>JAUAME010000001.1:92244084-92844084 GCA_030820535.1 Quercus parvula | reverse complement strand
TTTGTCTTGAGTCTAACTCCAATATGAAAATCAACTGAATATACTACCTTCTTTAGAAACTAGTAGATTCATTATTAAGCATTTATAAATTTTACTCTTTACACATATAAACCAGCATGTTTGTATATAGCCTTTGAAATAGTATCACCAATTAACATTGTCAAAGCTATGTGCATAATAAATAAATATACACAAACCTCTCATATTTGAGGACAATAAGAAATGGGTTGCGCGCTAGCTGCCCCAACTCCCAACTCATCTGGAGAATGAATTGGGCCCCTATGTTGATGATCTACTAGTTGATTCAAGATTTGGGTGATTCACCACATTAACTAGTGCTGCAATTGATCAAGAATCTGAAATGATTATGATAAAACAACCTTTTAATTAACAGTGATCACTTCATAAGATGTACTTGATCGAATCTAGTTTAATGTATGTACTTGTTATATTATACCCACTTGTTTGCTTAAAGTTACTACCTCAATGAGCTTACATTACGCAAGCGTAAGCTCTAGTGGTGATATTCAATTAATATCAAAGACAGACCCAGGATTTCAAGCTAAGGTGGCACGAAATATAAGGAAAAAAAAATTGTGACATGTTTAATATATTAACTAATTCTTTTTTATCTTTGTTGCTCACCCACGCCCCAAACACACCCTTACTTACCCACTACTGACATTATGAATATGAATATTTTTGAGCATTCTAAACTCACACTTCCATACCTGATACCGCTGATAATATCAAAAACACATTAAAAACATACATATTTCAAAAGACAAAATTAACCAGCAATACCCAAACTTGTTAGATCCTAAATGGACCTAATTCAAAAGCCAAGCAAACGACATTACAAAATCCATAAAACAACAAACATAGAAGCGAAAAAACAACATTATGAATTTATAATGCGCTAATAACACACTTTTCCTAACTATCGGATTGTTTTTTCCTGAATCACTACCCTCTATTGGTCTGTTTGTGCAATGTGCATGTTCCTATTGTTGCAGTCAAACAAATGAACATTATTTTATATATATATTATTTTTTACAGCCCCTAATCTTTGTATATAATAATAATATAACTTTACTCACAGCAAAGTTATATAATTTTCAGTCTCTGAGAGTGAGAGACAGATTCACAAACACAATCACACATTCACTAATCAATTATTCATATATTCAATTCACAATCATCCTCGGCAAAAAACACAAACACCACAATCAGATATTCGTACAAACTACAAACGTATGGTGTGGAGAAACAACATCAGAGAAAAATCATATTAGTATTAGGTTTTAAATACTTGAAATTGGGTAGATCGGAATGGAGAGGCCAACGGCATGGTCGGTGGGTCAGTGACCGGTGGTGGTGGTTGTGGTTGATGCTTGCTAATCTCTTCGTCTCTCTCTTTTATTTTTTTTTTAAACGGTGTATCTTCCCTTGTTGGGCTGGGGCCTAGGCTGATATTTTCTTGGAGGGGCCCAAAGGCCCTAAACTTGATTTTAATACCCAATTTACCTACTAAATTTTTTTTTTTTTTTTTTGCATTTGGGGGGGTGGGGGGGGGGGGGGAGGGGGGCAAGGCCCCTTTGGGTCCGTCCCTGATTAATATCCACCACTTAGAATAATTAATTAATTTATGAAAAAGCATTACTCCCTGTTTTTTGTTCCTTAGCCATAAAAATAAATTTTTTTACATAGGTGACATCACATGCCACATTTAAACAATGAAAATACTCATAATAATCATGTGTGTGAAAATGTAATTTATTATCAAATAAAAATATATAATATTGGTTTTTGAGGGCACCTATTCTAACATAGCTATATTTTGTTCTCTCTCCCTTGTGTGTGTATGTGTTTGTTTCTCAAAAAAAAAAAAAAAAAACTCATGTGATATAAAACTGAATAGACAAAATTTAGCTACAAAATTGGTTGTAGCATAAGTCTACAACCTTACTTAATAAAATAAATATTATTGCATATTTTGAAAATCTAATCGTTGAATTACATATTCTTTACACTATTAATACACATGTCAATTTTTGTATCAATTAGATATTATTTACTATATAATCTATATACTTATATTTTATGCATAATTTTAAACTACAAAAACTTGCAATTTAAACAATTTATTGATGACATAGTTATTAATCTTTAATTTTCTATAAATTTTACCAAGTACGAAGATATAAGAAGAAGATGTAATCCGACGGGGTGGATTTGTAAAAATTCAAATTAAATAAAAAGATATTAGGTAATGTTGTAGTCTAAAGTTACAATTAATTTTATAGCTAAATTTTGTCCAAACTGAATTGCTTTTAGTAGTAGTAGTATACGCACTCAGTAAAAAATTATGCAAAACTTTGATTCCTTCCAAATTCCAAATTCCACTATTCCCATTCCCTCACGTGAGCTACAAGCTCAGTTTCATCCAACACCTTGGGTTTATATTGAGGCTTTGCATCTGAGTGAGACTCAGAATGTTTCAAACCAGTTTCGTTGCCATTTTTCAAAGTAAAGTGATTCTTTAATAATTTTTTTATAATAGAGAGGAGGAGAAGAAAATTGATACAGAGACCAGTATATAAAAATATAAAATCATAATAAGGAATGGTAGAGAAAAGAAGCAAGATACAAAATAAAATTCTTGAAGATGAAAATTGGAATTTAGAAAAGAATGAGAAGAAAGAAAAGAAAAGAATAGATTGCTTTCTTCATTCCATATCAAGCTTAAGCTTCAATCTCTTCTTCATTCACTCATCTGCTCCTATATTTAAGAAGCTCTGTTTGTCCTTACAAACGTAACCTAAAAATAATAAAGCAATCCTTGTTAGATGCTGCGAAAGCTCTGAAATTGGTTCATAACATCTGACTTTATTATTCTCTTATTGGGTATTTCTAAAATTTCCCAGAAAGTGTTATATCGTAGAGTTAGCAGTGCCATCGTCATGGGACAAACACAATCCTCTCCGCCTCCGGTATGAATCATTCATATTTCTTGTTATCAATTCAACAGTATGACCAAATTAACTATGTATCATATAACTTCTTTTTTTTTTTCTTTTTCTCCTAAACTCTCAAGCACTTTATACGTGGAAATATGCCAAATAAACTAAAAAGCCTCTTGCCAATCACGTAACTTTCTTAGACATTAGTTTCTAACCTTAAGTTTTTCCATATCTAAAGTCTAAAAGCTAACATATGAGTAATAATAGATAGATTATCTCCTAACCAATCCAAAAATAACGTATTATTGAAATCTTTTACATAGTTACTATATATTCATTGTCATCAGCATTTGACCATCTAGCTAGGTTGCTATTTATCAAAAAAAGAAAAACCATCTAGGATGATAGCGTGGATAAAGATGTCAATTTAATATATAATGTAATTGTATATAGATTAATTATATTGATTTTACAACAACAATAAGTAGCTTCATTCTCAAAACTTTAAAAGGTCGGATATAGATATTCAATAGGCTAGTGAGGCTCAACTTATATTTTTTTTTTCTTCATTCTAATCTATACGAAGTCATGTTCTTTTTGGTTAAACATGCTTATAATATTAATTAGAAACAATCAATCTATTAAAAAACAGCTCGCTTTTATCACAATACAAAGTCATGTCCACTATTGAGGAGGGGAGGGTTTAAATCGCAAATCAAATTACAAATTAAATAATTTTCAAAATTTAAATTGGCCCTCAAAATTTTCAACTAGTCCAATAAAAGTAAAACCCAACAAAATCAATCTATCAAAATATTAATTATAATAATTTTGATTAAAAAAAACCATCAAAAGAGAAATAAAATTCTTAGCTAGCTTATTCCTCAACCCATGGCCCTCCCAATAATATTAACAAAACTCAAATTCTCTTTTAACAAATTCCAAATCTCCGGTTCTTAAAACAAAAACAAAAATTAATAATAAAAATTCCAAATAACTTATACATACATACATACATATATATATATATATATATATATATATATATATTTCAGTTTTCACTTATGTGATAACTTTTAGGTTGCAAATACAAATCCTCTATAACAACCCCCCCCCCCCCCCCCTCAAAAAAAAAAAAATTTAAGGTCACTAGTTGAACATATAATATACTTCCAAGCATTTAATCACAACCCAACACTTGAGAGCGAGCTAGTCCCATTTCCACACTTGTCAAATGTCAAATAAAGTTCCTTAATATATTCCCTTAGTTCCCATGCATTCTACTCCATTGATGCCTTACTGTGAACTTTTGTAACAGGACAGGGAAAGAGAGGAAAATGCAAGAAGGAGAAGAGAGGAGGAAAATGCAAGAAGGAGAAGAGAGGAGGAGGAGGAGAATGCAAGAAGGAAAAGAGAGGAGGAAAATGCAAGAAGGAGAAGAGAGGAGGAGGAGGAGAATGCAAGAAGGAGAAGAGAGGAGGAGGAGGAGGAGGCAAGAAGGAAAAGAGAGGAGGAAGAAGATGCAAGAAGGAAAAGAGAGGAAGAAGATGCAAGAAGGAAAAGAGAGGAGGAGGATGCAAAAAAGAAAAAAGATGAGGAGGATGCGAAAAGGAAAAAAAAGGAGGAGGAAGCAAAAAGACAAAAAGAGGAGGATGCAAAAAAGAAAAAAGCGGAGGAGGATGCAAAAAGGAAAAAGGAGGAGGAAGATGCAAAAAAAAAAAAAGAGGAGGAGGATGCAAAAAGGAAAAAGGAGGAGGAGGATGCAAAAAGGAAAAAGGAAGAGGAGGATGCAAAGGCAAAATTCGAATCTCACAAAAAAATGATGGAGCAATTAAAAGGGCAACCTCAGCTTCCGAAATTTGCTGTCCCGAAACGCTACGACATATGGCTAAAACCGAACCTGAGTACATGCAAGTTTGTTGGGTCCGTAGCTATCGAGCTCAACATCGTGGCGGATACTAGCTTTATTGTCCTCAATGTGGCTGAACTCTCCATTGATACCGCCTCTTTATCTTTCACTCATCACCCAGCTACTGCAAACTCTTCTAATTCTAACCAGGTCACAGTTATTAAACCTATCTTATCTTTCTGTCACCCTACCTACTTTTACTTTAAAAGTTAGTTTAAACTAATATAAATGCTTTAACATACATATAAACTTTCTAAAAATGTCTTGTTAAACTTTAGTTTAGTGCTTTGTTTGCTTTATTGATGTTGTTGATGTTGTTGAGCTCTAGTTTATTAAGCTTATCAAAGAAATAGTCAACCTTTTTATTATCTAAACGTGAGACTGACTTACTGATTATGCGATTGGATTCACATTTACTTTTGTGCGTTTTCAAGTTTTGCGTTTTCTCTCCTTTTTTCTTTTTTCTTTTTTCGACACTTATGATCAGTAACCGGCACTATTCATGCACATGATTACACTGTGCGGGAGACAAAGTTACTGTTCACGCAGTGTTCATGGGACCCACAACCACTTTATTCAGAAAAAAAATATTTAAAATGGGTCCCACAATACTATTCACATATTTAAAATTTATTTTACTACAGTGCTTTCAATTTTCAGCAAAATAAGTTGTATCCAAATGGACCCTGAGTTTGCATTTATCATGCCAAACCAAATGCCATGTCGTTTAAAAATAAAACGCTAAATGAATAGAGTTTTGGACTTGGGCAGGTGTTGAAGCCTTTATATGTTGATGTGGTTGAGGAGGATGAGATTTTGGTTTTGGACTTTGCTGACACACTTCCCATTGGGATCGGACTTCTCACCATCACTTTTAAAGGAACTTTGAACGACAAAATGAAGGGCTTCTATAGAAGGTACAATACTTGAGTGATGCTTGTTACGATAATACTAAAAATTTTATTACATAACTCTCACTATTAGGGTGTGTGTGTCAATTTTTAAGCATAAAAAAAAAGATGGGTAATTACACTCCCGTCCTTTGAGATTGGGGAAATGACATTCCACCCCAAACTTAAAGGGAAAAAACACTTTCCTATCTTAACATCTGATTGACCAAATTTTGTTAAATTAAAATTATTTAAAATGTTGTGTGGTAACCTGCCTTTTGTTTTCAAAAATTATCTTCCATTTCAAAATTAAAATTCATTGTTTTAAATTTTTAATTAAATTTTATTTAAAAAATATTAAGTATGAACTTTGTTTTTTTTTTTTTTCTTTTTTTAATGGGTTATGGAGAGATTTACCATTGCAAGTGTTTTGATACTTGATAAATTTTGCATTTTTATTCTAAATCTATCAATTATTTTTTTATTAACCATGATTAAACTTTTGTAAAGAGATTCCTATAGAAATTGAGAATATGTCATTACTAATATAAACAAAATGTGGTAGTGTTAACTTTTTCAAATGTCAAGGGGGAGGATTTTTTTTTTTTTTTTTTTTCCTTTAAGTTTGGGATAAAGTGTCATTCTCTCAAACCTTAAGGGATAGAAGTGTAATTATTTCAATAAAAAAATAACATGCTAACCCCATTGATGGACTATTATTCACACTAGTCATAGACCCATGCAATGCGTGGGAATAAATAATTATTTTATAATTGTGATATAAAATATAATTTGTTTTTTAAATTTTGTTGAAGATAATTTTGTTTTCCCTAAAAATTAAAAAATTTCTAAAATTATTTCATCTTTCTAACTCTACCAATATATCATTTTATTATTTTGGGTTGCGTTTGATTAATATTATTCATTTATGAGGTGGTCCATATTATTCGAAATTATGTTATAGTGCACTATGTTTTTCCAATTTTTTTTCTTGGGCAATTAAACTTTTTAAGTTTTGAATAAATCATTCAAATTCCTCATTTTCTTAAAGAACACTATTATGATAATAAAAAATCATAACAAAATTGCACTTAATATTACTCAAATAATTGATAGACACATTCAAATGCATAGCCAAGACTTTTTATTTTTATTTTTTATATAAATTCAAATTCTCATTTACAAAATAACTAAATAACTCAAACAAAAATCAAACCAAAACTATAAGAGGGAGAGAGATTAATTGTGATGGAACACTCGAAAATATAACACTAAAACGTATTAACCCAAAATAAAGTTATAAAAAATACAATAATTCATCAACCTAAAGTAGAGTTGCAAGAAAGAATAAAGAATCAAGAGAGAGAGAGAGAGAGAGAGAAACAAATTTATAAAAAATAACATAAGAACAAAAAGAATAAAAATATAAGATATAGTAATAAACATCAAATTATTCAAGTCATGGTTTCTCAACAAAAAAAAAAAATTTATTCAAGTCATGCTATACAATATAATAATAATATATTTTTATACTATCTTTATAATTTAATAAGATGGCATCTATTAAATCAAAGAAAAAAAATACCATCATAAAATACAAAACTAAGTCACACCAATCTAAAGTAAAGTTCTAAAAAATTTAAAAAATTCATCAACTTAAAGTAAGCTTTGAAAACAACTTACGTTGATAATATGAGACTGAAATAATTCAATAACCTATAACAAATCGTTAATTGGTCAATAACTAAAAATATACTTGCACTTTTTTATGGTGTAATATGAAGCTTTTCAATCCACAATTATCAATAATGCTTTGGAAAGGAACTCATTATCTCAACCAAAGAAAAAATAATGAAAACTTAGAAACTTATATGGTCTAGGCATATTTGATAACTCAAAAGGATATGCATCTCAAAATTTGGCATGGTCATGTTCAATTTAGGCCAAGTATATAGGTTCATTACTTCAGTTCAACACATAACAATGATAAAATAAACAACAATTGTAATTGACAATTAACAATGGTATACTTAGGCTTCCCAAGCATTAGTGGTATACTTATTCCTTACTACCATATCTACATCAGATTGGCTGAAATCACAAACATGAATTCTATGATGTGGTTTGATGCAAATGTGCTGCAAACAAATATTAATGATAAAAATAAAAATAAAAAATAAAAAATAAAAAATAAAAAAAACTTCTGATACACTGAACCATGATCACAAAGGATTGGGAGTGGACCATGATTTCTCTAGCACAACCAATAATAGGAGATAAAGACCACCAAAAAATGAAAAAAAAAAATTTGAGAGAAACAACATTTTATGTGTGAGAAAACTATGCACCGAATGTGAGAGAGAATTGGAAATTTATAATAAGAAGATGAGAATAAGAAAAGCCAAAAATAAAGGAAGTTAAAGGGATAGAAGAAGAGAGATATTAAGTAGTTAGTAGTGGGAAAATGAAAGGGTAAAAGGGAGGGGAAAATGTTTGAGAATGTATAACAATAAGTTAAGAAAATTAATAAAAAGAAAAAGAGTTGAGAGAGAGAGAGAGAGAGAGAGTTGGAAGTAAGTGGATGACATGGCTGCTGATGTGTCTCAACAGAAGTGTAGCAATAATAAATGTTATGCTTCAGCTTTTAGATATATATATATATATATATAGATGTGCATAATAGCGTGGGTTAAGTAGTGAAGTCCACAATGAAGACTGTTTGAGCATTTTACCATTAATATTGTTTTTTGCACTTTGCACCAACAAAGACAAATGAGAACAGTTAGCAGTTAATATAATATAGTTTGGCTCATACCCATTGACTTAAGCTTTTGGGTTAAGTAGTGTCTTAATGTGTTATATAAACTACTCAATTGCAGTCTCCCCTAAGATGATTAAGATTATCAGGCAGGCCTTTGACCATAGCAATTAAAGATTTAAGTTGATGTGTATACTCTCTTTAATGGGATTGATCACCTAGCAATGAGTTCAATCTTCACTATTTACTTATAAATGGAGCTGAATGTCTTCTGTTCTCTGCTAAATGAGAATTTTACTAGTAATGTGCATATATTTAAGTTGTTATTTTGCTTTCTAGTACATATGAGCACAATGGTGAGAAGAAGAATATGGCAGTTACACAATTTGAACCAACTGATGCTAGGCGATGCTTTCCATGTTGGGATGAACCTGCTTGCAAGGTGTCACAATCTCTCTCTCTTGGTTAATTTAAGATCTTGTGCATCTTTGCTTCTTTTGCTAAAATCAAATTTTATAACCGACTGCACCTTTTTCACATTTTTTTTTTTTTGAGAAAATAACCGACTGCACTTAATGCAGCATTTTAGAAGCTAGCGTACCTCTCATGAAGCTAGTGTTTTAATTATTGAGACTAAATTATTTTTAGATCAGAAGTAGATTTGCTTGATTCTGTTTCAAAAGAATGCAAACAAAAGCTTATTTGGCCCTTCTTATTTGGCATTGCAGGCGATGTTCAAAATTACATTGGATGTGCCATCACAATTAGTAGCTCTTTCCAACATGCCAATTATTGAAGAAAAAGTGGATGGGGATCTGAAGACAGTTTCATATCAAGAATCACCCATCATGTCTACATATTTGGTGGCAATTGTAGTTGGTTTGTTTGATTATGTCGAGCATCTTACATCTGATGGTAAAAAAAATACACTATGTTCATTGTTTCTTCTGTATTATGATCCTTGTTCTTGATAGTGTAATCTTACATCACCTTACAGGAATTAAAGTTCGAGTATATTGTCAGGTTGGTAAAGTAAATCAAGGGAACTTCGCATTGGATGTTGCTATTAGGACACTTGAATTATACAAAGAGTAAGTTTTACTGTGAATCATCACCAAACTATTAATCACGAGACACAGCATACAATTCTTTAGCTAAATAATGCATTTAAGTGGACGCTGGATTATGGATATTGGCGATCCTTCAAGTTGTTACATTTTGGTGCTTGTGTTGTGTTATTTGAAATTCCAATTAACCACGATAATTTCTGTAGATACTTTGCCGTGCCTTACTTTCTTCCCAAATTGGATATGGTTGCAATTCCTGATTTTGCTTTTGGGGCCATGGAAAATTATGGTTTGGTTACATTCTGTGAAACAAATTTGATCTATGACAATCAGCATTCCGCAGCTGCTAATAAGCAAAGGGTAATATGCATGTTGTGAATGCTGCTCTTTTTGTTAGAATTTCGTTTGCCTAGTATAGTATGGAGCTATTTTTTTAATAGCACTACACAAAGTGTTTACTTATTATTTTTCTCTAGGTTGTGATTGCCGTAGCCCACGAACTAGCACATCAGTGGTTTGGCAATCTTGTAACGATGGACTGGTGGACTCATCTGTGGCTGAATGAGGGGTTCGCAACATGGGTATGTATTGCATTGGATTGCAACAGATCCAAATTGAGCTGTTTATTAAAATTTCAATATGGTTTGTTTATATATCAAGCCTCAAAGGTTGGCTTGAGCCTGGCTTGATTATTAAAATAAACTAACATAACTATTTTTTGTGGAACATAGCCCAAGCTCTCTGTAAATGGATCTGTTATTTACACCCAGTATTGATCATGTCTCTATATATTATTCTTTATTACACTGCATGCTTTTAAATTATATATCGGTTATTTGAATATGTTCAGGTCAGTTATTTAGCAGCTAATCACTTGTTCCCAGAATGGGAAGTGTGGACTCAATTTCTTAATGACTGTACAGAAGGACTTAGGCTGGATGGGCTTGCAGAGTCCCATCCCATTGAGGTAATTCTACATGCACTATTTTTTTTTTTCCCGGTATAATTGCTTTTTAAGAAATTAGTATTGTTACTTTTTAGAGTATATTTTTACATAAGCATAATTTTTTAGGTGGAGATAAATCATGCTAGAGAGATTGATGAAATCTTTTTTGACACAATGAGTGACAAAAAAGGTGCATCTGTTATCCAGATGCTGCAAAGCTATCTTGGTGCCGAATGCTTTCAGGTGGGTTGTTGGATTTTCTTTTGGTATATGCTTCATGTCCCAAGTACAAATATTTCTTGTTAATCAAGAAACTCTTTTCCCTCCACCCCAAATTCACATGAAATTTATGTCATGGAAACCCTTCAAAAATTTTGTCTTCAAGAAAGATAGAGCAATAGTTAACTTTCTAGTTGCAAGTTCTGAAGAGATTACAGTGGTTTTGGTAAAAAATTGTTGGATAGTATGAAACAGGTTTAGGAATAAACCATTATCATGATGAAAACTTTATAACTACTATTTTGAAAAGTGCTCATTTCTTTTATATATAGTAACAATGGTGATACTAATCTAGATAAGAAATACTATTAGAAAGTTTATCTACTTGATATCTGGTAACATATCCTTCAGCTTGATTAGCTTCCAGATTCTTTCTAGGCTGCCATGAATTACTAAAGTGATTGCAGTTACTGTTCATTCTTTTATGGTCCATCTTCGTCAACCAATCATCTTCGGCATTATATGAGATAATTGTTCTAATTTTTCCATTGGATTAAGAAGCTCAGCTAGTCAATTATTGCTCATTTGTAAAATATTTCTTATGTAATTGTATATCAGTTAATTATCTTTTTTCTCGCATCTGTAAATCAGAGGTCACTTGCTTCATATATAAAAAAATTTGCTTGCTCAAATGCGAAAACAGAAGATTTATGGGCTGCACTTGAGGAGGGATCCGGTGAGCCTGTGAACCAGCTAATGAATTCATGGACAAAGCAAAAGGGGTACCCAGTTGTCTCTGTCAAAGTCAAAGATCGGAAATTGGTGTTTGAGCAGGTTCTTGTGTCTGGACTCTTTCACTCATTTTTTCCTGAAATAACATACCTTAACCCTGATGCATCCGTGTCGTTTCATTTTGTAATGAGTGTCGCTTAATAATAGTTTGAAAATTTACTGAGTTCTGACAAATCAATATAATAATGGCAGTCACAATTTTTGGCAAGTGGTTCCCTTGGGGATGGGCAGTGGATTGTTCCAATAACATTATGCCGTGGCTCATATGATGTGCATAAGAATTTTCTACTGCAAACAAAGTCTGAAACTCTTGATATGAAAGAGCTCCCGAGTGACGGGAGCAAATTTGCATCTTCGTGGGTAAAACTTAATGTCAATCAGACTGGCTTCTATAGGGTTAAATATGATGAGGACCTTGCAGCTAAACTCCGTTATGCAATAGAGAACAAATACTTATCTGCAACAGACAGATTTGGTAATTTTGATATTTGTATTCATACCTGCTATTATCTTATGATAATATGTGTTTATGGTAGAATAGAGCACTTAACACAACCTATTTTTGTTTTAACAGGCATCCTGGATGATTCATTTGCCCTTTGTATGGCTCGCCAGCAGCCTTTGAATTCATTGCTTACCTTGATGGGTGCTTATAGTGGGGAACTTGAATATACTGTGCTATCTAATTTAATCAATGTAACGTTCACCTCTTGTTTAAGACTTAGTAGATTTCAGTTGTGCTATTAGTCCTAATTCTAATCCCACTATTCACAGATAAGTTATAAAGTTGAAAGAATTGCAGCTGATGCAAACCCCGAGTTGCTGGAATGCATTAAACAATTTTTTATTACCCTTTTCCTGCGTTCAGCAATGTAAGTTTTCCTACATACAAATAATTGAAATCCCTTTGGTGGTCCTTGATTATAAGTCATTCTGGTTGCTCTGTCTACTGTTTTTTCGATATAATTGATATCTTTGAAGTTGATTTATTCCATTTGATTGAGAAAGCCCCCTACGATGTTAACCGTTGAGGTACTAGAATGTCTGAAAATACATTTCCAGAGATTTATAGCATGAGTGTATCATTTCTTTTATACTGAATAATTAGATTATTAATAGGTGATTGATATGCTACTATCAATAATATTTAAATATCTGACATTTTCTGAATTAAGTCATTCTTTTTCGTATTTAAATAGGGCTACAAATACCAAATAAATAGCAGACACAGGTATTTTTTCTTTAAATCTAAGAGACGACTGTAAATGTCTCGGAATGTAAAAAGTTTGCTGTTAAGGAAGAACAAAAAGTCACTTAAGGATCATTGCAATTCCTCATTCAAGTTTTGTTGTGATCGACTCACAAAGTTTTACCTCAGGATCTAGGATACAGATATTTCTTGCATTATTTGACTTATATGAATATTTATTTCTTTTATTTGGAGATATTTTATATATGATTTGTCAAGATTAAAATCGTCATATATACTAATAATTATATTGAATAAACCTTAGACATCAGGTTTGAAGTTGCATAATATGAATAAAACTTTCTAAGGAAGCATGTAGGATGTTAGAAAAAGCTTCAAGGGGAAGAGTCTCTGACTTGATGGTTGCAGACCACCAACGACTTAAATGAGACCTTACATGCTAATGAAAACCCAGTTTGTATGATTGTATCACTTACACAAATAATTAGCCCTTAAAAACTTCGAGCAAGTCCAAGAGCTATATTGCTCAATAGCAATATTTGCTCTCCTTTATGAGGAGAACTAAGATTCAAATCTCCCTCCCACATTGCTGTAACTACCGAAATATTATTGGTGTGTGTGTGTGTGTATTGGGCAAGATTAGCTTCTTTTTTATTTTCATTCTTCCATTTATTTTGTTCAATTTTTGATTCCTTTGCAGGAAGCTTGGTTGGGAGCCTAAGAAAGGTGAGAGCCATCTAGATGCAATGTTAAGAGGAGAGGTTTGGACTGCCCTTGCTGTGTTTGGATATGATCCGACACTAAAAGAAGCAAGTAGGCGTTTTCATGCATTCTTGGACGACAGAAATACACCACTCCTCCATCCTGACATAAGAAAGGTTGGTAAAAAAAAGCATTGGTCAATTACTAGTATTTACCCATCTACAATACCTATCAAGTTTTCAAATGGGCTGTGGTTGCAGGCAGCATATGTGGCTGTAATGCGGAGAGTCAGCAGCTCAAACAGATTTGGTTTTGAATCTCTTTTGAGAGTTTACAGAGAGACTGATTTGAACCAGGAGAAAACATGCGTCCTAAGTAATAACATATCATTGTTTGAAATGTTGCAAAATTATTTGAATCTCTCTAGTATGTTGGAGACATATCTCTTTTTGTGCTTGTAGGTTCATTAACATCTTCTCCAGATCCCAGCATAATTCTTGAAGCTCTCAACTTTTTGTTGTCTTCTGAGGTATAATTGGGAAGGTTAAAATGTTTTTCCGTGCTAGTTGATAAATATTGTCTGATGGAGCTTGGGATATTGATTATTTCCCATTTGATCTAGGTTCGTACTCAAGATGTTGTTCATGGCCTGGCTGTCAGTAGGGAAGGACGTGAAACAGCTTGGGCATGGCTGAAGGTAATTCTCCATTAGTAATGTAAAATGCAAAAAGCACATCGATGTGAAGAATTAAGAGGCCGTTTCTAAGATTTGATAAGCATATACAGGGGACAGGGCACTCATCTTCTTTCCTGTGGGAAGAACATGCATTGTTGTGCATCTCATGTACTTATTGCTGATAAAAAGGAAAATTGAGAAATGCTAGAGGTGTAAATTAATCATTTGGGTTGATGAGCTGAGAAATGAAGCCACATCTATATCGAAACTGCTTGTTTAAATTAAAGTAGTGTTTTAGTTAATCTTGGTCAGAAATTCCATGATGCTAGTCTTAAACCATTGTTTCTCTAGCTTATTGTCGCTAAATTCTTTATGTATGCATGAATGAAAGGGTACTTTGTTTTGATTTACTTTGGCACTGATCCCCTATTATTTTATTCCCATGTTCATCACGAGTACCAGGGGCGGAGCCACCTTATGCATTGGGGGGGCCATGGCCCCTCCAAAATTTTTTAAAACCTCTCTAATTATAGGTAAAACTAGGCTAGAATCATTTTGAGTTAAGAGTTGGCCCCCACAAGATTAAAAGATTGGCCCCCCCTCCAACACGTCACTCATAAAATTCTTCCCACCCCAAATCCCAACTGTGCAATCATAAAAATTAACTCCTTTTGTCTTTTCCATTCTTCTCTAAAGCATGATAGCCACATCCATTCTTCTCAATTTTTGTGAAGGGATAACACTAAGGTGTAGTTCATCATATTACCTAATTAAAATCATATGTATTGAATTTAATTGTCCTTAAAAATAATAACATTATTTGTATTTTATTGGTCATGTTAAACATGTGCTTGAATTTAATTGAAAAACCTAATGTATTACACTTAAGATATTGTACTTAAGTTTTGCACTTTCTCAAAACTATTACAATATCCCTTTCCACTTAAAAACCACTGAAAAGACTCTCCTCATCACTTGGTGCTCTCTCTTCAGTTACTCTTCATTAACTCTTCCATGGGATGCTCTCACATAATCACATTTTCATTAGTTTCTCACTCTTCCTTAACAAAGAGTTTTCTTATTTAAATCTAAGCAAATATTGAGAAATACCAACTTCTTCTTTTTCTTCTTCTTCTGCAGTTTTGTTGTATACTTATATTTTATTTCTATGAATGTTATGGACTAATGGTTTTTCAAAAGAATAGGAGAAACTCAAGAAAAAAAATACTCAAGATGCTCAATTGGTCGATTAACTTGTTAGTATTTTGATATTTGAGTGCTATAGAATTAACCCAACAAAAAAATTCTATCAATAATCTTGTATTATAAATATACTATACTTTGAGTTTTTCGTTGAATTGCAAATCAAAATGATAGTTTTACCTTGGCCCCCCCAAGCAAAAATTTCTGGCTACGCCCCTGACAAGTACATTCCACTTTGTTGTCTAATGCATTTTTTCTACTTTACATGTGATTGAAATGCAGGATAACTGGGAGCATATTTCAAAAACCTGGGGTTCTGGATATCTAATTACTCACTTTGTCAACTCAATTGTCTCCCCGGTTTGTCTCTCCCTTCCTCCTTTCTCTCTCTTCCTCCTTTCTCTTTTTTCTGTTGTTAGTTCCACAAGTATCAGCTTTTGTCCTTTGTATCTCAATTACATATGCGTAGAAGTTAAGTTTAGTAAAAAAAAGAAGAAAAAAAATGTATAATTAAATTCAGTTACACTTTGTTATTGTTATTGCTTATCATTTTTTTTTTCTTTTTTCATGTTCTGTTCTATCCCACAGTTTGCTTCATTTGAGAAGGCCAACGAAATAGAGGAGTTTTTTGCAAATCGTGCTGAGCCCAAGATTGCTAGAACCTTGAAGCAGAGCATTGAGCAAGTTCACATAAATGCAAATTGGGTTCAGAGTGTTCAGAATGAATAACATCTTGCCAAGGCTGTGAAGGAGTTGGTACACAGGAAGCACTAGGAGACACTTTTATTTGGCCTTCGTTGTCAAGACTCAAGAAGAAGCAAGTGGACTATAAATTTCACAACTTTTCATAGTGTAAATTTGTCGAACAAGTGTGATAATAATGAATCAAACATATATATATATATATATATATATATATATATTGTTTGTATATTAATAACATATCTTTTGGAGGTTTCTTTCTAATTTCTACTTTTGGTCTCCCTTTTGTTTGTGTGAATGTGTTTTTGTTTGTTTTCTCTTTCTTCAATTAATTTTTAGTAAAAGTCTAATATAGCATTTTTGGTGTTAATGCATGTTCCCCACATATTATCTCTGCACTACAATGAAGTATACCCTATTTCGAATGTATACTTCCTCCCACTCACAACTGAGTGGGTCCCATAGCTAGTGGGTCCCACAAACAGTGAGTGTGAGGAAATATACACCCGAAATCGAGTGTATTTTTTTCTTGTACTACAGGCTGATTTTAGTGGCCTCCCTTAAATGACATGCACTGTCTTTCTCCTAAAAAAAAAAGAAGATAAAACAAAGTGATAATGGGTTTCGGTCCTCTCTAATCTATTATCGTCTAGTGGTTTTTTTTTTAGCAATTTCATCTAGTGTTTTTAAAATCTCATCCTCAAACTTTGATGTTAGTGTTAATTTGGTCTTTTATTCTTTTTTTTTTTTTTTTTTTTTTGGTCATGTTTGTATAGCATCTTTCGGCAAAAATGGGTAACTAACCCTAAATTTCCAACTATAAAATTAGTAGGCCCGATTCAGATACTATATTATTTATTAACATCTTGAGTCTCAAAGACTAGATTTTGGGCCTGGAAATCAAGCCTTTAAGGCTCGGTTTATATGGACTGAGTTGGCAAAATTCCACGTGGAGTACACGTGGAACTCAAGTCTCTAAGACTCGAGTTCCACGTAGACCACGTGAATGTGGATGACGTAGACACCCTTAAAACTCGAGTCTCTGAGACTCGGTTTACTAAAAGTGAAACCGAGTCTCAGAAACTCGATTTTTAAATATAGTCAGAGACCATGTGAAGGCTAGTCATGTCTGTTTCCCATCAGGTTTGGCCATGTCCCATCTTGTTTTGTCTGGTCTAGGTCTCTCGGGATGCAGAGAATATCTGACCTCCTCTCTCAACAACTCTCATGTTCTCACATAACCTCTCTCACAGAACCTCTCTCAACAACTCTCACAGAACCTCTCTCAACTCTCATACAACTCTCACAAAACCTCTATCAACTCTCTCATACAACTCGCATACACATTCAATAGCAAAACATTGCTCCTCTCTTAACTCTCATACAAGCCCAACATTCATTGTAGTCTCCCCCTCTCACTCTCATACAATCTCAGCAGTACATTTGCACATCCTCATGTCAGGTAAGGGTCTCTTCACTCTCTAGTTGGTTGTTTAGTGTATATAACTGCTTTAGAAAGTGTTGCTTGCATTGAACATTTCCTGATAAAATATTTGTTTGTATTAAATATTTATATTTGTTTCCTGATAAAATATTTGTTTGTATTAAATAATTGTATTTGTTTCGTGATAATATATATATATATATATATATATATATATATATATATATATATATATATATATATATATTTATTTATTTATTTATTTATACAACTATATATTTAAATATTTATATATTTATATAAATATATTTATATATATATGTATTTATATATATGTATGTATTTATATAAATATATTTATATATATGTATTTATATAAATATATTTTTATAAATATATTTTTATATATATTTATATTTACAAACTCAGTATTTATATAAATATACTTTTTTTTTTTAAATAGCCACATAGAAATATGGAATAGACATGCATGAAGAGAAATATGGAGAGAGATTTTCTTCTTTTTCTTTCTTATTCAATCTTGCACACAAATTCTTCTACCCAATAATGGCCCATTGTGGACAAATTTTTAAAAATTTAAAAACTTAGGCATATAGGCAACATCCTGTAATCATGCATGTTCAATGAATAATAGACACATAAGATATTTGACTGTATATTAATGCCTTGATTTTGAAATTAGATGATATGTCTAATTTTGATTGCTCATGATCGTATTCACATTAGTGTTTTTTTTTTTTGTCTGATGAACCCTGCTCTATGTTACATAATTGCACTCATTCATTTGCACATCCTCATGACTTTTGTTGTTTGGTTTGATATTTTTATTTATATTTTTGTTAGAGCTGAGTTTAAAATTTGTAATGGTGGTGAGTTTTGTCTTTAGCTTTTTTTTTTTTTTTTTGAGTATGAAATTATAATGATTGAGTGTGTTTGTATGTGATGTGGGGTGAGTATATGTAATTGTTATACTTTTAGAAGTTGTAATTTTTGTACTTTGAGTAGATAGAAAAGGTTTTGTAATTGATGTTAAATGAAAGAGATAAAATATGTCACTAACATATTATACTTGACTCTCTAATAGGTTCACAATCTCTAAAGAATATTAATATAAATGTATACTTCGGTTGACCCCTTGACAATCCTGGAGGGATTGACGGATTCCCATTTAGAGGGGAGGGTATCGAATGCTACTACATGATGATACGTCGTAAGTTGAAGACGTTGAATGATTTGAAAAGGAAAATAATGGACGAGTTGAATTTGAACCCTGCTTGGTATGACATCAAGATTATTTACCGTTACCCACAAAAAAAATCGTAATTTTGTGGGCTTAAACATCTCACCCAAAAAAAAATCGTTATGCATTCATCATATGATTAATAAGCATGCTCCCATAATGACACATAATCATAAAAATGCCACCATAGATGTCATAAACACCCATGCACAAGGAAGCACATCACCAATAAACACAGATAAAAAGATCTAAATAGTATGAAAACATAGAAATGACCCTCCTAATAGATATTCCATTCAATTTTTACAAAAAGAATTTCTCCGTTAGAGTTATGAAAAATTCGTAACAAAAAGGTTCCATCACTTTTTTTTCTTCAGTATATCTTCAAATATACATTACTCTAATGAGCCCATGTTAGGTCACACATGGACATTTCACCAAGCTTAATAGAAATATGTCATACACTGCTTTGGAAGTGTCCAATTCAGTTACTTCCAGAAAATCCAATGCAAGCAAGCAATTTCAATCATATGTCTTCAAGGAAACAATATGCCATCTCATTTACGAGATTACAAACACAAAACTACATAAAATACAATGCATTTTCTTAAATGCATAATTCAACAACAGGAAAATGTGACCACCTGGAAGAATCCAAATGAAGTATATTAATGTTCATAAATACACTAAGGCAAAGTGTAGCAATAAGCAACAAGTGGTGTTTCGAATATTTTATATGTTCATAATTTGCTTACCATCCCCCCAACTGATAAGATTACCACTTTATTTAAAAAAAGGAATATTAGTAATAATATAGAAAAAAATTTCCTTTCATCTACTCATCTACCAAACAAGGGAAGTTAAGATTTACTTTCGATCCATCCACTTTTCCTTCCCTCCTACCAAACACTTACGATAGAAAATCAACTTCTTGTCTTTTTTTCCATCCTCCCCATTTCTTACTTCCTTCCACCTTTTCATTATTTTTTATTTTTTTTCAAAGAAAAAAAGGACATTGTCAGTGTCTGCAATTTGAACTGGTCAGATCAGGTAATAAATACCATGGAGACAAAGGAAAATCTTCTACCATTTAGGTTGGCTGAAGGGGCAAGCATTTCCATCATAAGGCCTACGATTCAGTATATCTTCATCCCATTATTACTAAAAACAAAATGCTAAAACAAAGCACTATAGATCCTCATCTAATGCTACCAGCCACTTACCTCACAGTTTAGAGAATCAAATTACAGTATTTCCAAGGACTTGTTGACAAATGGTATTCCACTTTAGACAAGGGGCCACTCTAGAACATTGTTGTCAGTATCAGAATGGAGACCATCTAGGCCGGTAAAATGGTCACCTTTCCTGCCAAGATCTATAAGGGAAGACTGGTTAATAAGGATATCCTCACAATATTTTTTTCCAATTTCCATTGACAGAGATATACCTAAGGAGGATTATAAATTCTCTGGTCTAATTATCAAATCCTAGTCTGCTTCCATCAATCCAAAAAAGATTCGGTTCAAATTCATTGAAAAACAACCAACTTCAGTACCCCTAAATTCAACAAATCGATGCAAGCATAACATATTAGGCAACAAAATCATCACAAAATTATATCGCCTTAATCAATCTACCACTAAAAATTAAAATTTTATCATAAAATGCAGGTAAAAATAATGATTCTATTGGACTAAAATTTTTCGGCTACTTACCATAACTGACCAAATTAAACTTAGATCAAAGTAAATTTTGATCAACAAAGCACTAAAATTGAATCCTCAGCAGATATAAACAAACCCAAAAACATAATCCAATTCCACATACCAATTCAATCTCAAAAAACAATAAAGCTTCTATCTTTTTTAACAGTTCTATTAGAAATTCAATACATAAACCAAAATACAAAAAAAAAAAAAAAAAAAAAAAAAAAAAAAACTGAAACCAATGTTTCTTTGATTTTTCCCACTATTTCTCAACAACCAAACAATGAAACACACTTTGCATTTTGCATAAAGGGACTCAACTTTTTTTCTTTTTCTTTTTCTTTTTTCAGATACCGCGTACACTGGAGACTAGAGACTGAGTGAGAGTAGAGGAAGAGTGAGAGAGTAGAGAGGGTGACAAGGATGTGTGACAGTGGGTCAATGAGTGAGAGAATGAGAGGGTCAGTGAGAGTGGGTCAGTGAGTGAGAGTGGGTTGGGTTGAGGTCGGGGTCGGTGAGGCTAAGAGGGTGAGTGAGTTGGGCTTGGCGTCGACGTCGGTGTCGGTGAGGCTGAGAGAGTGAGAGAATGAGAGGGTGAGTGAGAGTGGGTTGAGGTCAGTGAGGCTGAGAGAGGGAGAGGGTCTGACCGATAAGGCTGAGAGAGGGAGAGGGTTTGATTGGTGAGGCTCTGAGAGAGTGAAAGGGTGAGTGAGAGTGGAGAGAAAGAGCAGAGCGTTAAATTTAAAAAATCCCATATTAGAAATCGAGTCTAATAGACTCAGTTTCTAGGTAGCTTCAGTGAGTCCACGTCAAGTGAGTCCATGTCAAATGCTCTTGCCACTTGGCATCCAAATGGAAATCGAGTCTTAGACTCGATTTCCATTTGGATGCCAAGTGGCAAGAATGCCACATCAGATCTCATCTAAACATAAAAACCGAGTCTCTGAGACTCGATTTACAGCCCTAAAATCGAGTCTCTTAAACTCGATTTCCATTTGGATGTCAAGTGGCAAGAACGCCACAACAGATCTCATCCAAACATAAAAACTGAGTCTCTGAGACTCGATTTACAGCCCCAAAATCGAGTCTCTTAGACTCGACATGTTAGTAAATTAAAAACTTTCGGAACCGGACCTACTAACTATATACTTGGAAATTTATGGTTAGTTACCCATTTTCGCCGCATCTTTCATACTCCTGTTGAGTCACATCAATGTAACATCTTGTTCCATCTCAGTCCATTCAATCCAATTTGATCCATCCAATCCATTTCAATTGTAAAATCTATTAGTAAATAAATAAATGAGTTAACTTAATTATTTTGTCCAAATCTTTTAGTACAAGAAATCATTTAAGCAATTTTTTAATTAATATTAATCAAACAATGAGATCTTTTAAATAACGCATCTTATGAATGTTTTCATTTAAATTTTTAATCGTAAATATAACATTTAAACGATATCATTTACTAACTAAAAAATTTACAAAGTGACATGATTTTTTACTTTCACATCAACAACATAATAAACAAATTCCTAATTATATTTTTGCGATACTATGTGTGAGGACCAAAGGGACATACAGTAAATTGGGCCTTAGTTGGACTCTAAATGGGCCCAGCTAAAGGTCTAAACGAGCTACGCAAGCCCATATAAACCAAGGGGAAGACTCTGAGAAGGCAGTTAGTTCGAAGAAAGAACTTGGAGATGGATGAGCCAAGGAAGCTAAAGAGTTTATGGGCTTAGCTGAATGTATCGATCCAAGGAAGGTAACAGTAACTAGCTTGGATGAAGTTTGGAGGAAACTTCCTGACGAAATTGTTGTCACCTCCACATTAAATGCACCGCACCAACACAAGCCTTTATTTGATTATTGTTACAAGATAATAATTTTTTTATTTAGGTGTTATTATTTTATATTTAATAATTATTATACCAATACAATTTATTTATTTTGTTATTATAATAATTATTATTTATTTGGTAATGTTTATCAGAATAAATATGGAGTATCTTTTCTTTTTTTGGTTTAATATCATAATTTTCAATTCATAACCAAATTTTTTATAACATCTTTCATATAGTTCAAGCATCATAGAATGTCATAAAGTTACCAATTCACTAGTAATATATTATAAGTTTATGTTTTATTTTTTTTTTAATGAATATTATAAGTTAAAAATAAAACCCTGCAATGACGGGAGTTTACGGAGTCATTTGGCTGAATATTGCTAAATTCAAAATTTATTTGTGTTATAGGTACTGTTCCAACTTATTTAGGGGAGTGAGGAGAGAGAGTGAATTTCGGCAACACCATTGCCGAAATTCAACAAAAGTATGAGAGAGAAAGAGAAAAAGTGGGAGAGAGAGAATGCATGAATTTCAGTAATGTGATTACCGAAATTCCTGCTGCCCGATCAGCCTGCCCAAGTGTGTGTGCTATTGCCAAAATAGGGGAAGAAAAAAAAAAGTGGTTACTGAAATTTGAGGAGGAATTAAAAAATAAGTGCTACGTCCATAATATTTTCACAACATTTTCACAACAAATTACATGTGATTAGTTATTATTAGTTCAAATTTGAATTTAATACTGAAATTACTTTTTTTTAATCTAATAATAACGACCTGCCACTTAAAATTTGTTATAAAAATATTGTAAAAATTGTGTGCACATATCATTTCTTTATTAAAAAAAAAAGTGGAATGGAATTATGGCAATGGCATTGCCGAAATAGGAGGGAAAAAAATTTGCAATTGGTTTGTGGCAATGCCATTGCCGAAATAGGGGGTAAAAAAAAAATTGGGAAAACTGGAATGGAATTCGGCAATACCATTGCCACAATTCCATTCCACTTTTTTTTCCCTTTTTTTTAAGAAATGATAAGTGCACACAATTTTTACAATATTTTCACAACAAATTTTAAGTGACAGGTTGTTATTATTAGATTAAAAAAGTAATCTTAGTATTAAATTCAAATTTAAACTAATAATAACTAATTACATGTGATTTGTTACATAACATTTTTTTTTAACTCCTCCCCAAATTTCGGCAACCACCTTTTTTTTTCCTATTTTCAGCGATGCCACTACGAATTTTTTTTTCCCTATTTCGGTAATATTATCGCCGCAATTAGTTTCCATTTGGGCGCACACATTTCACACCCGGACAGCAAGTTTTGGGCAGCAGGAATTTCGGTATTCAATTACCCAAATTCACTCCTATATCGCAAATAATTTTCAGATTTAGCAATATTCAGCCAAAAAACTCAGAGTTTACGAGTATATTTTGTAAATTGCACCTGACAGAAGAGGAGGATAGAAACAAAGATCCACCGGTTGCGTAGAGACTAGAGAGAGCATTGCTTGCGTTGTGTGACTTGTGTCCTCATCCAAAATCTCTATCGCCGCTTTTGCTTTTGCTTTTGGTTTAACAGAACAGAGAAGAGAATCTCATAATCTATGGAGCAGTTCAAAGGGCAGTCTCGCCTCCCCAAATTCGCTGTTCCGAAACGCTACGACATACGCCTCAAACCAGACCTCACCGCCTGCAACTTCGCCGGCTCCGTCGCCATCCACCTCCACATCGTCGCCGATACCACCTTCATCGTCCTCAATGCCGCCGATCTCTCCGTCAATTCTGCCTCCCTTTCCTGCGACTCTTCTTCTAAGGTAATTATCATCTTCTTCATCTTTGAACTTTATTTTCATCTGCAGATTGATTTGCTATTATTTATGTTTATTCGTTTAGGTTTTGGAGCCTTCAAAAATTGAATTGGTTGAAGCCGATGAGATTTTGGTTCTGGAGTTCCCTCACACGCTTCCCCTTGGAATCGGAGTTCTCAATATCGCTTTTCAAGGAACTTTGAACGATAAAATGAAGGGCTTCTATAGAAGGTATAATAATAAGCTTTATACAAACAAACATTTATCTATATCTAATTCCTCCCACTCTTATTTCTCAATTCAATTCAATTACATCGTTTTCATTTCTTTTTTTGCATTCAGCTCAGCTCAGTACTACCTAGAATAATTGAATCATTCCAATTTTCAAGTTTGGATTTTCGAACCATAAAAATTGTTACAAAATTTAAAGATAATATCCTACATATGTGTATATCTATTATAGGATTGAATCTATGACTTCACCATCCACCGTTTACCTTATGGGGGAGGAGATTTCATTGGGTCCATGTCCGTGGAATTTTTCTTAATCTACTATACAAATTTTTTTTTTTTTTTTTTCTTTTCTTTTGTTTAGAAACATGTACTATACAATATTTGAAGTTTCTATTTGCTTCTTCTTTTATTAGTTACATCTATTTAATTGAGTTCTTCTTCTGCTTCGTAGTACATATGAGCATAATGGTGAGAAAAAGAATATGGCAGTTACGCAGTTTGAACCAGCTGATGCTAGGCGATGCTTTCCATGTTGGGATGAACCTGCCTGCAAGGTGTCAGAATCTCTCTCTCTCTCCCCCTCCCCCTCTCCCTCTCCCTTGGTTTATTAAGATCTTGTACTTCTGTTGCATCTTTTGCTGAAATATGAACTATTTTCCTCTCATTAAGATAGTGTTTTGGACCTAGTAAAATAAAATAATAATAAAAAATTAAGATAGCGTTGGTCTAGCTCAATTGACATCTCCTTCCCCTGTAAGAGCTAGGTGGCGGGTGAGGCCGTGGGTTTAAGACCCATTGGGTCAATAAAAAAGAATGGAGCTAGTGATTTGATTTTGTGGCTAAAGAATTCTTTGATTTAAAGTAGATCTGCCTGATTGTGTTTCAAATGAACACGGATAAAAGCTTATTTAGCCCTTCTTTTGTGGCATTGGGTGTTGTAGGCTACATTCAAAATCACACTGGATGTGCCATCTGAACTAATAGCTCTTTCCAACATGCCAATCATTGAAGAAAAAGTGGATGGGCATCTGAAGACAGTTTCATATCAAGAATCACCAATAATGTCTACATATTTGGTGGCAGTTGTTGTTGGATTGTTTGATTATGTGGAAGATCACACATCTGATGGTACACTTCATCCACCATTTTCATTGCGTCTTTGTGAGATTACAGCTTTTTTTGTTGACATTGTATTCTTACATCTCCATATAGGGATCAAAGTTCGAGTATATTGTCAGGTAGGCAAGGCAGATCGAGGGAAATTTGCTTTGGATGTTGCTGTGAAGACACTTGGATTATACAAAGAGTAAGATTTTCTGTGAATTACCACCAAATTAACAATTGCTTGTCAGAGAATTGCAATTATATGGCTGAGAAATACATATAATTGGACACTGGATTGTGGGTGCTGGTGATCCCTTAAGTTGTTGCATTTTGGCACTTATCAGGAATTCAGATTAACCATGATACTTTCTACAGATACTTTGCAGTGCCTTACTCTCTTCCCAAATTGGATATGATTGCAATCCCTGATTTTGCTGCTGGGGCCATGGAGAATTATGGTTTAGTTACATACCGGGAAACGGCTTTGCTCTACGACGAACAGCATTCTGCAGCTGCCAATAAGCAGAGGGTAATGTGCAATTGTGAATGTTGCTCTTTTTGTTTGTATTTAGTTTGGCAAATGTAATATGGAGCTATTGATATAATAACACCCCCACAAAACTTGTAATCATTTCTTTTGGATGCTATGAAGGTTGCGACTGTCGTAGCCCATGAATTGGCACACCAATGGTTTGGCAATCTTGTAACAATGGAATGGTGGACTCATTTATGGCTGAATGAGGGGTTCGCAACATGGGTATATTCATTAGTCATATGCCCATATAATCTTATACATAGGTGTAAAATATGCTTGTAAATTATGTCAATTATTTGTATGTTTTCAGGTTAGCTATTTAGCAACTGATAGCTTGTTTCCAGAATGGAAAATATGGACTCAGTTTCTTGATGAATCCACAGAGGGTCTGAGGCTGGATGGGCTTGCAGAGTCACACCCCATTGAGGTAACTGTGCATGGGCTATGTTTTTGTCTCAGTATGATCTATTTTAAGGAATTAGTATTAGTAATTTTATGAGCATATCTCAATTTAAGCGCTCTGTTTTTTAGGTGGAAGTAAATCATGCTAGTGAGATCGATGAAATTTTTGATTCCATAAGTTATAGAAAGGGTGCATCTGTTATCCGGATGCTGCAAAGCTATCTTGGTGCTGAATGCTTTCAGGTTGGTCATTAGGTTTATCACTTTTATATGTGTCTTGTACAAGTTAAAATATTTCTTATGATTGAAGAAACTTGTTTTTTCCCTCCATTAACCAAAATTCTCCTGAAATTTATGTTTTAGAAAACCTTATAAGCTTTCAGACAGAAAAATAGGCAATTAAATCTTCTTATTGTGACTTCAGAAGAGGTTAAGAGATTTTTCTTTTATAAAATGGTTTGATGGTAATGTGGAATTATAAAAGTTATTTTTTGAAAGAGGTTTTGGAGATAACCAATAATGTGATGAATACTATGTAATTAATAATTTAAGAAGTATTTCATTCTAGTTATATTGAGATGAAGTTGTGATGGTCATCTAGATTAGCGATAATTAGAAAGCATATCTACCCGATATCTGGTGACATAACCCCTGCTAGAGTAGCTACCAGGTATTATTGAATTGAGTGCTGTTGAGGCTTGTGCCTTTTCATTTCCATTGGTGTCAACCAATCACCTTCTGCAATTCATGGGATTAATTTTTCAAATTTTATTTGAAAGAATTATTAGATTAAGTCGTAGTTCAATAGAGTATGCTGGTTGTTGGATCTGAGTTTGTGTGATCAGCATTATGAACATCCATCATGTGGTCAGTTAATGTCAATGCCTTCCTAACAAGCGATCAATTCTATGTAGAGAACGAGAAAGTATCTCCTTGTACCTTTTGCTTTCAGGTGGCTTAGGAAAATATACAGGTATGGTTTTTTTATATCTGATAGTAATTGTGATTAGGTGGTTGATTCTGTATTGAAATTAAGAAGTATACTATGGCCTGCTCATTTGAGATGAGAAATATTTGTGATGTACTTGTCAGTTAATTATCTTTTTTCTTGCATTGCCAATTTTTTTGTAGTTTTAATTGACCATTTATGCTTCTTACCCCCCCCCCCCCCTTCTCTTTTTTTTCTGATTTGTGTTTGTAATCAGAGGTCACTTGCTTCATATATAAAAAAATATGCTTGCTCAAATGCCAAGACAGAAGACTTATGGGCTGCTCTTGAGGAGGGATCTGGTGAGCCTGTGAACAAACTAATGAATTCGTGGACAAAGCAAAAGGGATACCCAGTTGTCTCTGTGGAAATCAAAGATCAGACATTGGTGTTTGAGCAGGTTTCTTGTGTCTGCTCTCTCTCAGCCATTTTTGTCTTGAAATAACAACTTTAACTTAGTTTTGTATTCAGCTGTTTCAATTTGTAATGAGTTTCACTTAATAATATGTTTTTGAAGTTTCTAAATTGTGAAAAATGTTTGTAATAATGGCAGTCGCAATTTTTGTCAAGTGGTTCCCATGGGGATGGGCAATGGATTGTCCCTCTAACATTATGCTGTGGCTCATATGATGCGCGCAAGAATTTTCTACTGCAGACAAAATCTGAAACTCTTAATATCAAGGAATTCCTGAGTGATAAAAGCAATTCAGCATCTGCTTGGATAAAACTTAATGTTGATCAGGCTGGTTTCTATAGGGTGAAATATGATGAGGACCTTGCAGCTAGGCTTAGATATGCAATAGAGAACAATTACTTATCTGCAACAGACAGATTTGGTAAATTGGCTATTTTGTAATCGTACTTGCTTTTTTTCTTTTTTTTCCGTTGATGCTAGAAAAGAGCACTTAACAACAACAACTTCCTTTAACAGGCATTCTGGATGATTCATTTGCCCTTTGTATGGCTCGCCAGCAGTCTTTGATCTCATTGCTAACCTTGATGGGTGCTTACCGGGAGGAAGTTGAATATACCGTGCTGTCTAATTTGATTAGTGTAATGTTCACCATCTTACCTCATTTATGTTTATTTCAGTTATGCTCTTAATCCTAATTCTGGTGTCTTTGTTCACAGATAAGTTATAAAATTGTAACAATTGCAGCTGATGCAACCCCTGATTTAGCGGATTACGTTAAACAATATTTTATTAGCCTTTTCCAGTGTTCTGCTGAGTAAGTATTTTTACATACAAATAATTGAAATTCCTATGGTGGTCCTTGTCTATAAGTCCGTGGGGTTGTGCTGTTGACTGCTTTTTTAGCATGACCTTTTAGAGTCCAATGAGATATTGACTATAAGTATTAGCCATTAGGTAATTTGAGGTACTGTAGTGTACTTATCAAAAAAAAATTAAGGTACTGTATTGCACAAAAAGGCAGCCCACATATTCCAAGCTTTTTATATGTGTGTGTGTGTGTGTGTGTGAGAGAGAGACATTTTCTGATTTAAATTTCTTTCTCAAATAAAGCTGCCATTAGCAAATAAACAGTTGGAGTTAATGCTTGATTGCGTCTAGAGATATCTATTAATGTCTCAGAAAATATTAACGTTTATAAATGTGGATATAAACAGCTTTAAGGAAGAAGAAAAAGACCCAAAGAAAAAATAGCAATCAATTAAGGTTTACTTTATTTTACTGTCAAGTTTTGTAGAGATAAATGTACAAAACTTATATATATATATTTTGTAGGGATGACTTTACAAAGTTTTGCCCCAGGATCTAGGATGTAGATATTTCTTGCAATCTTTAATAGGCAAATTGTATTTGCATATTCATCTTTGTTTTTGAGGATATCTTACGCATACTTAGTCCGGAAAACTTTGTCATGCTTACTATTGAGTATATTGAATGAACCTTTGTGGTCACCTTGGAAGTTGCTTGTATAATCTGTATAATACTTGCTAAAGAAGCTGCTAGGATGTCAGAAAAGTTAGTGAGAAGAGGTCTTTGACATGGAAATTGAAGACCATCAATGAGTTATATGAGACCTTACATGCTAATGGAAACCCAGTGTGTCTTTAACCCAATTAATGAGCACTCAAAAACTTTTAGCTTCTTTTTTAATTTATTTCTCCATTTATTTTTTTTCTTTAATGCTTGAATTTCTTTGCAGGAAGCTTGGTTGGGACCCTAAGACAGGTGAGAGCCATCTAGATGCAATGTTGAGAGGAGAGGTTTTGATTGCCCTTGCTTTGTTTGGACATGATCCGACACTAAATGAAGCAAGCAGGCGTTTTCAGGCATTCTTGGATGACAAAAACACTCCACTCCTCCCTCCTGACACAAGAGTGGTTGGTGAAACAAGCATTGGTCCACTAGTATTTCTCCATTTACAATTGCTATTGATGTATATTGTGGGTTTGATTGCAGGCAGCATATATGGGTGTAATGCGGAGGGTCAGCAACTCGAACAAATTGGCTTTTGAATCTCTTCTGAGATTGTACAAAGAAACTGATTTAAGCCAGGAGAAAACACGCATCCTAAGTAATATCATATCACTATTTAAGATGTTGAGCATCAGATTCTCTTTACTGAATTAGAACCATGTATCTTATTGTGCTTGTAGGTTCATTAGCATCTTCTCCAGACCCCAACATAATTCTTGAAGTTCTCAACTTTTTATTGTCTTCTGAGGTATCTTGGTTTAATATAATTGTGGAGGTTAAAAAAATTTTCATTTGAGTTGATAAATTGTAGTCAAATTGAACACTGGACACTGATGTGGACTTCTTTTTCCACTTGATTAAGGTTCGTAGCCAAGATGCTGTTTTTGGACTTTCTATAAGTATGGAAGGACGTGAAACAGCTTGGACATGGCTGAAGGTAATACTCGATCAGTAATGTAAAAAGCACATTGCGGTTTGCATAATAATTGCATGATATATTGTCCTTGAAACAATTAGGAGTAGTGTTGTTAAAAGTCGAAGACATACATGAGCTGCTTGTTATCTGATGTATTTTTTTTCCCTTATGAATATGATCAAAATTCAGGATAACTGGGAGCATATATCAAAAACCTGGGGTTCCGGATTTCTAATAACTCGCTTTGTCAGTGCAATTGTCTCTCCGGTTTGTCTCTCACTCCCTCCTCTGATCTCTTCTGTAGTTAGTTCTCTAGTATCAAGTTTGTGCCCTTTGTATCAATAACAGATGTTATGCTGAATTTAAATTCAAATGAAGTTAATTATTTATTACGAATGCTTAGCCTTTGTCTCATTTGGTTCTTCCACTCCCCCAGTTTGCGTCATTCGAGAAGGCCAAGGAAATAGAGGAGTACTTTGCAAGCCGCAGTATGCCCTCTATTGCAAGAACCCTGAAACAGAGCATTGAACGAATTCACATCTATGCAAATTGGGTTCAGAGTGTTCAAAATGAGAAACATCTTGCCGAGGCCGTGAAGGAGTTGGCACACAGGAAGTACTAGGAAATACCTTATTTGGCCTTCTTGTCATTTTACAAGAAAACAAGTGGATCAAATTTCCTTTCTTTTTCATAAATTCAAATATGCCCTAACAAGTGATTCCCGAACAACAGCACTCTTAATAATATTTTCTGGAGTCAGTTCTTAATTAGGGTTTTCCCTTTATATTTCATTTTTTCTTCCTGTTGTGTCTTGCGTGGATGAAAGCTGTATGGATGAATTTATTTTACCCCCTTCCATAGAAGTTCAAATTGCATATTATTTCATTTATTTATTTTTATTTATAGTTTGATAGTTACCAAGTTACAACAACACAAGCAATATAGGAGAGAGAATTTGAACTCAGGTTATCCTTATAAGAGACATCATAGGGTGAGTTTGGTTCAGCTTTTTGATATTGTGCTTTTTGAAAAATAAAGGTTTTAAAAAATGCAGTATGAAATTGAGCTTTTTTAAAAAATTGAATGTTTGGTAAAAACGGTTAAAAAGTGTTTTTTGAAAAAACTGAGTATTTTGTTAGCACTTATAAAAGTGGTAGTTTGAGTGATAAATTACCAAAAATGATAATGTATATATAAATGAGTTTATTTCATACTTAAATCAACTACTTTATGATACTTAAATCAATTTCTCTTTATTCATTTCTGAAAACTACATTCATAATATTTTTACAGCACTTTCACAAAAAATCATTTGTGATAAAAATTTATACTGATTTTAATTTGAACGTACTACTGAAATTATTTTTTTCTCTTTCTAAAAAAATTGTTTTTTTCTCACCAATATTAGCTAATAATAATCTACCACTTAAAATTTATTATGAAAATATTATGATAGCATTTCTTTCTTTTTTTTCCCTCTTTCTTTCTTCTCCACACACGTACCCTTACTTTTTTCTTTTTTTTCCTTCTTTCCTCTTTTTTTCCCTACCACTTCCTCCAAACTCCAAAACGTTCCACATAACTCTCTTTCTTTTTCTTTTTTTTCTTTCTCCCTTTTCTCTTAGCACTTCATCTGTAACACCCACGCACTTCTTCACCTTGATCTTCTTTATTCTTTTCTTTTTCTCTAAATTCAACCACTCACAAATGGGATGATTCAGATCAGGAAGATTCACCTAAGGTAATTTCTCTAAATTTCACCAAAAATCTTCAATACCTCTCTCTCTTCATAACCCCAAAACTAAATGGGAATTGAAGTCAAATTGATGTAGATTCAGCCATGTCGGAAGATTCAGATCAGGTTGTTGAGAGTGAGATTGGCAGTGGAGGTTCCGGCATATTGTAGCTATTATTTTCTGTGTTTGTCTTTTCAATTTTCAGTTTATTTTGTGGTTAGTGAGATGAGGGTAATTTGGGTCATTCCTTGCATTTCCAATGGTAATATTGATCAAAAACGTTTTTGTGTTTGCAAAAGCTCGAGAAACATGTCCGCACATTTTGGATGAATTCTTTACATTTCAAAACGCAGCTTTTTTGAGAAAACACATTTTGAAACATTATCAAACGCCTGATTTTTTTTTTTTTTTGGTCTCAAAAAGCGCTTTTTATCGTCTGAAAGTTGAAACAAACAAGCACATACAATGCTATTAAAAGTTATAAAGTTCTTTGACAAGTACCACTATTGAAGGAGATAGATGATTCGAAGGGCATATATATGTTAATACATGTTTACTACTAAAATAAAACCGTCATGTTCTCAAAAAAAATAAATAAATAAATAAACTCGTCAATTATTTTTTTTAAAGAAAATAAACCCATCTTAAAAGTTAAAATCCCAGGTCGAAAGGAAACCAATGGATATCATTTAAGATTCACTACTATGCTAAAACTTACATATTATAATCTAACTAGTCAAAGTTTCTTAGGCCCATGATAAATGAAAATAGTAAATGAGACTTATAAATATTAATTACAAACCCTTCTTAAAATACTATCATTATTTTCTAACAAAGTATAGTTGACATAATATATTAGGTTTTTTAAATTAGGTAATCTATATTTGTATTTGAAAGTGTTTCAAATTTTATAAGTTTTTTATTTTTTATTTTTAAGGAAGCATAATACATTTTACATTCAATTATTTATTTTGTAAATAATGTAATATGCAGTTGGAATTTATTTTTAGTGCTTCTTACAAATAGTCCGTCCTCTATATGTCTTGAATGGCCTAAAGACGAAGTAGATATAAGTAAATCCATTACTTTTATTAAAATAAAATAAAAAATACGATACTTTAATAACATATAAGAAAAATGTAATTTTATTAAGAATCTATCAATATTACACTAAGAATGTGACATAATTGTCAATAATGCAACTCCTTTTTCTACACAAACCTTTTTTCCTAAAACATCACCAAAGTGAGCCGAAATGCTAGACTAATGTGGCTCAATAGAAGCATAGCAACCATAAATGCTACGTTTCAGCTTTTAAATATTACTAGTCACAAACTCACCAATGCATAGGAATATATAATTATTTTAAGATGTGGTATAAATATAACGTATAATTTATTCTTTAAATTTTATTAAAGGTAATTTGTTCTCCCTACAAATTAAACAATTTATAAAAGTAATTTCTATCTCTTTATTTTTACAAATTGTTAGTGCATTTTAATTTAAAGTATGTTAAAACTTAAATTAACTGAAGATTAATAAAGAGAAGAGTTATAGTGGAATTTGTTAAAGAAAGAGTTAACTTGTATGTAAGTTAAATTAAATAAATTTAGAAGAGTTCTCTAAAATAATAAATAACATGTAGGTTATGATAAGGATTGGAAGACTATATATATGACTATGCTACGGACTAATTTCATATCAAGAGTGAATGAAAATAAATAGTTAAAGCATAGAATATTGTGTGAGAGAGTGAATTCAATAATACTCCTAAATACTTGAGAGATTTTGGTCCAAATAAACGTGTTTATTTTGGTGGAGCTTTGAACTCAACCACTTATGCAAAGTTAGTCCAGGGTACACAACAAACTGTTGGGCTGTTGTATCCTAAAGGAGACAAATCAAAAGTGAATTTCTATTACATCGGTTTCTAGGCTTTGCCAACCGCAGAGAGCTTGAACCTCCTTAAAGAGAGCAAGATTTCTATGCCTTAGTCCAACATTGTTCGTTTATATTTTTTATTTTTATTGTAATCAAAATATTATTTTATTGGTAATTTCTCCAACACAAATATATAATTTTATCATTTTTGGTATTTCTTTTATTGATTTTTTTTTTTTTTGAAGTGATTCATATTCTTCTAACTATCATTATTATGCATTATATTTTCCTAATTTCTTTAGGTGGAACTAAAATTTTTAAGCTTCAAATTTCTCATTATCTTAAGGAGATTATTATGATAATCAAAACTTATCACATAATTACAATTAATATTACTCAAGTAATAGATAGACACATTCAGATACATAGCCATATAGATTGTGTTTTGATATAAATTCAAATTCTCACTTCCAAATTAACAAAAGATTAACTGAAAAAAGATCAAACCAAAACTATAAGAGTGAGAGAGAGAGAGAGAACTTATGATAGGGAAGTTAAAATACACAACACCAAAACATATCAACCCATAGTAGAGATATTAAAAAACATAAAAATTCATCAACCTAAAGTAAAGTTGCAAGAAAGAATTAAAAATCTAGAATGAGAAATAGCATAACCACTTTTTCCTTAAGGAGAGAATATGAGAGAGAATAGCAAATTTATAGAATAAAATATAATGAGAATAATATTCAAAATAAAAAGTATAGATGAAAATACCACATTATCCAAGTCATACTGTATAATAAAATAACATTATATCATTATATACTATATTTATTATAAAATAGGATTATATCTAACAATCAAAGGAAAAAATGATAATAGCTTTATTTATTTTTAGTTTATACTCATCTAAAAAAAAAATCATATTCCACAATTGTATTCATATCTGTATGCTAATGATTCAAGGCTAAGTTGAAATGTCTAATTTTGCTCTCGCTTAAAGAACCATATGTCATTCTCACCACTTTTTCTTTACCCATAGTTGCACACATCAAAATTATGATAAAAATTGTAACACAAAAGTTTCATGGTTATTTTTAGACTTTCTCTTAGTAGAAATGAAACAAGAGGATGTTTAATACATGGTTGAGCCGTTGGATCTAATGGCCCTACCATAAAAACAATCTAAACAAGAGGGCGTTTAATCCATGAGATTCTTAAACCAAGATAACATGTAATACAGGAGGTGATTTCCATCAGTCTAAATTCCCTAGTTGCTTTCCAACAGCTGTTTTCCCTCAATCCTTGACCCCATAGATTGCTGATCAATCAAATTCTATTTGATTGGATTTCTTAAGTTACATAGAAACCATTTCAATGATCATGAGCCTTGTTGACCAAAAATGGATTCCATTCGAGTCTCATTGAGTTGACACAACTAAGTTGTCTTTTTGGATGAGTGGCTCACGCCAATTCACATTTTAATAAGTGGCTTTCCAAGAATCCTACTCATATTGTTGTAAGAGACGCAAAAAATTTCGTTGGCTTCTAATTGTACGAGCTAAAACAAATATATGACAAATCCATCTAAGTTAAAAGTGGAATCTACATGCATCTGAAATGAACATTACACACTCCAATCATTTACACATTGCTACTAATGACATGCAGAAAACACAACACACGTTTCCTAACTTCCATCTAACACCTCCATTTAGTCACTTTTTCTATAGGTAAAAGGCAATCAATGATTCCCACTCAATCATCTTCAAATACTGCCCATCGCTATCTGAACCACTAATACTAGAAACAACAATTTTTACTATCCTTTTTCACAATTCACAATGACTGACATGACAAATTACATGTGGCCTACACTAACATCATTTTTATTAACACCAATCACAACATGCCTCTTCATTGTTATGAACAAAAGTTGTCAGAATCGTTATGACCATAGACTGCTGCAAATCCCCCTTTATCACTTTATGCCACTGTTCCATTGCCATTATCAGCAGAGCAGCCACTTATACCGCACCATATCCATTGCTATCTCACAAAATGAGCAGAGAGTTCTAGCAAAAGCAATTGGTACAATGTCTGAGACTTAAAAAAAATTCATTAATACCGCACAGTTGAAATAATACGAGGTAAATACCTCACAGAGCCATTTAACTCGGAGGCATAATGAATACAATTTAGCCACAATGCTAAAAACATGGAACTGTCACCATCTATTGTCCTACAATAAGCTGATAAGATTTACATACCCAGAACTCAGCACGGTGTACAACAAGACTCTTGAAACAGTGAGGAGTTCTAGAATCATGGATATTCTATAGTAAATACAGACTGCTATTCTCAATAAGCCATAAAGCCCAGGTGAAAAGAAGATGGGCAAAACTATATTGGATCATATTTTATACTCCAACATACAATCATGAATCAAACAGCTAATAGGAGGGTGAACGAACCATCATGTTTTACTTTTGAACTTCCTTTGAGCTTTCAAATCCACCACAATCACAGTTATGTTGTCCTTACTTCCTTTTTGAATAGCACGGCTTGAGAGGAATTCTGCTGCTGCTTGAGCTGCAGGATCAATTCCCTCACCTCTTTCAGTGGGAAGAGTAACACCATTCTTTTTGTGCCACAAAAGTATTCTTTTCCGAGCCAAGTCACATACCTCTTCATTTGTCATGACATCCCATAAACCATCACTAGCTAAAATAAGGCATTCATCTTCTTTTGACCGTGGAATAAACATCACCTCTGGTTCTGGAATTATCCACGGTTTCAAATATCTATCGCCTGCAACTCACAACCAAGTCAGACAAACCACTTGTATTTTAATTGCTGAAGTTCTTTTTGATATGTAATTGCTAAAGTACTTAACTAAAAAGAATAAATTATCATCTCTGGAGTCTTAAGTTAGCATGAAAATCTCACAAGAGGAAAAATCATATTGTGTTATACTACACATAATCTATCATTTTTTGGATGAAGTAAGGCTCCAACAGTAAAGTGAAAATGATAGGAATTACAAACTCTAAGGAAGAAGAAGCTAGTTTGAAATGATCTGTATAAGACCGTTACAATAAACAATTAAAGAAGTAAATTATTATGAGGTTTGATTTCAGAAAGGCATCAATGTCCTTTACAAATATCAATATTCTATTGTGCGTGTGTTCACAGGTCAACTTTAGGAGTTGAACCTGAGACCCCTTGCCCTCATTGGAATATAAATTAATTATATAATATTGACAGAACCAAAATAAAATTATTTCAAATACCACAGAAAAAGATATCCGCTAATTTAGTTTCTAGTTTCTACGTGATTTCCAAATTTTAAGGATATTAACACAGAAGACATGGTTTGTATAAATTAAAACTATATACTTGAGGAACGATGGTTGGCTTTTAAAAGTTTAAAAGAATAGTGTCTATCCACAATGTTCTACTCTTCTTACATGAAAGCTTAGCAGACTTAGAAGTTAGAAAACTGTCCACACATATCAAATGCAACCCAAAATAGAGTTCATCAGGATATAACAGATATTCCAAACTTTCTAAGGCACCTCCATGAGCACAAGAATCAGAAACTCTCATTGACAACTCAAAAGTTGCTTTCATAACACAGTGAAATAATTAAAGTGAACCAGTTATAAAAACTGCTTAAATATGATCTGCTAATTTCAGTTTCCCTTCATTTCCCTCTTTACAAATTAATTTAGGTTGAAATCAGACTAATCCAATCAGTATCCTGATTCAGCGGCAAAGTGAAGCTTACATCTCAAGGTTAGCCCAAAAAATTTAGAGGAAGAATCTCCAGAGGTCATAACACCTCAGCACACAAATGAACTTAATTTTAATGCTGTAAACTACGTGAGTCACAAATTGGCACATACAAAATGCAATACATTCATAAACATAACTCCAGGTTGGCATCCAAAGACCATACAAATTATTTAAAATGTAACTAGTGATTAACATCACCATGGGGCAACCAGCCTATAACAAAGCTATTGACAAAAGAAACCCCTGATGTGGGGGCAACCTCACGGAAACTCAAAGATCAAAACATGCAATGAGATTGGATAAAGTCATGGTGAAGAAGCACACACCAATAGACCTTGACATTGCAAGAACTCCAAAAACACGATGCCCATTCCACTGTATGACCTTGCCTCCGGCTGCCTCAATTCTAGCATATTCATCTTCTCGATTTGGCTGAAACAATATCAACAAAAAAATTTATTAAATGATTATCAGTTCCCTAAAATCAATTATTACTATAGAAAGATGCAAAACTACTATTAGAGGTCTATTACTTTATGATCAACTGACAATGCCATAGGTTCTTTTCCACGACACAGAACTGCTCTTGAATCTCCACAGTTTGCAACAATGATATGTGAGGAACAAATAATGGCAACCACAGCTGTAGAACCAACAGTTTCCGGGGCGACAGGCTCAAGACCAGTTTTTCCTCCAACTTCGTCATCAACCTTAAGAAAACAATTGGTGAATGCTTTTTTCCACTGCTCTTGGCAATTGTCCTTGATACTTCCATCAGTTAGGCCTTTCTTAACAAATTCTATCTCCTCAGCCAAAGCCATATGGATACGATCACAACAATAGTTTGCAACCTGAACAAATTAGTACCTCATGGGAGTAAATTACTTGTCACGAAGACCGTTATGCATCATTTGACAGTAAGGAAAAGAAAAGGAGAGAGCTTATGTAAAGGAGGGAAACAAAATAAATGGTACCTGAGACCCTCCATGGCCATCATAGACTCCAAAGAAATGAACAGTCTGGTCAGGTAAACATCTAGTCATGCCATCAAATACACGGTCACCGATTAGCATTTGGATAGGAATCTTCAGAAAATGAGGCACAGTAGCAAAAGCATCTTCCATCTCAGGTCTTCTTCCACACATAGATGTAAACCCCCAAAGAGGCACAAACTCTACCTCAAAAACACTGCGGCCGGATGATGTTCCACTGGCCCCTCTTTCCAGACGCAGAGGTAACTGATGAACAATTGCAGATGGCTTTGGGTCAGAACCATCACCAGCTTCTTCATCAGGGCTCACAGACACAGCAACAGGATCACTCACAATCTCTGTCTTAGTCTCATCATTTAGTTCTTCTGAATTGGGGGCCTTAGCAACAACATCAACATCACCACATATGTTCTTCTCGATGTCTATGGAAGTGGGTGTTCTTATATCAAGAGCAAAGATATCCTCTCCCTCTCCACATAAACTACTGGTCTCACTCGCCACTGAAAAAGAGCAAGAGCTATCAAGAATCTGATCACCCTCCAACTCCAATGATAAGGTATCATCTTCCTCACTTCCACGGGCTATCACACTGTTATCATCATCAGCAGCAGCAGCAGCAGCCCAATTGGTTTCATTTTGAGATACGTTATCCAACACCTTAACTTCATTCACCAAATCACCACAAGTACGGTCCACCACATCACCAGCAGCAACAGAATCAGATAATAGACCAGCCGTGCCTGCCATTAGCTTAAGTGTACTACTGATATCTATGTGGGTAGCTATGGTCGGGTTATCACACACTGAGACTGAGTTACCTACTCTAAATGGCACCGTGACCGCCGGAGACATCTCCTCCATCAAAAACAAAACCCTTATCTAGGCAGCAGCAGTAGTACAAAAAGTTACCCCCCAAACCTTCACAGCCTGTCATTTTTGAACTACTAATCCATTACCTTCTTTTCTTCTGATTAATGAGAATGATATAGGAATGTGAATGGCGAGTCTCAACACACCATTAATTCCCCCCATTGCCTAAAATTCAGGTTATGACTTATGATGCAAACTGTACCTTGCTTTGCTTTGAGGGTTGAGCTAAAAAGGTAGTGATAGGGAAATGGGTAGTAAAAGTCAGATCTGGTCAACACATAACCAACAAGGGATCCCCAACTTCCGTATATAGAAATATAAGCCTAAAATGGATAGCATAGACCTGTTTCAGTTGGGGCCTTATCAACTTCATCTCTGGACTCTTCTTTATCTACTTCCATCATCAACTACAATGAGAGAGAAACACCCAGAAACAAAAGAAAACAACTTTAATTGGACACACACACACATACAAAGCCAAATAAAAAATAAAAAACTGTGATAACGAAATTACATTAAATTAATTAAATTTGAAACCAACCCCTTTTTTCCCTAACACAAGAAAGATAGAGAAAAAAGGGTGTCATGAAAAAGAAACACAAAGTCCCAAGAATCACAGGAAAACCCTAGAAAAGATGGCACCTTTTTTCACTTATTACTTAGACTTCCCTGGATCTGAGGCAACCTATCTCAGCCTCTAGTAAAAGACCCAGCTCTCTCTCTCTCTCTCTCTCTCTCTCTATGGACTAATTAATCAATCATGACAAGGAAGGTGAAAGAAGAAGAAGAAGAAAAAAGTCAGTAGTTAGTAGTGACTACCTAATTTGTCAACAGTAGAGTCTTCTCTTCTTTCTATCTCTTTCTTTCTTTTAGTTTCTTTATTTCTCTCTTACATAGACTTTTTGACATATGAAAGCCATTGAAAGAATAAAAGAATGAAGAAACAAAAAAGATACATAGAAAAGGTTTGCTTACCATTAAAAAATAACATCTCAAAATGAAGTCTTTCTTTTTAATAATAAATTTGTATTGATGTGGGTGTGGGCGTTGAAGTTCAACTTCAAACTCAAACATGAAACTTGAAAGAGCAAGAAAGGGAGTGGAGAGAAGACAGATATATAAATAAACACTAGTATTACTTAAGAAGAAAATAAATAAATAAATAGAAAAAGTTAAGAGAGAGAGAGAGTATATGGGGGTATGATGAATAATGAGAAGGACAGATGTCAAATCTAGAAGAGCATATTAAAGCATCTCCACCCATCTCATCTCATCTCATGCTCCTTGCCCCTTCCTTTTCATTTTCCAACCCTAATAACTCCATCCAAAAATTACTTTTCTTACGTACACAACAGTGCACACTCTGCATTGCATTGCTTTTGGGTTTTGTTTCAATACATCATAGATGAAGTAACTATTGAATTTCATAACTTTGAATTATTACAAGGATAGTTGTTTTCCAAATGGAAAATTTTAGAGACGGAATCTTTTCCACACCCAAATCTACAATATTTTAGCTTGTGAATGATACAACTTATCACATAGTTTAATTTAATTGAAAAACCTTAGGTGTTGTATGTAAGGAACTTTAACTAATTTTAGCTTAAATAAAATAAATGTATAGATAAAAATAAAATAAAATAAAAAAAGTGGGATATATCATGTACATGTGAATTTTATTTATTTATTTATTGCAAATTTAAAGTGGGCCACCAATAAGACTCTAGATTTGCTAGGTTGATATATCACACTTTAATGAATTTAATTGATCACGTGCTTCTTGTATGTGGCAAAATTGTCCAATAAATTGGACACAATCTAGAAGAGCGTTAGCTTCTTTATTTTGTTTTAATTTGTCTGTAAATGTCAACTTAATGAATTCAATTCCTCTATGAAGATGCATGACTACATTTGCACGTGCAAAGAAGAAAAATTTAGACTTTTGCAAACATTGGCTTGCTGTATGAACTTATTATGCATCCTTCATTACCATCCTTCCTTTATTAAGAGGGAAAAAAAGATAATGCATGCATGTGCATGTGTATTTAAACTGAATTTGGGTTATTAATTAAAACAGATTTGTTTATTGCTTTTCATTATCATCAATTTATTATATGGATAGTACTAGTCTCGTGACTTAATGGTATTTCTCTTTTCTAGAGTTTGGACCTTGGAGTTCCAACCTTGCAAGGGGAAAATTGTTTTATTGTTTGGCAGAGACGAAAAAAGAAACAAACAAGCTAGAAATTGTAGTTTTTTTTTTTTAAACTGAATTTCTTTTCTTTTTTACCAAGGTCCTCTTGTCATAAATATATATATTTTTGCTGACTACAAGGAAATGTTACAACTAGGCATCCTCGTTCAATCTTCTCAAAAAATATAAGAAGACAACCTCGTTGAAGATGTATTCTCGATTCCAGCCAAAGAGGATATAAATTTTTAATCCAAGCATTACAGTAAGATCCTCGTGACTCGTATACTCATTCTTGGAGTAGCTAGTAGCCCACGGGTGACTTTGTTAGCATTTCTTCCTACAAAACCAAAGACCACAACTACAATCTCTCTTCCCTTAATAATTAATATCGAATGCATTCCATATATACATCATTCCTCTCACAATGTGTTAATCTTATAACCATCGCATAAAACTCACAAGCTATGAGAGAAATCAAAAAAGATAAATATATCTAATTCATGAGATGCCTTCTCATTTTTTGCATTGCATATTAACTTCATGTACAAACCATGGATGCCAAGTGCAGAAGATTAGGAGAGAGAGAGAGAGAGAGAGAGAGCATGGCAATATAAAGATTCAAGACTCAAAATCCTCCATATGTATTGTAAACTTTAAAAAGACATTCCACAGCTAGAATAATCAAAATTCAGAAAGTAATTAAATGACACATTCTAACACCTCGCGAGTCTTATACCTTGCGGCAATATATTTAAATAGCTAGTTTGTCACTTGTGCCCATCAAGGCTTACAAACAGTTGCAGTGAATAATTTCTTAATTTAACACGTCTATTGAGTCTCTCCTGGTAACTTGGCATTAATTAAAATTTGACCAGAAACTGCCACTAGAGAAGGCAAGTATAACTCTGCCAACCTGGGCAGCCAGGATACAAGTTCCAGAACTCTCCGCTCTAAATTCTTAATTCTAATACACAAATTCTTTCAGCTATTTAAAGCCTCATTTTCCCTCCACTGGGCTCTTTAAGAAGTTCTTCAAATACTGCTGTACACTTAAATGGTGGTTATATGTAAAAATTGCCATGGCAGCCAAGCTACAACATATGCAAACATCCAGGTGGCAAGCAAACTTGCCACTTTGTCACCCCATGATTTTATTTTATGGTAACATGGGATCACCTGATGATGCAAGCATCTGCACTTCTGTGTCCTCAGCTGTCTGTTTAGTAGTATAATCTGTCCTAGAATTACCTGCAAATACTGGCTATCAATTTTCCATTCATTTAAATTACACAAAACTTGCTGGTTGTTATGAATATATCCTTTACTTGAAGGAGGAGATGATAAAAGAAGATTCCTTACTAAATATAGAATCAATAGATGGCCGTTTTGGTGACATACTTCTTTTGAGATCTGTAAAGGTTAAAAGAGTTCAAAAAATCATATTTCTTCCCTAACAGGGAGAAGCACAAAAATTGGAAAATTTCAGAAAGTATCCCAACAGTTTACCGTTACCAGAAATTCAAAATTACCACAAGGACATTTGGAGATAGCACAGACACATATCATTGCATGATATCTATGGCATTAAATAAATAGGTGCTGTGTTCCAAATATGCTTAATAATCATTTCAAAATCTCATCCTGTGATATGAGTATGACATTAACTATATTTCAAACTATAAATTCCACTCCTTGTATTAACATGAAAATTGGGGCACAGTGGATGTTTGAACACTGAACCAGAAGTACTTGCAAAAGGGTTTTTTTGGTCAGATTCCACTAATTGTCACACTGTTTTCCCTGGATTCACCCAAAGAGATCATGAGAATAGTTGCCTTGTTTTCCAGAAAAATTCCACTTGAACATAGGCATTTTATGGGAAGCATGAAACCTCCATTCTACCTTAAGTGGATTTCACCCATGCAAGTGCACTACCTAGGAACCCCTCCCAAAGGCATTATTTTGGCCATGATTGGGTTCAACCACTGTTGGGTTGGTTCCATGTCATAGTTGCACTCATTGATGTGCCCTACTAAAAAATATAAGTGCTACTAAACCCTAATGCCCAACAAAAGATTGTAGCCCCAATTCTCATACTAGTGAATCTTGTCCTATCATTCAGTTGTGAGACACAATTCATTAGATTTTGTTCCCCACACAGACAAAAAGGAGGACCAGCAATTCATTGGACCCACTTAACAGCCCAACTTAACCAACCCATTGAGGGAAGAACTGTTGGATAAACTATTCATGTCTGAAAAGCATCTGTACACTATACTCTCAATAATCTGTCCTCCCAAACCTGAACCTTTACACCGACATCTTTGTTCAGCACTGAAAAGAATCAGGGTTTGGACAGGTCATTCACGTTCAAAATCAACATTAATATGGACAATAAAATTGATCATACTGCCAGCACTGGTATAACACAAAATATATACTTCATTTTCTGCACATGGCAAATTATAGTTTTGAACTCTGTTCAGTTCCGCCCAGAACAGCTGGAATTTTCCGTTCCAATTAGTTAACCAGTACAAATGACTCCTCTATTCCATCTCATTCTAAATTTCAGCCCTTTCAGCTCCATTCCACCCATTTCGGTCCATTCCACTAAATTCCACCCGGTATGGTGATTATGGTGATTTTGATTAGTATATAAACAAATCAGTATTTTTTTTCCTAAACTAATTTTTTTTATTACTTCACTCACGTATGACATTTCATTATTATTTTTCTTTAACGATGTGTTTTTCTTGTTTACTTTACTCACATATGACATTGTTTTTTCTTCATTAATATATATTTTTTCTTTACTTATATATGACATGTTGTATACTTATATTATGTGATGATGATATTAAAAATGTACATTATTTGATTTTGAATTAATAATTTGATATGGTATAATATCATGGGATGCAAACTTAAGGTATATAAATTATTTAATATATATAACTTTAGCGGTAACCCCCAAAATGTTAGGCTGAAATAGACCAATACTGAAATATTTTTTTCCAATGGACAAACCATAACGGGTCTGAAATGGAATTCAGAACATTCTAAATACACAAATAAGTAGAAAAGAAAGAAAACTAAAGGAGGATGCATAAACAAATACGCTTGCAGATGCCCACTAAGAGACAAATTCATGCATGTTGACTAATACAAGAAAAGTAAATGCTGAAATTATTCAGAGAAAGCAAACTACTGAAATCAAAAGTAAAAAATGCATACCAAAAGTTTGGTTAAGTCCTTTCACAGCATCAAAATTCTTGTATGTATAGCCAACGAAGCTTAGATCTTTTGGGGTTAATAGCATCTGCATGACATAAGGAGTAAAACCATCAAGCTTCATACTAATTCTAAGAATAAAACAGGCTTAATATTCACATAATCAGCAGAATGGTGTCTGGAGAAACTGGCAAGTTCTTTTAATTACAACGCACCCTATAGCCAAAAGACAGGAATGCCTGAGATTTTGAATAACATTTTGGTCATATTAGATGGCATCAATTAAAATTTTGGTAAAATTACAACAACCCTCTTTGATGTTTCACAAAATGACACTTCTTCCCAAACCTTAATCAAAATGATAATCAACCATAAACTCAGGGGCGGCGCCAACTTATGGCCAGGGTGGTCCTAGGATCACCCTAACCTAAGGAAAAAAAAAAATTATACATAATAATTTAAAATTTCATATTTATCTACCTTTAAAAAAAATTTGGGAACATCCTGAATTTTTTTTATTCCAATAAAATTAAATTTTGGTCCATAATTTGAGCAACTTAACAATATATTAAGGTCTTTCAAGCAAAAAGAACCACATGCTTTTATATTCTTTTAAGTCGATACTACGGCTTTACTTTTTAATTTTTGCTTTACCTAACACATTGTCATTGTACAACTACTTTTCCTCAAAAACATTATAATATATATTATATAACTATTTGGTCAAAGTCACGAAAATTTAGTTTTTTTCATTGTACAACTACTTTTCATTTTTCTTTTTCCGATAATTTTGATTAGAAAAAAATAGTAGTTTTAGTTAATTAAATGAATAAACTTAAAAAGTTACTTAATTTTTATATAACATCAATTAATTCATTATATATATATATAAAATAAACTTTTTATTTTTATGATTATAATTAAACATGTGATTGTCCATTCTAAGGAAATTTGATTAAATTTACACAAAAAGTGTCACTATATATTATGTTTTTACATTTTGCTATCATATTATTAGTAATAAACTTATTATATTTTTATTTATATAATTTAAAATTTTAGTAATTATATTATTTATGACGTCACCAGTTTGACCATCAGTTGGATCTCGATCCAACCAAAAAACCAATAACCAGTCCCTTTTTCAGTTCTTTCACCGTATTGGTTTATAAAACCATGGAAAAAAAACAAAACAAAACAAACAAACAAACAAACAAACTTGAACGAAAATCTTAAAAAAAAAAAAAATTATAATAAAACCACTAACAAGGCCCAAACCAAATGCCAATAGAAAAGCCCAATACAAGATCAATCTTATCTCAGACTAAGACTATCACTACTCCAACACCAACACAATTACGTTTTTAATTCAACAAATATTAAAAATAAAAATTCCCCACGTCCCCAGTGCCTCGCGGATTCACAAGTCATTAAACAATTTAAACTAAAACTAAATCAAACCTAAAGGCTAAAAAGAAATAAGAAACTCACTTACTCTTCCCAGACATCGCCGTCCATCCCTGTTCAGCAACACTAACAACAACCACAACTGAACTCCACAAGCTTTATATTGTAAAACTTTATGTATTTGTGTTTTTTTTTTTTTTTTTTTTGTCAATATATGGATTTTCCTTTTTATTAGATTGTGTAATTTATGCTTCTTAAGTAACCCCCTGGAAAAAATTCCTACAGCCGCCACTACATAACTTGAGGTTTGACCTAACTATGGGAAATGAGCATTTGCATTTTTTGGACTATCTGCCCCTTGGTTAAAAGAAATCTTCCTACTTTATGAGAAATTATAAAGTCCTCATAGTGGACCACGTCACTTGCCCACCATTCTACTAAAAGACTCCCACTTGTTTAAAATTATTGAGTCAGTAATTAGTTTCTATTTAAAAAAAATTTCTGACTCAGCAATTTTAAACAGGTAGAAGTCTTTTAGTGGAATGGTAGACCATGTCACTTGTCCACCATGAAAACCTTATAATTTCTCCTACTTTACCCTTTCTACATGGGTAGAATAACCATTTTCCCATGAGTAATAATTTTTAACCAAAAAGGCCCACAAACTATAAAATTCCTGAGATTACCCCTGGAATAAACACAAAAACCCGATATTTCCCTTTAATGAAACATGAAAACCCAAGAATGCCCCTTTTTTCTCTTCTTTCTCTGCCTCTTCTTCTTTTCTCTGCCTATTCTTTCTCACGGCCGGTTTCTCTCTTTGCAGCCAAACCCATTTCACTAAACAGTTCCATGGCTCTCACTCATCATCTTAAAGTGGCCGATAGTGTGGTTTACTTGTGATTTTGGGTAAGCCCTAGATCAAGGATTTGATTCTTTGTTGTTGGCTGCCGTTGGTGGGGATGGGAGCTATGAGTAAGTGAAAAACCTAAGCATTGGAGATTGGGGGTTTTGGATTGGCCTGTTTGGTACCACTTATATTTTTAGCATTTTGAAGATGGGTTGTGAGATGCCAAACAGGCAAAGAATAGAATATAAGTTACCGTACTAAGTTTGAGTGTGAGATATAATCATGCACAGCAGAAACTTAAGCAGCAGTTGTCTGAAGCATCCATGGTTTGATCAGAAAATATGAGTGGGATTATCAGAGCTTATCAGAGAGCTTTACCTCAATGAAGAGGGAACAACCTTGTGGTGGTTCAGCTTGCATATATTATTAGTATTAGAAAGTAATTATTGCAGTACTAAATTATATATGATCCTTCAGCTCATCTTTGCTTTTCAAATGAATTGGGTTTTCAGTTTCTTATTTCTTATTCATCCTTCTTTTTTTGCAGGGGGGGTTTGAATACTTCAATTTTTTTATTTTTTTTATTTGTTACTGAACCTTTTTCCTAGTGCTTTCAGAATATTTTAGCTTTACCAAATCGTTTATGATCAATCTTGCAAGAAAGAAAGGGGGGATGCAATTTAGTCCGTAGTCTGGAGGTGAGTGTCATTTAATGAATTCTTAAGAAAGGTGAAAGCAAGCAGGCAAATAATCAAAGCACCACACAGCATAATTGCAACAAACCTTCCGTGAGGGGCCTGAGCCAGTTCTTGCTTGGGCTGGAGGATCCAACTAAAAGTAAATTCAAAGTATCCAATTTGTTAGACAAGGAAATCTATAAAGGGTCATAATAGACATATGAGTAATGAAGAAAGCATCTAGATAAAACATACAATGAAATAAGGAAAACCTAAACATGTCAATGTTTAGTGGACCTTCAATTTGCACAATTACTAAAATGCATTTCCAGAGAGTTAACCTGTAACATCCACCAGCATTCTCTTACTCTATTTTATGTGAAACCGCTGATCAATATTTTGAAGATAGGAAAATAGTAAGATATAAGATGTATAACCTAAATTTGTGCCAAATTAGAAGTTCCATGGGTAAGAAAATGGTCAGAGATCCCAAAAGTATAGACAATGATCAAGAAAAATCAAGAGAGTACCAAAGAAAAACCTTTCCATTCATTCCACTGTGAAAGAAATAATAGAAGCTCCATAATGCACACATAGAGTAACTAATCTATGAATATCGCCCTAGTTCATTGTATGAAAATAGCATGATAATTTCAAGAAAAGTGTAAGCTTGGTCATGATTTTGAAATTGATGCAAATTTGAGCTTTCACCCATTTATGAATGCTGCTGCTTGTTGCGGTGACCACAACACCATAATATCAACTAATTTATCAACCATTTATATTAATAAGAATTTCCCTTAAATGTTAACAAATAATAGTTAAGTGATTAAATTCATCATTTCCTATCAGATTAAGCTTTTGGGATTAGTGGTAGTTTATCATAATATTAGAGTAGGTAGTTCTAAGTTCACACCTTGTCTCCACTTTACCTCCCATTTAAAATAGATAAAAATTTTACATGTTGGACCCCATTTATTGAGGAAGAGTCTAGCCCACACGTGAGGAGTGTTAGACTAACGATTAAGTGATTAAATTCACCTTCTCCAACTAGCTTCAGTTTTTTGGGAAAAGTTTTTTATCAACAACAACTCTTAAATCATAGTGAGAGAGAGTGACGGCCAGTAACTCAAGATAATCCGATGCTTTTGGTGGTGGAAATAGATTAAGTGGTATTAGTGGTAGCAAAGGAATGAAAGCAGAAGCAACAATAATAGTATGGTGAAAAATTAGTAGCAGTAATAATAGTTGTGGTAGATGACTTATACTTCATCAAACTTCATAAAGTTCTGTGTATCCAGCTCCCCGTTGACTTCTGGCTTGAATGCTGCCTCCATTTCATAGAGTTTATCCCACACGACATCCTTGAACCAAGGATGAGCCTGATAAAACAGTTTTCAGAACGCAGACAAGAAAGCTAATGGACTCTTTGTAACATTTACATTTTGGTGGACAAAAAAACCTTACTTTAATTTGGCGTGCCCCTCCAGTGCCTAGCCTTTGCTCAACATCACACAGCAACCTGCAAATAAGATCCTTGGCCTCTAGTGTCAACTTTGCATCTTCTGGGAATCTTAAGTGATTTCTCCAGTGAACAATCTAGCAGGAATTGACAATATAATATCAGTGAAGAATTATACGCCCATCCATTTAAATATACATGATTGAAAGACCTTACATATTAAAGTCAAACATAAGGAGATAGTTCGGAAAACTGGCAACAGCAGCAGAAGAAGAATAGCAGGGATATGGTAAAGATGTCAAAAGAAGAGGCTAAATAAAGATGGCATCACATTTTTCCTTATGGCGGGTGAGCTGAGCTAACTACTAAGGCAGCTGAGCCAAAATTTGATCTATGAAAGTTAACTATATTCTCTTGAGATAGATAGACATGAATAACATAACAATATACTTTGTGCAATATGTTATATCCTAAGACATTTCAAAACTGTGCCTATCCTACAAGAAGGAACTTTATGGTGATAGTCTGTAACTCAAAAGAAATTTCATTTGACATTAAACTCAATGAAGACTTATGAAAAGATCTCCATTTATTCCAATCCATGCCATGACTAAATATAGTAAAGGTTCAAGTGTCATAAATTAGTTCAAACTAATGACATGAAGAAGTTTCATGCCTACAGAAATTAAACTTCCATGTGAAGAGTTTTGAGCATGTTACCTTTCTGCAAGTGGTTATTGGATCGTCTGAATAAAAGGGAGGGTAACCAACAAGCATTTCATACATTATTGCTCCCAATGACCACCTGTTTCCAAGTCCAAATAATTAAATACATGCAGTATCTCACAAAAGAGAAAAAACGTAACATAATTCCCCTGTTTGTTTGCTTCAATAACATTCTGCTCATTCAATTAAAAAAAGGGCAACATAATACTTGCAGAGTATATGTTAAGTCCGGTCCATCAGAGGATAAGTTTGGGGTTTCCTTGTGTTTTAGGAATCCCAATGATGAGAAAACTAATTCCATTAGGAGTATTAGTCCCACATTAATAAGAAAAAATTGCAGGAGTGTGATAGTCTCTATAAATAGTGGTGGTATATATTTGTTGAGTATGTGTGTGAGACAGTGAGAGCTAGAAGACAGTGTTGTCTAGCGAGAGAGTTAAAGACTAAGCTATGTCTAGTGTGCTATTGTGAGGACACTTGTGGGTTTTATTGGGGATTTGGATTAATTTATATTTGCGAGGTTTGTGAGAGTTTTACTGTAGTTATAATTCCTATTTATTGTTGACATTACCTGCGGATGTAGGCATAGAGTTTGTCAAACCACATTAAATCTTTTGTTGTGGGGCTTATTATTTTTTTTATTTTATTTTTTGTGTTTTTTTTTTTTACAACATTAAAGATAATACTTAATCCATGGCTTGATAAAACTTTGAAATGTAGAAGTTTGTGATAATTTGAGGGAGATAAGAGAAGACATGAGGGTCTTACATGGTTTGACCATGCAGTCTACATTCATGGACCAGAGCCAAAGGCTACATTTTTCTCATTTACTTTTCTTGACTATATATTACAATGGAATCCATATTTATAATGAATACTACACAATGTTCTTGAGCAATCAGTCCATTGATTTATTAACCAATCCCATGATTTTCTATGACAATCAATGTTTTGATTTGGTCTTCAAGGAAATAGAAGGTAAATTGTAGTTTCCTAAAGGAAAAACTAGCAAGATGTCACAAAATTACATATCCATCTTGTAGGGGAAAAATTAAGATATCAGCAACCATAATAGTGTTTTGCCATAACATATTACACACGCAAACACAAAGATTTCTAGATGCCATCATTTTGTTAAAATTAAAAGGACTATATATGGGTAACAAAGTTGCTTTATACAAGGAGAGCTAGGGCTTTTCTTGGTCCTATACTTTTTTTTCTGATGAATAACAAAACTTTATTACAAAAAAGACTTGGAGGTATACCCTGTATAAAAAGAGAGAGAGGAAAAAAAAAACAAAAAACAAAAACAAAAACAAAAACAGCATCAGCCTCTCAAATTACAGTGCTCGAGCAAATCTAACAAGGACTTTTCTTGGACCTATACTGAAAAACAAATACAATCCATTCAGTGTTCCCTCCCCTCCCCCTCCCCCTCCTCCCTCTTTCCCCATCTCTTCAACAGATACATAAAATTGTATAAGAATCAGCAACCTAAGGAATTGTCTGCCTATTAAATAAAATCATACATAAGTAGTAGATATAGAAGTACAACAATAACAACAAGCCTTTGTCTCAAAATTTGCAGTCAGTTATGGATCCTCACTAGACTAGTCAAGATCGGCCATATGATTCTTTTCCTCCATTATATTATATTTGAATCCATACTTTTTGTTACCTCCTTAATTGACATGTCATTTTTTATTACTTTTCCTAATGTTGTTTTAGGTCTTCGTCCACCTTTTATCGTTCCCTCATCTTTTCATCAATAGAGGCCATCTCTATCTTTAAGCAAATCCTTATTTTGAATCCTATCTTTTTCTTGTATTTCCACTTATCCATTTTAACATTATCATTTCAGCTATACCCATTTTATGAACACGTTGCTTCTGAATAGTCCAACTATAGCAATATAGTAGCTCAAATAAGATAATAGAAGTAGAAGCACTTTTATTTTATTATTGTATATAAGAAGTAGCAATTGAAGTAGAAACTCTCTTATTTAATACTCCCTCCATCCCAATTTGTTTGTCCTATTTCAAAAATCCAATTTTTTAAAAGAACATCATTTATTGTCTTGTCTGCCGTATAAAATGTATAAATTTTCAAAACTACTCTTAAATAAATTTATCAAAAATGGTTTTAAAAATAAAGTAGAGGCACAATAGGAACATTAGTAAATTAATGGTTTTTAATTTTAGAAACAGGACAATATTTTGGGACATCCAAAAATGGAATAAAGGACAAACAAATTGGGACAGAGGGAGTAAGTGTCATGTTTAAACATTAGCTATACAGTCAGAATTCATCACTGATTGAAAAGAAAACTAAGATTTCTCCAAAACTGTCAGCCTCAACAAAAGGATGCTAATGACATTTTGAAGTTCAAGGTCACAACTTGCACATCAACAACAAGAAAAACAGATAACTCGTGGAGTCTGAAGAGAACAGAAATAAAGACAAAACTAAAATTAGATTTTTTTTTTTTTAATTTAATTAAATTTAAAATAAAAATAAAAAAAACATTGGGAATTAGTTCCACCAATGGAAAATTCTTCTCTTATCAAAAAAATAAATAAATAAACAACAAAGGAAACTGTGCAAGAATGATAAGATAGATAACATTAAAAATAGACTAACCAATCGCATTCCATTCCATATCCCTTCTTCAGCAATACTTCAGGGGCTATATAGTCTGGTGTTCCCACAGTTGAAAATGCCTTTCAAAACAAAGCATCAATTGTGAATAAAGAAGTTTTTTACAATCTTAGCAACAACAGTAATGTACAAACCAAGTGAACTAGTAATTAAATGACCATGATATAGACATGTTACTGTTTGTTACGGTTTCAAAGTTATAATGATTGTAATGGTTATCCATAGTGATGTTATTTTGTTAATCCACTTCCAACACTAAAAACACTGACTTCAAAATTTTAAGAATATCAGGATGGCTGAGTGGGTAGGTGTGGTGTGACTTATCAGAAATATATGTCTGCAAGTGTGCCATTAGACCCAAAGAGACACACTCAAGTAGCAAATCAGACATGCACTAGAACGCCTAACAGTGGACCATTGCCTCCATAATATATCACAGTCCAGTCAAAATAGGAAGAAACAACAGAGCGTTTTCATCTAACAATTATCCACAAAGGCAAGCCCTTTTTAACTAATACTGTTTTAGCCCTCATATTTGTTGTACATATATAAACTGAAATTTACTTTAAAGATACATACCACAAAAATGTCACTGAACTACTGAAGATGACTTACCAACTTCCTCCTGTTCATCTGCCAGTGTTGAAGCTGTTCACGGGGACTCTTCCAAGTACTCCCATTAACCGCATCAGGAAAACATCCATCAATATCCATTGGTTCTGTCAAATTTTCATCATCCATGGTTCTATGTTCATGCAGTGCAGGTAAAGTAGTACAATCAAGAGGCTTACAAAGGCCAAAATCTGAGAGCTTCATGTGACCGTTTTTGTCCAGAAGAAGGTTGTCAGGCTTAATATCTCTGGAAAGACAGTGATGGTAAACTTATGAGAAATGTTAAAAGCATATTAAAAACATTAACCTAAATTACCACACTTCCGGCATCTAACACATTGATTTGATGACATCATCAACAGTAAGATACTCACCTGTGAATGTAATTGTGCTTGTGAATAGATTCTATGGCCAGGACACTCTGAGCAATGTAAAATCTAGACACATTTTCTGTTAAGGTGTCTGCCCTCATCAGCAGAGTCATCATGTCCCCGCCAGGCAGATATTCCATAATCAAATACAAATACTCAGCATCCTGAAATGAGTAATAAAGTTTCACAATGCAATGGCTGGCTACTTCTGCCAGCAAGTTCCTCTCAGCTCTAACGTGCTCCACCTATGACCAAAAGAAAAGGAGAGTGCATATTTAACAAATTTGACATAAGGTAAAAAAATATTAAATATATACATATCTTACATTTCTTAAATTGAAAAATAAAATAAACAGAATTGCTTTCCCACATGCTAGTTCAAGTCTACACTCACCATAAACTACTGAAAATGGCCGAACTCTCTCATTTTAAAGAAAAATCACAAATGAACTAAGCAACAGCCAAAGCAATCCAAAATAGAGATGATATGTTATAGTGAGAATAAAACCCATGAAGATGCATCTCATAATATTGAGAGTACCAACCATTAGTACAAATCTGTAAATGATATCTAAAAAGTGCATAGTGTGGGTCTCCAATATACAGGAACTTATATACTATTATACTACATGGAAACAAAAGGTGATGACTAAAAGAAATCCCTTAAGTTAAGCATCAGCTGTAGGTTCTGTAGCAAATGTAATTTTGTATGTTCTCACCTGTCCTCTCTTAACCATTTCAGATTTCTTCAACTTTTTCATGGCATAAATATTGCCAGATTTCTTCTCCTGACACAATCGGACCTGTAGATTGAGAAAGTATTAGTAAAACATATGCTAAATCGCTGTTCATAACAAGTTTACATAAGGAAAAAAGAAGATAGTTTCACAATGGCAGTTGCCCAAATGGTTAATTATATCAATTGTAAGATATTATGTATGATCCTGACCTCACCAAAGGCCCCCCTCCCAATGATGGTTAAAAGCTCAAAATCATCAACACATATCTTGTGCCTTTTAAGTCGCATAAATTCCGTCTCTTTTCGCTCTAAATCCTTGATCAGGTTGATCTGTTCCTCCTCGGGCACATCTGAGGTAGCTAATTTCCTCTCTAACACCCATCGTCTGCAATGGAAACAAAACAAATACAGATTATTACTTATCCAACTGAAACTTTGTTTCCCAATTTTTATTCTTTTTACTTTGCTAGGTTATCTCCAACCGATTTCAGTTGAGACCAATTCCTATGAATGCACAACTTCAATCACAAGCCACATACATTGCAGCAATCCAGAGAATTGAACCTTAGCTGTCTGGTCTTTATTTATTTATTTTTAAATTCCCTTTCTGGATTGGTAAGTTACACAGTCACCCAGAGGGTTTTGAATCCACGGCTTCAACCTCCATCCATTCTTGTGGGAGAAGAAAGTGTCATTTGAGCTACAGCTCATTGGCATTATTATTATTGTTTTTTTTTTTTTTTTTTTTGGGTAAATTTTAAATCTTGATAAGCTCACATTTTCTTAATCCATTGTCTCAGCCAAACAATGTATCCACACACATTTATTTAAGCTCAATCATTACAAGTAAATATTTCCCCAATTTATGGAGAGTGTAATGTTTGGGAAAGTGAAGCAGATTCTGAGATAATGGACAGTAGCAAATTTCAGATTCAGTCTTGAGTGGCCTTTCTGATTTGGGAGTGACACTTTTTGGGAAAGTTTTAATTTTTGCGTTAAGATAAATCCATGAGTTCATTAATGAATGATGTTCTCCATCTATTCTATTTCTAGTTGACATATAGTAATTAGACTCATCAACCGTATTAAACAAAAGATAACAGAAAGAACAAAGTCCAAAATTAAGGCAGCTGGTTTAGATTTAAGAGCTCCCTCTTAGAAATTGATATTCCAAATAATCGTACACTATAGAGTTTGATTCAAAACAAGGCAAGAGGGTATGCACTCGCTCACTGCAGCAGCAAACTCAACAGTGAAATAAAAAAACACCCTCTTTGAGTGTCAGTTGTGTGAGTGAATCTGCTTGTTTCGAAAATCTAAAGCCCCAAGCATTGGATTCTTTACTCATCCTACATTTTCAGAGCCAGCAGACAAAGAAATTGAAAACAAAATTTTGAGAAACAAGATCTAAAGGCTAGCAATCTCAGTTTCACTTCAGCTAGTAGTAAAAATGCAATCACAACTGCAAGAGTTATAGTTCAAAGGAATGCCTAATTAACTTTTCCTACTACATTTTCACCCTACGTACAGTCTTAATCAAAAAGGAAAAGGCCATAGCAAAACCAAGAGCTAAAATATTCACATATAAATTATAAGTTTACCTCTCTTTGCGCTCTTGAATGTTCTTCATCTGAGCTCTGTAGTGATTTTCTATGAACTGCTTGGCTGCCGCCACTTTCTCCATAGTCAAGCTCGACCCTAACACCTCTTCTTCTTCCTGCCGATCCTCCATTCTCTCTCTCTATCTCTCTCTACAACTACCACTTTCTTTCAGTTTCTCACTCTAAAACCCTCTCTTCCACTATCTGTATCTGTGTTGTGTTGTGTTTAGAAGAAGAAGAAGAAGAAGAAGAAGAAGCTGCTGCTGCTTCTTATTAAGCTCTTTTTTTCTTTTTCTTTTTAATATTTATTTTATTTTATTTTATTTTAATGTTTATTGCAATTTGCAACAAAACAACGAGGCGATGAGTAAAACTAAAAAGCCCGATTGATCGTTTTGTTTTAGGGTCGTCTTTTTATCCCCTGTGACCACGCCGTATACATAACACACCTCATCATAACTTTATCGAATGCCACGTGGATTATTTGCCTTTTATTTCTGACGTGGCAGTATCCGGCGGCGGGAGTTTCTAGTTAGGTGAAAGTAGGGGATCGTAGACTCCTTTTTTTGTTTTTGTATTTTAAATTAATCAGTAAGTTTCGCTATGGTTGTCCGAGAGAGAGAGAGAGAGAGAGAGAGAGAGATGTAGTTGACGCGCTGGATAGTGTGCGTGTGTGGCAATCAACGTTGCGGAGGGGAGTCAGTGTCAGTGTCAGATATTTAAATGACATTTTAACCACAATTGAAAAAAGTGGGAATACCCACGAGGCGGGTCCCACTATTTTTTTTGTGCGTAGTTGGGGGGGCGTGGTGTCCACTGTCCTTGAACGGATTGTTGGGCTAGGGCTAGGGGGTATATTAAATTCTCTTGTCAGTGATTGGGTTGTCTCTCCCTCTCAACTCCAGAGTCAGAGAGACTCTCTCTCTATTATGCTTGCTTACGACTACGAGGGTCTTTGAGGATATTATTATTAGTCTCTTTGCTGTCTCTCTCTCACTCTCACTCACACTCACACTCACACTCACACTTGCATTTACTATGGTGTCAAATTTATGCGGCATTTTATTAGGATTTTAGGACTCTTTTGTCTTTCTGTTTCAGCTCCCCAACCTTACTTTTTTACTACAAGTTTTAGCTCCTTCGCTTAACTACCACTTTTGGTCATTTTTTAATGCAATTTTGAAGTTTTTTTTTTTTTTTTATAGGGAGTTGAGCCAATTTTAACTTTAAAAGATTTTTTTTTTTTACTAGTTTTTGTTATATTCTAATGTAGGTTAAAATTCTCCTTAACGAGTGCATAATGACACTCATTTAACAAATGCTATCTCCTTTTTTTTTAATAATTTAATAGCTTGTGAGAGAGTGATTTAAATTCTAAATGTTTTCATTAAAAATAGCATGTGTCAATTGAGTTAAAAGACTATCAATAGTTTGAATGAATAACTATAATAATTGACAAATGACAACGTTTGAAAGTAAATAAAATTTTCAAATAAAACAATGGAATCGCAACAAGGACCATGATAGTGACTAAACAATGAGGAATCCTTACAATAAGATGGGTATCCTAGTACTACTACCAAAAAGAAAATCTCAGTTTAGTCTAGATCAAGTAAGAGTAAACTAGTATGATTAAACCAATAAACAACAAGAAGAATGAGAAATGAAAATGGCATGTTTTTAACATATGAATCTACATACTTCATTAAGTAGAACTGAGGCATATTCATAAAGCATGTAGAGTCATATTTCGTGGATATTCCCTTAAAACAGACAGTGAACCGACCAAATTATTGTCCACTCAAGTTAACTAAGGAGGCATGTTTGGGCAATAATAGGATCTGTAAATGAATCAGATAGGTCCAATGGCTTTTTGGCATAATAGATATTTATGTGAATGAAGGTATTAGACACGACTTTTAAGGGTGACTATAGTGACCGATCAATTGAGAAGAAAGGATCTCCAATCCAATAGACACGTCATAATGAAGAAATCCATAGGTTGCCCAAGTTCCAAATTACTAAATCAAGATTATATATGGTCTTTGATTTAGGGTCCGGTCCTCTATTGACCAACCCCTCAGGTTCACATCATCTTAATGTTTCCCATGACCCATTAATATTGTTCAACATAATGAAGTTTATGCATATTTTGGGGAATCAACTCAAAATCCAAGAAAAATCAAATATATATTTTTGGTCATGAGTGTCACAAGGGAACAAATTGATGTGTACTCTCTCTTCTTTTTGGCCTTTTAAAGTACAAAATAAAACTGTATAAAAATATAGAGAAAAGTACATATAACCATACTATTTTTCCTTATTTCAGATAATTTCAAAAGGATTTATCAATAGGTGCATAATTTTGGGGATATCAATTTGTTTTTTTGGACTAAATAGAGTCGCATTTTTTTTGTGTGTAAAATGTGGACATTGGTTGTTATTTGTTAAAAAGGTAGACAGGTATTTAAGAATAAACAAATGTCCAGTGTGTTACCAAAAAAAAAAAAAAGTCCAGTGAAGTGAAATCCAAGCTGTGAAGTGTGAACCGGCAGCCTTCAGCCAAAACAAATGTTATCTAAAGTGGTACGCACCATAATTAGAAGTGGAATAATCTGGTGCATGCCACCTCCTCCAAAACGTGGCAAACTCTATTTTTATCTATCTAGTCAATGGTACTGTGCATGGTGGGTGGGTTGGTCTTGGTCAGTTGGTCCTAGCTAGAACTTCTCAAAGGTGATGCTGATGCATCACATTACACTCTTCTTCTTGCAGTTGCAGATGCAGTATTACTGTACTGCTGTTGCTTTCTTCTTCTACCATTTTTCAAATTAAAAATGTCAGTTTAGCACGAGGTTTCCTAGCTGTCAGGTTGGTGTTGTAGTCTTTGAGATGAGATCTGTTGTTATATACAACTCAGCTGCAGATCTAGGACAAAACATGCATAAAATCTTTGAAATTTTCAATTATTTCATAAAGTTTCAATTTAATCCATTTAATTAATTATTAATTAGTCTTTTTGGACCAGTACCAAAGTAGCTTTAAAAGCAGAAAAATGTGCTGTTTTTAGGTTTACATTATAATTAATTGTTTGTTCCAAGTTGCCTCTACCTCCTACCACATCCCACATGGTAAGTTCAGCAAAGCATATGATGTGAGTAGGAAGAAATAATGCCACACTCATATCATATCATATATATTAACCTGAGCCGACTAGTTTGTTGTAGTAATTGTTTAGAAGCATTGGGGTCTGATCTGAAATTCAGAATCTCTCTTTACTTGAAACTTTCTGCAAAACGTACAGCTAATTGTATTTGTGGGTAACTTTTCATTTGTTAAAATGTCAAAATTCATGCATTGATGCACCAACTAAAAGTAACTTTTTCTTTAATTGGCGATTAAAAATTTCTCCATTTGTACAAAGGAAGCCAAGCAAGGGATGAAGTCTGTCTTTGACTTTAATGGACCTATTCCTTCAAAACTTCACATGCCAAATTAATGGTTTGATAAAGCAGCTCTATCAACAAGTTGGACTTAACATGCAATTTTTTTTTTTTTTCTTGAAGTGAACGTTAGAAATTTTATGGAACAAACTATAAAAAGGTCACAAAAATCACTTAAGAATGTGATCCTCCCCACATTTTAGAAAAATCCAAACCCATTACAACAATTAATAAGTTTCAAACAAAACTAGTGTTGTAGCGTGTGTAAGGCACACACTTGGTTTATTGGAAGAATTTTTTCTATTAGGTAATAGTATAACCGTGGGTTTCAGTTAGTTTAATTGATAAAGTCTTTTATCATCGAATAAGAGATTTGAGTTTCGATTCCTGCAATCCCAAAAACCAATTGGTATATTAGTCTAATGATAAGATAAAAAGCTCTTATTAAAAGCGGATGTCATAAGTTAAAACTCTCTCTAAAAAAGAAGTAATACTATAATATGTTGTATGATATTTAACATTAAAAGAAATCTATATATATATATATATATAATAGATGAAGTTAAGAGAAATTTAAATTAGAATTCTAAATTAGAGTTCCAATTGTGTCATGTGTCCTAAATTATTTATTCTTAAAGAATTTTATATCTTAATTTTAGAATCAAATGTGGGATTATATCATAAATATTCATCAAAGTGAGTTATTAAGTACAAAAACCAAAGACTATAGAAAAAACGAATCATAAAAAAAGCGATTCACAATAATTTTAAAAAAAATGGACAATTTACATTTTATAAAGATGACTATCAATAGTGTGAGGATGAATGGCCCAGATAAGGATATTGGGTCGCAGGCTACACCCGAGGACATCAAAAAGCCCGAGGACAAACAAGCTTGGCTGAAGGTAAATAAGTTATTGGGCCGAGGAAGAGGTCTAGTCATAATGAATAGGTGACGTTGTCCGAGGAGCCACCCTTCCTCGGCCCTCGGCCAACAGAGTGGAAGCCTAAAATCCGACCACCCATCAAGTACTGAGCAATGGGCAACTATGCTTGGGAGGATAAGTTTCAAAGAGAAGTGAGTCAATAGAGAATTGAGAAATATCTGGGCAGAAAACTGCTACCACCGGATTGAATGTTCTGCACCTAACCAACTGACCGTATTAATGTGGAGGTGATATCCGAACAGTGACTTCTACCCTCACAACTACCCACAAAGATTTCGGGAATGTGTTGATGAGACAAGTATCGAAGAGATTAGCAATCTGATTTACACGTAGAAGGCTAAGATTAAAGAAGGGAAGGGGGTATAAAAGGAGAAGGATTCCATTAAAAAATGGGGTATTAGAGAAAAACCAAAAAAAAAAAAAAACCACTAGGTAACGAAGAACTTGAATAGTTGAATAAGTCTAAGAGAAATATATAAGAACAGACCACCTTTGAACTTGACCGAGGAGTATTCTTCTTTTCAAATTGTTTATACTATTCATTCTTACACCAACTAGCCTACTATGATTTATATTTAAACTCACTAAATGTTCATCAACAAGTCCACTATCTAACAAATTTATTGCTTTGGGCTTATTGGGCCACTGTCCAAATCTCCTAGGTTGTGGATCAAAACGCGTCTTTATAAATAGTATTTAAATTATATATATAGGAATTTTATCATGCGTCTTATTGTATATTCTTAAATGTGTTCGTGCATATGCATGGGTTTACAAGCTAATTAATCTAATAGCAAAGACTTGCTATTAAAAGTGGAATTCATTTCCACATTAATATTTCCAATAATGGCATAACAACCTTCATAAATTCACATATGACAATTTAGAAGGAAAGTACTTGTAAAAGTTTTGGTGTCTTAATGATTTTTTAACCATACAAATTTTCTTTTATTGATGTTTGTACTTCATAAAGAAAACTAAAACCCAATCATATAAATAAATAAAAATATACAAAATGCAAGTTTGAAATTCTATCATCCATCATGATTGATTGACTAAATTGAGAGTCAATCATTACTTGAAGGAAACAACATGTGTGAGAAATCATTTGAGAGTCAATCCATTGCATTCTACAACATTGCAACTGTGAAAATGTGTGGGAGGGAAACAAAATCAAGGAGAAATTGTATTACATTAGTTGAAATAATAATTGGAATAAATTAGTACCACAAAAAGAAAGAATATGGCAATAAAACTATAATAATAGCATCCAATCATTTGTATTGTGTTCAACTCCTCCATCATATATTTTGTTAAAGCTTGCGCTTGATGCTTCCTAAAATTTTTATTCCTTAGTTTCTTTTAATGCAAATTAACTTTCACCAACAACAACAACAACAACAACAAAAAAAGATGGTAAATTTGTCTGCCATTGCTATCCATCACTAAAATAAGCATCTATCATCATTTAGCCTTTTTTTTTTTTTTTAATAAGAATATTGATTACATTAACTTGAGTCCTAGAAACTACCAAAAAAAAAAAAATTAAAGCCTAATTCAAATAAGCAATAGTCTATTCTTTTACCTTCCATGGAGAAAACAAAGATAACATATCAATAATTACACAATAATCAACCAAAAAACTGCATAATTATCAAGCATAAGATAAAGAAAATTTTGTACAGGTGTCTTAATATATATATATATATATATATATTTTTTTTTTAAGACATGAAACCCACCTTTAAATGTAAAACATTTATCCCTAGGAGTAAACCATAGATACATGGTTCCACTTGTCATTTCTCAAATTTACTCTTCTTTTTCATTATTTTAGACTCTCTTTTAACTTTATTATTCTTGTAGGGATAAGGGGCCCAAGAATATATGTTGGACCTTGGGCCTTGTCTGAGGACGCTTAGTGGTCCGAGAATAAATAAACAGTAATAAAGATGTAAGACTCAGAACTCCACGAGCAAGTTACAAATGAGAAGGCTGGGGAATGTAGGCTGAGGAGGAGTATCTCCTCAGCTAAATGAAGCAGAGATTAGAAGATGTGTTTTGTCATCCAGAGTAACATTCCAGGAAATTCTATTGATAAGGATATGCATTATGAACGTACAAGACAAATGGGAGCTGTGAAATATCTAAGAGAAAGCTGCTAGTACCGCATTAAATGCTTTGTAGTCAATTCTCTGGCCACATTAATGAGGAAATGATATTTGAACAGTACTTCTTAGCCTTACAACTACTCCTAAAGACTTTAGGAATGTGCTAATGGGACAAGAATCAACACTAGCAATCTAATGTACACGTGGAGGGTGGAGATGAAAGAAAGAAGAGAGTATCAAATAGAAAGAAGACCCAAATGGAAGGAGATCGAAAAATTAAGAGAAAAACACTGTAGCAACAAGAACTATACTTGTAATCAAATTTAAGTAATATATACAAGAACTGATCTACTCGGATTGTGCCAGGGCGATTTTTTTTAGATAAAACCAGTCTATCTTTGCTTCATTGTGATCCGGATCCATTATAGTTGTGACCTAACTCTTTAGAGCCTAGTTTTCTAACTCACTCTCTTCAAATTTATTGTATTGGGCTTTTTGGGCCTAGATTCTTTTACCGTTTAGGCCTAAGAGCCAAAACCTACCCTTACAATTCTAATTTCTATTGTGAAATGATAGAAATAGATAAAACAAAGTAAGAAGAAAACAATAAATATATATTGATAAACTCTTATATTCAAGTGGCCAAATTTTCTTTTGCTACCAAGCTAATAAAAAATCTGAATATAATTGCGCCTATTACGGGTGCATATGTTTCTTCATAATCAATATTAGGTCTCTACGAGAAACCTTCTGCTACAAGTCGCACTTTGTTCCTTATAATTTCATTTTTCTCATTTCGTTTACATACAAATACCCATTTGTATCCAACAGGCATTACACCTTTAGGTGTTTGGACTACAGGTCCAAAAACTTCACGTTTACTTAGTAAATTTAATTATGCTTGAATCGCCTCTTTCCACATTAGCCAATCATTTCTACATTGACATTTATCAATGGTTTGTGGTTCATATTCATTATCATTACTTCCGGTAATATCAAGAACAACTTTATATGAAAATATGTTGTCAACAACGATTTTATTTTTATCCGATATTTCTCCTGTTTGTACATAATGTATTGAGATCTCGTTATTTTCAGGTACCTAACACTCTTCAGGGGATAACTCTTTAGGTGGTTTATTTTCAGGAGATTTTTATTCATAAGTTTTGGATAGATCAATTATTTCTGTAACATGTTTCCTGTGTATAGCTTCTTTATGGGTTGCAACTTGTTTTTCTTATACTTTTCTCTTCCAGGGAATTTTATCTTTAACACCGATAGGTCTTCCACGCTTCAGGTGTGGCTTTGATTCATTTGCTGCTGTATTAACTGATTATCCTACAGGGACTTCAATTCGTGCTGGAGTATTAGCAACTGGAATGTGAGATTTCACTATTTTCTTATTGTTGGTGAATACATTTGGTAATTGATTTGCAATTCCTTGCAAATGAATAATTCTTTGAACTTCCAGTTCACATTGATTTGCACGAGGTTCAAGATGAAATAACGTCGAAACATTCCAAGTAATCTTACATCGTGCTTCAGGTAACGACTTTCTCCCCCTAATGGTGGGAAGATTGTTTCATTAAAATGACAATCCTCAAAACGTGCCTTAAAAACATCATCAGTTAGAGGTTCAAGATATCTAATGATAGATGGGTAATCAAAACCCGTATAAATTCCAAGTCTACGTTGAGGACCCATCTTAGTGCGTTGTGGGGGTGCAATAGGTACATATACAGCATAACCAAATATGCGCAAGTGAAAAATATTTGGTTGTTAGCCAAGTACAAGTTGTAATTATGAGAATTTATGATAAGCAGTTGACCTAATGCGAACTAATTATGCAGCATGTAAAATAGCATGACCCCAAGCAGAAACTGGTAATTTTAATTTCATAAGCAAAGGTCGAGCAATAATTTGAAGTCTCTTGATAAGTGATTCGGCTAAACCATTTTGAGTATGTGTATGGGTAACAGGATGCTCAACATCAATTCCAATTGACATGCAATAGTCATTAAAAACTTGAGATGTGAATTCACCAGCATTATCTAAACGAATTTTCCTAATTTGATAATTAGAAAATTGTGCTCACAACCTAATTATTTGAAGAAGAAGCCTAGCAAATACAACATTTCTAGTAGAAAGTAAACATACATATGACCATCTGGTTGATGCATCAATTAAAACCACAAAATACTTGAATGGACCACAAAGTTGGTGTATTGGTCTACATATATCACCCTGAATTCTTTCTAAGAAAAATGGACACTCAACAACAATCTTTGAATGTGATGGTTTGGTAATTAATTTACCTTGAAAACATGCACTACATGGATAATTACTAGATAAAAGAATCTTCTGGTTCTTTAAGGGATGTTCGTGAGAGTTTTCAATAATTCGACGCATCATTATTGATCCTGGATGTCCAAGACGATCATGCCAAGGTATAAAAACCTTTGGGTCCGAACACTTCTGGTGTATTGCAACATTTGTTTCAACTATTCTCATTATAGTATAATATAACCTAGAAGAAAAAATAGGCAGTTTTTCTAATATGAGCTTCTGGCCCAATACTATTGAAGTAATATGAAGAAATTCTTCATTGCCTTTATTATAGGTTTCAATATGATAACCATTATAACGTATATCCTTAAAGTTAAGTAAATTTCTACTTGATTTAGAAGAATACAAAGCATCATCAATACAAAGTTTTGTGCCCTTTGGCAACATGATAATTGCTCTTCCAGAGCATTCAATTAAGTTTGATGAACTTGATATGGTATTGACATTGGCTTTGCATAATTTTAAAATTTTAAAATATTTTTTATCTTTAAGGATCGTATGAGTTGTTACACTGTCTGCTAAACAAAAATCTTCTCTATTCATCTTAGAATTGATTTTACTAGTATGACCCATGCATCTTCACATATGCAAAACATAAATTAAACTTTATTACTTTAAATATAAATAAAACATATCAAAATAAAAATAATTATTTCAATGCCATAATATAATGAAAGAAAAATAATTAATTGGTATGAACATTTCCATCACCAATCGTACTTATTAGAATACAATAATATAATAAAAGAAAATAATTAATTGGCATGGACATTTCCATCACCAATCAAATTATCAAATTTTTCATCAACATCCTCAAAGAAATAAGAGACATCAAGATAAGTCATATTCACTTCATTTGGAAAAATCAAAATAATTCATAAGATTTTCAGGACCATTATGTTTAGCAAAGTTTGTTTCAATTCCCTTTTCTTTTTCTTTTATAGAGGCTTGGTACAGATCTACTAAATGTTTAAGAGTACAACAGGTATGTGACCAATGACCTTCCATTCCACACCTATAACACTTATTCGCATGACCATTTGATAGTTTTCAGCAACAACTCATTATTGTGTTAAGCCATTAGAAGATAAAACATTAGTTCATAACACTTTATGAACATATGCATTTGATATTGCTACTGCAGGAGCACATTTGAAACATGATATATGTGTCTTCTATTATATAATTTTAATTGTGGGTTGATTTTAAAGTGTCAGATTAATTCACTTGCACCTTTAGTTTATTGCAACTTTAGTCATACTAAGCTTTTAGGATGATCAAGTTCTTCTAGAACTTATAATTTTTCTAAGTATATAATAACAAATAAAAATTATTACTTTTGAACAATCCTTATGGGATACTCTGTTGCCATCCATAATAATATCTTTAAGATTTATTACATCAACATAGATCTCATCAAGATTAATTACTACCAGATGAAATCTTAGTATCAAGGATCCATGATAAGAAATGATTGCCTAAAATATATAATTACAAAAGAAATTAAATAACTAATTTTTTTTTCATACACAGTTTTAATGAACAGTACTACACATACATATTCAAAAGTTGATTGTAATGAAAAAAAAAATACACATTCAAAATTTATCAATATACGTTACATATAGCTATAGTTATAATTGAGATGGTTTATCACTAATCATTTTAACAATATATATAGAGAAAACGTGAGACCCATAAATTTTTTTTTAATCAATTAAAATAATCACTAAAATTAAGCATAAAATGTAATAACAAAGAGATAGGATAAACACTAATTCTTTAGGAAGAAAAAAAAAACTTACAGTAAGTTAAGATGACAACACAAATAACCTTTGATGTTTCAAGAACAACAGGATTATAACTTCCTTTCAAAACTGGGTAGAAGCTCGTGTTGATAACGTGTTGTGAAATGATAGAAATAGATAAAACAAAGTAAGAAGAAAACAAGAGATATATATTGATAAACTCTTATATTGAAGTGGTTATCCACAATTCTTTTGATCTCTGTTATATCTGTACAATAACAATAAAGTAATCCCACATATATATATATATAGGACTTTAAAATGCTTGTAGAGTTTATGGAATAAGGTTGTAATAATGAGCACACTTATGGATATACATATCCCCTATAAGTTTTATACATTTCACCCTTTACACATTCCAAGTAATCTTTTCATTGCCCAAAGTTTACACATTCCAATCAGATTTTATTTCTAATACAAGATTTTCAATTCTCACTTTATCTCCCATCCATTCATTCTTACATTTTTATCTTATTAGTAGAAAGAAATTGTAAAACTTTATATATTTAGTTTCATTTTTGGGTGACATAGATGTATTACATTTTTCTTCCTTTTTTTTTTAATAAAGATTTTGAATAATTAATTTTTCATTGTAATATTGACATATTAAAATTATCTTTTTATTAAATTTTATATAATTTTTAATTTTTAATAGCTATCATAACACACACACACACACACACACACAAAAACACATAGTGCGAACCAAACCGGTAGAAGCCATTAGGCCATTAACGATCAAACGACGTCGTTTAAAAGTGAAAACGGAAGGGGTTTCAGGCGAAGCTAGAGAGAGAGGGCGAAGCCGAGAGAGAGAGAGAGAGAGAGATGGCGGATCCGTACAGTAGATACGGTGCAGGCATGGCAGATAGAGATAGAGACAGAGGTAATCCATCCATCTTCCATCCAAACTGCTACTGCTGCTGCCTTTTAATTAAATTTCCAAATTTAGTCTTAGTCTTTTTTTTTTTTTTGATAAATGTTTAGTCTTAGTCCGATGAACTTGTACATTTCTATCTCTATATCATATCGTATCAGACAAACTGTAGAGTAAATGTCATATTATTATTAATATCTTTTTTTATCTTTATCATATGATTATTTGTTCACATTTATACTACAAAAAAAATTATATGTAAGACTGTAGAGAACATGATTGTCCTCAATCAAATAACAACTCTAATACATGTGGCCAACCCTAATTACTCTCTTCTCTTCACAATCTGTAACTGACTTTCCCAAATTTTGGGACTAAGGCTTCGTTGTTGTTGTTGTTGTTTATAGACAAATTGGACTGTTGTTCTTAATATGAATTTTATTTAATTCAGACAAATGCTAGTAGTTATACCATTGATTTTAAGTCTTAACACACATTATCTTAACATAACAGCCAGTGTTTCAAGGCCTTCCTTTCCGGGCTATCTCTCATCCGAACCCCCATCATTGGCATTAGCCTCCACTGACATGCACCCTTCTTCTTCTGATTTCCTCAACAAAGATGTAAGCAAATTTTTGAGACTTTTAATAATATTATTATTAATAATAATAATGTGTGTAACAAACATATGTCTTGTGTTGTGTGATTTTGCTTGCAGATAAATTCCTTGCAACCTGGGGCATATGGCTTTGATGCTATTGCCGCTACTGCAGCAGCCGCCGGACCTAGCATTAAGGGATTCCCATCTCCTCTAAACGATCCTACCCAAAGACAGGACCTTACATCCGGCATTACCCAAACCATTCGTGATGTGAGTAATGAACGGCCTAGCTCTTTGAGAAATCTTGATGGTATCGCAGTTCCAGGTCGGGAATCCAATGTTCTCTTTGTTGATAAACTTCCAAATGACTGTACCCGAAGAGAAGTAGGCCGTATCCTTTTCCTTTGCAATGTATTTTCATGTTATCATGCATATGTGTGTGTGTGTGTGTGTGTGTGATATCTTGTGTTGCTCAGTGCTATATTTACTTTTTAACAGGGGAATTTGGTTGCTTCAGGGGAATGAGGTTTCATTCTTTCATATTACATGGATTTATAGATTTTTAAAATCATACTTCTCATTCCCCATTTGGTGGGAACTGTCTCTGGATGAAAGAATTACGCCTTCAAAGTTTAAGGAAATGTACTGTAATGTTCTTGAAGATCATTAGTTATATATTGCCCTCTGCTGTCATTTGGAACCTTGACATAAAATAAAAGATCTTTTCCGTCCATTTATTGGCTATAAAGATATCAAAGTTGTTCACAAGGAACCCAGGCGTGTAAGTCTACAAATAAACCTTCTTCCTTTTTCTTTTCTTTTTTTGTTTGGGGGGAGGGCAGAATCTGTTTGAAAATGGAAATACCTTCGATCATGTGTATAAAAATAATTTCAACTTTGAGAGAGGGAGCCAAAATAGATTGGAAGAGATCCACTTAGAGGATCCAATAATTATTAAGTCCCTGTAGATATTTTGTGAAAGCTTAATTTAAAAAAAGAAAAAAAAAAAAAGGATATTTTGTAAAAGCTTGATTTTATTTGCTTTGAAACTGCCAGGAGAGAGGGAGGGAGTTTGCAGCAGCAGTTTGTGTTCTAGATTTCTAGTTCCTGCCCAAAATAGATTGGTAGAAATCCACTTAGAGAATCTAATAATTATAAATTTACTTGGAAATATTTTTAAGAATTTGAATTCATTTGCTTTGAAACTGCCAACACACACACACATATTGATTAGTAAATTACACACACACTCGGTGGGTCTTGAACCACCAACCCATTTTAGTTAGAGCTCATTGGCATATAAATCATAAATCATGTAAAATTCTACAAGTCATTTGTGACTTGTTTTTAAATTTTTGAGAAGTTCTGCTCACTTAAACTTAGAAAAGAAATGAAGATATTAGCTATATACAGCCATTTTGTTTTGTTTCAGTTTTGCTAATTTGGTCTATCAGGCCTCTGTCATATTATCAAATCTTACGACTGTTAGGTTTCATCTTATGAGAAGATTTGCTTTATGGTTCAATTTTCATTGTATATATCCAAGTAGTCAGGCTGTACACATCAACTTGTCATTATTATTACTTCAGGGAGCATGGGTTTTGTTGTTGACATGTTTTGAAAATGAAATGTTTGCATGATATACTCTTGATTTTTTTCTCACATGTTTAACTAGTAGTTTGATAAACGAGTAAACTGCAGAGCGGAGATAAGGCTATGGTTTTGTGCTTTGTGGAGTTTGTCGACTCTAATTGTGCTCTGACTGCCATGGAAGCTCTTCAAGGTAAATTATATATAAATAATTTATGATTATTTGACATCTATCTGCTAATGCTTTTGGGGTTAATCTTTTGCCCTTCTGTTCCTTTAGGAGATATGGAACAAGGAATAGAACATTTCTATGGTATATAAACCTGTGATTTTACCAAGGGCGCCTGTATGCTAATATATGAATTTGCTCAGAACATACAATTTAAGTTTGATTAAATTACAAAACATAAATTTCAGGTTATAAATCAATATTCATACACTACCATTTTCCAACTGATTTGGGGTTCAGGCTCATCGAGCTCAAACCATCGGTGGAACCTTGATCTCAATCTGCATCCACGGGAAGAAGTAGAAGTTCCCGCTGAGATATACATTACTTTAGCTAATGTGATTAATTTTAGGGTATATTACAATTTTATCTCCATGTGGTATACCCCAATAACAATTTATATGATCATCTCCCTAGCTTCTGAAAATTGACACTAAATCTCTCTATAGTCTATACTTACGGATAAAATTGAACTTGTTCCTTTTTTCTATCAATATTAATGCTAAACTTACATGTGAAGTTCACATGACTTGGGTGGCTAATGACAAAAGGGGCATGTCATCAACTCTTATTTATACTACTAAGAGACATAATCACTTAATCGGACAACTCCCTCACTCTCTAAACACACACACACACACATGTAAGTTTGACAAGAACACCAATAGATTAATATATTTATTCAACAATTTTAATGTATTAATATACATGATAATGATTTTTAAATTTAAAAAAAAAATTATAATTAAAGAAGCTCTTAGTAAATCTAGCATATATGGTTATCAGATGGGTTTTTCTTTATCTTTTTTAAAATTTTTTTTGATAACTTGAACTTTGATTCTCCGTTGGAAACACCATGAGGTGTCAACCAATTGAGCTACAAGGTTCTTGGCAATATACATAATATACATTGAATTTTCTAAATTTTAGAATATGAAAATTGGGTTAAACCAGTTACCTATATGGAGTCTGGATGGAACTATCTGTAGTAGAAATTTAAAGTCATTTCCCACATTTTCAATAGGGAAAAAGGAAAAGAAGGAAAATACTTTTCTTACTAACAAATGCTATCCAAACTCGCCGCCTGATATATCTCCATCCTCATCAATCTTCACAAAAAAAGGAGTGGAAAAGCCAAATCAGCTCATATGACAACATCGTGGGGAGAGAGAGAGAGAGAGAGATGTACATATACAACAGGCTAGCAAGCAATGACCATAGCACACTGTTCTTGCCCACTTTTCCGCTTTGGTTGGCCAGTACTGCTGGTTGAAATTGGGCTATTTCCAATCCAAACTGATTCCAAACCCTCCCACCCTGCCAAGCCCAAACTCAATCCAACACCAAAAGACCTGATCCCAGCTTCCCCTAAGTTGACATCATTACTCTTCAGCCTTCACCATGACCCTACCCTATCCACTGCTTCTTCTTTTTTCTTTTTTTTCTTTCTTTCTTTTATTTCCTATTCTATTTTCATTTGCCTTTGTGATTCTTCTCTCTCTTTGATTTTCTTTTATTCGTAGTACATTCTCTGCCATATTGGCATATTAGGTTATTGATATTTGCTGCTGATTTGGGTGGGAAAATCAACAGTTTCATATTAATCCAAAGTATACAAGGATAGTCTGAGGTAAATTGTAGTTAGGGTATCCCACAAAGAGGTGAATTTTAATTCTCTCATTTTTAAATGTTTTCATTGTAGTCTTGCATAATGAAATTGTGGGCTCTAGTTAGTTCAACTGATAAACTCTCTTATCATCAATTAAGAGATTTGGGGTTCATACTCTGCTTACACAAAAAACTAATTGGTATCTTAGCTTGAAGATAAAAAACAATCATCATGGAGCAGACACCATAGATTGAAGTGCTGTCGTATCTATATAAAAAAGAAAAAAAAAAGTCTTGTGTGATGAAATTGATATCTGAAAATCAATTTAAAGTCAGTCGTTAATGCATCATTGAATCACTATGTGGAATGTGAGATTTCTTCAGGTTACAAGTTTGATGACAAGAAACCTGACGCCCCTGCGTTGAGGATCCAATTTGCACATTTTCCATTCAAGCTACCTGATCATGATGAGCAACAAAATGGGGTCCCACGCTGACTACAAGGGCTTCAATGGATGACCATTACTAAAAGAAACATTCTCTTCCATTCTGAACTGTGTAGATGGGTTATTAGTGCAATATGTACAGCATTTTGTTGGACTAGAAACAGTTTTAGCAAAAAGACACTATTGTCATGTGGGTGCATGTGTGGTGGTTAGAGTTTTCATGACCATTTGTAATGATACTCCAAGTCATATGCGATTGCTATGCCAGATATTTGACCCATTTTAAAATGAAAAATTTTGGGTACTCAATTATACATTTTCTAAGGAATTCTTTTGGGCGTGAACTTGTGCAATATTATAATGGTATGCAATGTTTGCTACCAAGTCCTTTTTCATTCAAAGATTGGCTTGCCAGTGTATTTGGGTTTTGGACTTTAGTAGGTACCTACATGGAATATTGAATTGTGCTTGTTTATCTACTACGTCAACAGAATGGAGAATGGAGAATGGATGGTGCTTGTTGACTGGTGTGAACGGAGAGGGTTGATCTGAAATATGCCGATGCTGTTTCCTAATATGTTGCTGGCTTTGAGCCCATTTCATTTCAGTATGACTTTCCAAATCACGACTGAGCCATTTGTAAAAAAGTCCAGCATATTTGCATATACCACAGTGCATTCACATCAGGTGACTATTAGGTTCAGAATGACCTACTATGAAGTTCTTTGATGACTGCACATATGAAGTCACTCGTGTTAATAGTTCCAAGAAAAAATAGAAGAGTGATTGATTCATATTTGAACACCATTGGGGTTAATGACTTATTAATGTCACTTTGTTGCGTGCCTTGTATCAGGCAATAAAACAATTAGAGACTATTAAGGATGTCATCACTAATTTTCTTGACTTGATCTCCAAAGTCCAAAGAAAGAGATGCTAGAAACCACAATTAAAATATTGGGTCATGCTAACGAGTGTCCTTAGAGCATTAGTTAATAATTCAGTTAAAGAAAATTTTTATGGAAAAAAAAAATTTAATGTTTTTTTTTCATTTTTCATTTTTCTTTCATAAAAGTGATGTCAAAACTTTCTTAAAATGGATTGTTAACCAATGTCCTAAGGCACCCGTTAACATTTTCCTAAAACAATTACCAAATTCCAAAACCACTTGGACTAATATATATATATATATATATATATATTTGTAGGGCAACCTCCCTGTTAGGTAAACTAAGCTTTGAAAAGAGATCAGAACACGTCTCAGTATCCTTTGTTTGGAATTGGGTGGAAAGATTAACTGGAGGCGGCTCACAACCTTTCCTTCCACTTACTGCTTACTGGTTTCCATTGCCTACCGATCTGTCACTGAATTTGAAGTTAGTTATTCTAAGCTCATATATTAATTTAGAGCTTTCTCTAGTTAATTGGTTAACAAGAATCATATTCATCATTTATTCTTCTCCTACTTATAAAGATGCTTACTTCCCATAAAATAAAATAAAAATAAAGATGCACTTTCATATTCAAGTTAAATACAAGATTTGGATCTGGTTCACCATGCAATTACCATCTCACATTGAGATGTCAAAGTTAATTGGATAGAAAGTAAAAGGTTAAAAAAGTTTTTTTTTTTTTTTAAACAATTACCCTATCAACTTCACATCTCATAGGAGATGATAATTGCATGGTACAATAACCCTAACTATTATAATCAATTTCAATTCATATTACTTATATATGTTTTATGCATATTTATTAGCCAAACTTGGAATCTTATCATTATGCGTGATGGACTAAGAAGCATGGACACGGACACCAACACAAATATGGTTAAGAATTAAGACACGACATTGCGTGGATACAAAAATTAATTACTTAATTGATACTATCTTTAGGTCTATTTTATTTTATAGAATGTAGAGATACGACATTTAATTACTAAATTAATATATCTTTAGGTATATAAAAATCTTATATTCTCAAGAATCTTATTAGATTCCTAAGTAAGAATAGTAAATTTCCAAGCTTCAAGATTGTCCGATAACTTTCCTCCAGAGAAAAAAAAAAGATTGTCCGATAACATATTTCCAAGAATCTAGATGCGGGGGACTAACATTAATGCCCCCAAACCAAACGCTCCCCGGAGGTTTTGGAATATTGGTGTTCAGATTGATGGAACCTAACCAATAGTATATTCTTTGAAATTAAAACCAATGTTTTTGCCGTACCGATTTACATAAACCAATTGATAAAGGACAAAGCTCAAAGCAATCATGTCAAACATCTAAGGAACTAAGGAATTTCTTCCTCTAAGGACCTAATTCTATTGGCCCAATGTAATTGCTGCAGACCTGTTATAGTGAAGCTTGATAGTCAAGAACCCATAATCCCAAATTTCCAAGCCAGTTCTCTATCTATGACGGCTCCAAAAGATTCATTTCCAATTCCACATATTAATCCAAAAAACTACATCATTTTTGTCTTCTAAAAGTGAAACTTTTTCCAACTTCAGACATCAATTCTACCAATGAAATCTACCAACTGATTAAACTATTGTGTCCAGATCATGGAAGTACTCAAAATTAAACAAAAAATAAGGCAAAAGCACTCCACATCATTTGGAAAAATCTCTCCACTTCCAACCTAAGCTCAATTTCATGCAAGAATCATCATATCAGTTGTTAATAAATTCAAACCAAACAGTGTGCAGTGCTGGAACTAAAAATCACTGTGAACATTCAGTGTAGCAGGGGTCAGAATCACTTTGCCTTAAACTGTCCAATGAACAATTGATGCGACAAACAAGAAGCAGATTCAGTTTCATATACAACAACATTGACAACTAAGCTTAAGTCCCAACATTTTTGGGATCAGTAATAGATCCTCAACAACTGATAAGGATCGAGCACATGCTTTTACTTCCTCAGTTTCAGAGACATTAGAGGAAAGACTCTTCTACTTGAGAATATAATTGTCGTCCTCTGCAAGTATCTTGCTAGCCATGAGGAGACAAGCTCATTATGGGGAGCCATAATCGGGTAAAACTAGAAGCATATTCTAAAATCAAGATGCATTTAAATTTTTTTTTAAAACAAAAAATGCATTGCCATCGAACTTAGGAGAATGCTAGTAAACTTACTACATTAAGATTCATAATTCATAGCAAACAAAAGAATAAAAAAAGTTGCTTGATTGTATTCATCTGATATTTTGGTAATTGAAGTATGGAACCTAGGTTACAGCATGTCTCAGTGACGTTTTTTTTTTAAGGTACAACTTAAGGTTGTCTACGAAGACTAAAACCATCCATTTGTGGTAGGGGAAACTATATATATTTCTTTCACAGACCCCCTTCAACAAATAATGATGAATAACTTGTATAAAACATACTATGAGAGAGTCAATAACAATTAACAAGCAAAAGAACCAAAAAAAGAAAAAAGAAAAAAGAATTCCACTACACAAACCGAGTGCCTCCAATTCCATGATGCAAAATATTATGAGCAATGGCATCCCTAGCCTTGGTTGACGCATTTGATCTCACAGCCTGTTCTGGAACCATCTCATCATCAACAAGCTCAAACCGAAACTCCGGATCAATTTCCTCATTCCTCAACTCACAAATATTATGCAAAACACAACAAGCCCCAAGCACCACAGGCAAGTCTTGCAGTTTCACCTCAGTCCTCTTTTGCAAACAACACCACCTCCCTTTCAATCTAGCAAATGCATCCTTAGCCACCCTTTGAATCTCCCCAATCTTCTCATTAAACGCATTCTGAGGCCAAGTCAGATTAGGATGTGTATAAGGTACCAAAACCCAATCCAACAAAGGGTACCCAGAATTCCCAACAATCCAAACACCCTTTAAAAGCCCCCCATTTGCTCTATGATAAAGCGCACTTTTCTCAAGCACCTGATCATCAGGCATCGATCCAGGCCATCCAATGCACACGTCACTAAATACCCCTTTGGGGTCCACAACACCTTGAACCGTAATCGAATACGAGGTTTTTTGGTTCCTCTCAGTATGTCTCCTATTAAAGTAAGCAGCAACACTTACCTTAGGCGCTATAATAGGTATGTGTGTCGTGTACATCGACCCGACAACGTTTGGAATCCCCGAAATCGACTCGAACTCCTCTTTAATTTTTCTCACCGCATTCTCATCGGGCCATTGCAAATACTTAGGCATTAAGACCGTTCGAATAGCGGAACAGACCTCGAGAACCAGTTTATGACAAGTCGAGATGCCTAGGCCGAAACGTTTGGACACGAGTCGAAGTGGGTCCCCGGTGGCTAGCCTCCACAAGCAAACGGCGACCCTTTGTTTCACCGGAATCGCATTGCGGAGAGTGGTGTCTTCCTTAGCTATCACCGAATTGAGCTCCTCGCAAATCGAATCGAACGTGGCTCGACCCATTCGAAACGCTTTCTTGAACTCTTCTTCTGGGAAATCCGGACTGTTACACTCGTCCCACCACGCGTTCGACCTGTCTTTGACCCACAACCTTCGATGGGTACTCTCGCTCCGGAGGTTCGAGACGGCCTTTTCGTCGCCGGAGGCGGCAACAGCGGCGGCGGCGGTGGCAACTGCGCCAGCGACGGAAAGGCGGGATTTTTTACGTGAGGTTTGGTCGAGGTGGTCGAGTTCGGTGCAATAGTCTTGGATGTTGGAGTAGTAGTAGTTGACCATTTGTTTGGTTTTCTTCCTGTGGTTTGAATCTATGAAGAGCCTCTCTTCATTGGCGTCTCTGTCGAGCTCTTCTTGCTCCTGTTTTTCCTCTTCTTCTAATAAAATATAGGAACTGAGAATACCCTTCAAATCCTTAGTCATCGTCTTCTTCTTCCTAGTATTGTTATTCTTCGTCTTTTTATTGTTGTTGCTCTTGTTGAGTTCTTTGTCACTGTCTCCATCTTCAGCCTCAGCTCCCTCATCTTCGAGCTTTCTCTGCCGCTTCTTGGAGTTGTTGTTATTGCTGTCTTTCATTTCTTGCCGAGGTGAGACAAGTGTTAAGAGTTTTCTGGGTTTATTATAACAAAAGGGAAGGGGTTGAGAGTTGAGAGTCGAGACACGCAGAGAAAGATAGAGAGAGGGGAAAGGTCTTAGTCTTGGCTTTCAAGAGTGTGAACGAAACAATGTGTCAACGCAAAGATTGAAAATAGCTGATGGCTTAGTTTTGTATCTAATATCAGACTACAATAATGACCAGGGCATGTTTATGTTGTGCTACACTCCATCCTTCCTAATGTGGACTTCATCTTTACACGTCCACTTACCATACCAAGGACTAATCCTCATCGTTCAAAAAAGCATTTTGACAAAGGATAATAACACTAGAAAATCTAAGACTACAACTTTTTGTGCCACAATTCTAATAAGGAATTCTGTAAATGGTGAAGCAAATATGATAAATCTATATGAAAGTAATTAGCAATTCATTATAATTTGTCACGTAAGATAGTTATGAAAAATTGTATAATAAAAGTTGTGATACTGGAATAACTCTAAAAGCAACGATTAATTTCATTCAATTAAAGTGTTGCTTCATTTATTAAATATGAAAAATTGTAGTTTCAAAAATCCTTGAGTTTAACTAATTTATATAGAACACGTTTATTAAGTTGCATTGTTAATTAAAAAAACAAAATGCCTTGATAATTTAAGTTTTGTTCTTTAATTAAGAGAAGTATGCTAAAAATGTTATATATCCCTTTCTATTGTAATATGTGTACAAAAAGAGGTGAACTCTTTTTAATTTTCCCTTCATTTGCATGTTAAATTAATAGCATCGTGAAGTTTTAGGATGAAATCTAAATTTCTCAATCTAGATCACATATAATATTATGTTATATACAAAGGGGATTGAAACTAGCTAGTTAGGATTAATGATGAAGGGACTAGGCCAACTTGTCTCAGTACAATGACAAAATTTGTTAATGTGATGCGTGATGTTAATCACTGTCTCAGCTAATTGGACTTTTTATCACCTTATGATGAATTAAGTACCTCAAAAGTTCAATTAAGTGCTTGAAGGATTCTTTCCTCTAATCGGGTTATACATTTTTCTTAAAAGAAGAGCTTACTGAACGTTGTCAACTTTCTTTCATGTTAGCATTTATTGCACCTCACTAGGTTTCAATCACATTAAATGAGATCAAATTTGCCTATCATCTATAGCAGAGGCACGTCACTTAGGGATACACACCATTAGCTAACCAAAGAGGTTAGTGTTTGGTAGTGGTACAATTAAAAGTTTGCATTGGGGGCACAATTTTTACAAACACACACAAAAAGGGGAAAAAAAAGCCATCACTCCTTATGAAAATCCATTAGTTTTGTTGATCCATATATGACATTTCTAATAATGGTTACTCTAAGAATTTGAGTTTAGAAAATAGTATAGTGTTAGTTTAATCATCAGAGTATCTTTAGCCAACTCCCACCTCAAGTTAACCTTAGATTTGCCTTACAAAAAGGGTAATATTTCAACGGAAGTTAATCTTGTTTGATCAATTGAGAGAATCTTCTTATTGCTCCATTCTTTCCTTTTAATCAACTACCTACAACATAAAATTAATTATCGAATATTAATTAAAGGGGGGTAAATTTACATGAATTGATGACCCCTACCAAATTGAAAATAATAAAAGAGGTAAACTAAAAACACCATAATAAAAAAGGAATAATGTTGGTGATGATGGAGAAGTAGAACCAATGAAGTGAAGAAGTTGGTAGTTGTTATGATAGATAGCAAAGCATGGAATAAAAGGGCGAAGGAAGAATGAGGTGTGAACGCGGTTGTGGGGATGTGTGGAGAAAAGAGAATAGAATAGTAAAGGAAGGGGATGTGGTGACGGTTGGTACATGGTAATGGGACGGTGACATTGGTTGGGATGACGCGGTTTTGTATTTTTATGTGTCCATCCCCTCCTTCGAAGAAGTTTCCTTCCAGTGCTCTTATCTAGGGAAGAATATCAACTATTTCTATTTCTATTTCTATATCTAATATCAATCCTCCTCTAATCTCTATTCTCTTCTATTCTCTTCTAATATCAATCCTCCTCTAATCTCTATTCTCTTCTATTACTTATATTAATTAATTCCTTCCCAATATTACAGTACAGTTGAATGAAATTCACATATTTCCCATCAAAATATATATATTACAGTACAAGTTTTGCTTGCAGAATCTGCACCAATTTTCGAAACTAAAAGTGTGCCAAATTGGACCCACTTTTTGGTGGGCCAATATATTGGATACAAAGTATCTGATATTCCCGGTGGGCCTTCCCTTCCCTTCCCCCTTATGCTGACATGGATGGTTCTACTGGAATTTGTGTCCAACCATAAGATAAATAAATAAATAAAATATTTCACATTAAGGACAAGACAATCCAATTTTGGGGAAGCTATCTTCGTTGAAAAGAGAGAGCTTTCATCAATTTTCTGTAGCTAAAAGCAGTATGAACGCCAAAATTAGTTTTTTTTTTTTTTTTTTTTTTGGTTTTGTTTCCCCCCTCCCCCCTCTCTTGATTCCTTTCCTATTTGACTTAATTCATTACTCTACACTAGATTATAAAGCTATAGGTAAAAATTAGTGAAGTCTCAAGGAGAATACTTTTATCGAATAGACAACTAGTACAATATTGCTTTTTTTTTTTTTTTTTTTCAAAAACATTTTGCCATATTCCAAGATGTGAAAAGTTGTGCAAGAAAATAGCAATGTGAAAACTTTGTTATTGCTGTAAAATAATACATGATCTCAAGTAACCCATAAAATATGCTGTCCTATATATTGATATAGATTTTTTTTTTATGAAATATATTGAAATAGAGTTATTTATATATCTATTAGTGTGTATAGTGATACTCTTCCCTCCCTCCCAAGTCCCAACCCTTAAAAAAAAAAAGAAGCCACAAACCACACATTATAATTGAAGCTTAAAGAACACTGCACACTCTTGGTGTAATGGTTATTCTGCAAGTATAAGTGCTTGTGTGGTGTGAGGGGAGAGACAAAGACCAGGTTTCAAGTTTTCAGGAATGAGTTTCACATACATATACACTTAGATTAAAATAGAGTAGACTTGTAAAAAAAAAAAAAACTGAAGCTTTAGGAAATAATGAATAAATAAGAGTGATGAGTTTCTTCAGTAGTTTACCTAAAATTCAAAATAAGGACATTGAAGGCTAGACTTTCATAGTCATATATATGTTTTCTCTTAAGAGGAAATTGCAAGTTTGACCATTGTAAATAGGGTTTAATGAGTAAGAATTATTCTTTTGAAGAAGATGGAGAGGATAGGAGGGTGTAAATCCTATAAAGCATAATTAACTCCACCACCCCCACCCCCCCAAAAAAAAAAAAAAAAAAATCTAACAACCATTTACATTTTGCTGAAATTTATGAAATATTTAAAAAGGGATCGAGATTTAGCTTTATTGATGAGATGAGATTTTCAGATTTGTCCAATAACGTTAGAAACCTCTTAATTAAGCAGATAAAATAATCATAGTCTACCACAAAATCAGGAACTTAAAAAGTCATCATAACCAAAGATATGAATAATATAATCTAATTCAGATTGTTTAATTTATTGATTGGAGATCAATGATCAACCGTTTGTCTTTTATTAATAATCTAATTCTGATCACATGATGATACAAGATAGAAAAAGGCAAAACAAATTCGTTATGTATTGTAACCCTTCTGTCATTGACGTCGGAGCTGGCTTGATTTGAATTTTATTTTTATATTTTTGGAAAAAATTACACGTTATTTCCTCATAGTTTTGGTCCAGCTCCACCCGTAAACCCATGATTAAAAAAAAAAGACAAATTTAGATTATTTTATCCTCATTAATATGAACTCTTAACTAGATAAATGTTCTGTTTAGATACCGCTTATTTTACTAAAAATTGAAAATTTATTACTGAAAACACTATAGCAAAATAATTTTTAATTTATGAATAGTGCCGTGGAACTCAGGATTTATCTAGAAATCTGCGTTTTCACAAGTTTAGCTGGGTTGTGAACAATGCCGTGGGACCTAGCCAAAAACGCAAAACGCAGAATGCAAAAGAATTTCTAGGCAAATGCACGCAAAGTATAATGTTTGTTAACTTTTCCCATGTTTTTAACCATAAATTGGTAAATCACTCTCAAAATTTGAACTTGTTTGGTCAATTTGATCTCGAAGCTTTTTAAACCATAAAGTTGGAACATCAGCCTCAAAATTGAACTTGTTTGATCAGTCTGATCTCGAAATTATGAACGCCACCGGTGGCGGAGCCAGAAATTTATCTTTGGAGGGGCCATATATAAATTTTTTTTTTTGGTATGAAATGTAAAATAGTAATATACAATACTTCATAACTCAATTTTTCCCGTTTTATTTATTGAGATAATTGTTAAAATATCTATGTGTTCATTTTAAAAATAATGAATGTTTAATTATTGTAATTTGTTGATATATATATTTATAGATTGTATTTTATTTAAATGAAAATTATGTTTATTTTTAGAATTTCTTAAATATGTAAATATATTATGGGACAAAATGATAAGATTATTTAGAAATTATCAAATTATTTAAGATATTTTAAGAAAAAATCATTTTTTTCAAAAAATTTGGGGGGGGGGGGGGGGGCCAGACCCCCCTTAGTTATCAAGTGGCTCCGCCACTGAACGCCACTAATAAAAATAAAAACAATATAAATATGTTGTTGGGGTCGGCAAGACATTCGCGGGTACTAAAATCAATAGAGGTGAAATTTAAACTATATTCTTAAAGAAGTGATGACTGGACTTTATTTTATCTATACTATATATAAGAAGATTTTCTTCTTTCAACTGGACATTTATGTGGTTCAAAAATACCCTCATTAATGAATGTTAACTTTATTTAGAAATTGAATCATAAATGTCAAATAATAAATTTCATTTTGAATTCAAAAAGAGAACTACTAAAATTTAGGATTTTTTTCTCTTTATGTTCGGAAAAAAAAAATTATAATTACTGCTTATCTCCAAAGTTTATCCTTTTATTTTTTTGAAAAATAAAATTATATATTTCTAAATCCATGATCACCCATATTCCTAAAATCTAGCATACCTCTTCAAATCTTAGGTACAAGTTCTCCTATTTGAATTCAAAATTTTTTTTTTTTTCCTGATTTCAATTGAAGCTTTACTTTTAACTTCTAATCATTATCTTTTATTTTTATTAAAAAAATTTAATTGTTCAAAATTCTTTCTTATTTCTTAACTAACCACTGATATTACCAGCAAAAAAAAAAAAAAAAATTTAATTAACAATTAGATAAGATAAACTACGATGAACTATCACTTTAAAAAAAATTTGCCTACAAATTCTCACAAACACAACTTCAAACTTCCACCCATTATCATTAAGCAGTTATAATGTTCTCCCTCCATCCCTATCCTCCATAGCAACAACTATTTTTGTATGTAGCCTCTGTAATGAATGTTGTTTTATGTTTTTAGGATAAAAGTTTGCAATCAACAGGTAGGGGATGTGAAGTCCGTGCTACAAATGATATGCCACCATTTTGAAGTTCCTTCATATTGACAACTCGGCTACTAAAGTTCATTATGGAGTCTACATTCCTAACAAAGCAACATCATCTATAGGTAATTATTTCATGTTGTTTGGATCTAAATATATGTTAGAATGTATTGTGGGAGTTGGATTTAGGAAGTGCCTTCCTAAGTTTAGGAAGCCCAAAGTCACATATTTAATTTTTTAGTGCATTATGTGTAAGAGATTAAAAAATTATTAAAATTTACCTAAAAAATATAATAGCTTCTGAGCACGTGCGTAAGCGCGTGCTCAGAGGCTAGTATCTTATATTGATGTTAATGTGATTCTTATACAGGGTGTGTGGTGATTGGTCCTAAGACAAATAAGACTCTTCGGTAGATCACTCGCATCAGTGCTAGTATAATAGGGGAAAAAAAAAAAAATCACATTTTACCCAACCAAGCCCAAAAATCATTCACATAATAAGTCTATGCAAAGTTATGTAAAAATACATTGTTGCTACAATAATTTTGTAAATTTACATTGTCACTATTCATTTTGCATTTTGTTTTTCATTCTTTCGTTACATATCTCAAGAATAAAGGAAGATAGTGGATGGTAGTTGCTGTGTGTGAAGAAAGAAAAACAACTAAAAAAAATCAAGAAAAATTGATATATAGATGAAATATAGTGTAAAATAGATAATCTGATGTGAGTATTTTGAAAAAGTGATTATGTAGAATAGAAAAAGTAGATTTTTATACTAAAATAGTCAAAGATATTTGCACAAATTGATGCGATTGCTCTTATGGAATATAATCAGGACTCAAAATGGGAAAATCTTGGATATATATATAAAATTTCTAGAACAATCTCAAAGGTCAACTTGGGCGGGAGCTTCCTCCACCTAGTCCTTTTTTTTTCCCTTCTTTTTAAGGATTAATACAAATTATTTTTCATTTAAATAACTGGAATATCAAAAGTAACAAAAACTAAAATGTCTCGTGGAATATATTCTATCTAGACTAACAAAGGAAAAGAAAGCATATCTCTCTTGGTTAAGACAGAAGCTACAAAATTGTTTTGCCTCTTAATATGAGAATAAGGAATTAGCACGTAAATACTTTGCAATAGACACAATGTCTTTAACAATATGACTAATGAAAGAGAGATCCTCTACTTAGTCTCAATTGTGCGTATATTTGGTATCAACCTATTTAACTTTTTGTTAATTGCTTTTTGTTGAAACTTGAGAGTATTTGTATTTTGATAAAGTGCAAAAAAAAAAAAAAAAAAAGTAAAGTTTTAAAAAAACTTATTAAATAAGCTGGAGGAAAAAAAAAACATTGCACATGCCACGTCACTAGTATGTCACTAAGAACAATGGATGATGATAGATGATTAAAGTATATTTACTTTTTCTTTTCATTTTTGCAAACTTGGGTTGATTTAAATCAAAGAAATTCTATAATGTGTACAAAAAGCAGTATATAAAAGGATTATATTTGGACATTTGGCTTTTTGTATTTATATAATATAATATATATATATATATATATTATTTTTTTGATAAGGAGATCCGCCGAAAGGTTAATAAAAATGTAACTCCGTAAGTTAGATGGGCCTACCTCGATCCTGGAGGTAACAAAATTCAACAATATACGCTGCCCTTTTGACCCCTAGGTACAACTCCGTGGCCGAAATTAACCAATTGGAAAAGGTCAAAAAAAGAGAAAGCTAACACACAGAGAGGGTCAGGGAGAGCATCAACCACGTTCATTGATTGTATCTTAAAATCGTCCAAGTCTTCTTAACATAAAAAAGCTGACACAACAAACAAGGACTTCCAAATTGCCAATTGAAAGATATTTGAGATTTTAAGCTGACAATGGAGAGATTTAACTTTTGCGTAATAAGTCATAAATCCTAGCCTGCAATGTCCATGTCCTACTCGGGAGGAAGAAATTCTTTACGTGATACAAAAGCAAAAAAATTTATTAAAAAAAATCCCGCAGAGCTGGAAAAAGTTGGATTTGTACTTTAATAAAAGTCCAAATCATCTAGATTTGGTTTTAGCATACATAAATTTCAATTTTTGAGAAACTAATAAGGCCTAGCCAATGCCAATAGACCCACGAGAGACTGGCGGGAATATATATATATTGTTGAATCTGAACTAAACAACTTTTCATTACAAAAGTTTTTAATGCTTGATTCTGGTTCTTTCTGGCGTCATATCAGTGTGAACTAGAACGAAAAAGCAAACGTGTAATTTGGGGTTTTCCTCAGATTTTGCTGTTTGGCCGCAAAAATTGCCACATTTTTCTTTTCCCACACATTCAAAAACCGTTTAATTCATGGACAGAATGACAACGTGACAGACAGACAGTCAACATAATACATGTGCTTTTCGAGGAAGGTGTTATTCTTCAGGGGTGGATTCTTATTGTCAAATATGAACACTAAAATGCATGCATTCTTGAAGCTCTAAGATCAAGTCTCGGCTAGACATTTGCAATTTCAAAAAAAGTAGGGTTGGTGTTCTATATAATATTTTGAAATTAAAGCGTATTATTTATTGTTACTACAATCTTATTAAACCAAGTGATATGATATAGCATTTTGGTCCATTAAGGATCTATTTAGAATTTGCTTATTTTTCTGAAATAGAAATTTTTTGTTTTATTTAAAAGTACTGTAGATAAAGGTAAAAATTAGCTGAAATAGTACCATGAGACTCATGAATAATGAATAGTACCAAAAAGCTCAATGAGATCCATGAATACTAAAAAAAAAAGTTAAATAGTAAAATAAGTTGGCAAAAATAATATTTACCAAACAGACACTAAGTTTATTTTGATCTACTTGGTCCAATTTTTATTTTGCCCATTCCAATCCACTTAGCTCCAACAAAAATTAGAGATTTGTTTCCTAAAAAAGTAATAAAAATGATAAGTATTCACATGATTATCTTAAAATTCAAGTTTAATAATATAGGTATTATACTTATATTTGAAAAAAAAAAAAATGTTACAATTTTAAATTTATATAATATTTAAAATTTAATGTAACATGTTACATATGTTCTAGGATATATTCAAATTCATCAACCAATTATGACATATTAAAAAAAATAAAAATCCTTCGAACAACATTTTCTATGTTATATAAAACAATATTATAATTACATAATTTAAATATTTTTATTAAATTTCATATTATATATATATATATTTTTTTTGAAGGTAAAATACATTATATGTTCCATTACATAAAACTTATAAAAATAAAAAATACTTTTAACAAACAAATTTTATATCTTATAAATTAACTATATTACATTTTATCACGCATCGTGGGTTTATAACTAGTTAAACATGATTGCTTGGTCCAGGCCCTCTAAAATTATGATCACAGTTAATTTATCTTGAAAAAAAAAAGAAAAAAAAGAATTGAAGATATAATTTTTTCCCAGATTGCATGAAGTTGACACCAATTAAACCACTGCCACATTAACACGTTCAGGATAAATATGTACATTTTTGTAGACACGGTCCACATGAACTAAAAAAAAGTGAGCAAAACCAAAGAAGACGAGAGAGGAAACGCAAGATTGCTGCATTTTTTTGCCAGGCATCATTTTGCATTTTGCACCTCAAGCTAGGAACTTTTCCTGCATGATTCTGAGCAACGATGTAGCAGTCAAACTACATAGCAAAGTCAAATTGGCATATGACCCAACTCGTCAATTCCATTCAGTCTTTCAATTTTTGCGAGCCTGACTTTGTTGGCAAAGATGAGATCAAGTAAGAGGTCTCCCAGCCCATTCCCTTTCACGTCGCTTTTGCTTGGCTTGCATACGGTTGAACTTCTCTTTCCCCTTCTCCAGAAGAGGGTCGTGCACGACATAGTCATTTGGGTCATCATTGCGGGACATGTGATCCTGCATAAAACAGCCAACCTAAAAGTTAGGCAAGATAATAACTAAAGGGATTAGTTAGCCAACGAAGATTCAAAGAACATAAATCAAATTGTGCCAAACATCTACTTATCAACAAAAAAAAAAACAGTGCAAAACATCTTTGAAATTGGAGAAGGGTCTACTTAAGAACTAAAATAGTCAATCACTTTCAAATTTGATAAAGTGATCCAATTTCAATCATAACTACCATTCGCAGGTTTATATAGTTTCTGATTCTGAGAAAAAAGTACAAATATTCAACTGAAATGAATTCACAATGTGAAATATGAAGCTTACCTTGCCAGACTCTGGAGCAAACTCTAACTTAATTGATTTCCAGTCAGATAAATCCTCACGATTGCCACCTCCAGATTCACTACTCGAGGCCAAGGGCTTTCCAGAGAAGGCTGTCTTAAAGTTCTCTAGTTTTGCTAGAACCTAAAAGTAACAAAACAAGAAGTCAATATAAAAAGTATATTAATTAATTTATATAACTACATACATAGGAAAAGTAGGGCACATAAAGGTTGACACCTATAAATGGAGAGAACACTTCCAAGTTCCATATAAATTGAGATTTTTCTGACTCACCCCTCCATCTTTCCCCAGTAACCTTTTTTCCAAACTGCTAAATTAGGTTGTTAAAAACTATGGTAAACAGCAAACAAAGTCCATATGCTTCCCAAGAGGAAAAGGGAAGAAATTTGGAACCCTAAAAATTATTTATGTTAGGGAGCATTCTACAAGCCCTAGATTTCTTTTCCTTCCTCAATGACCTCAGAAATCCAACAGAGTGCTAAAATATCATAAGTTTAATTCCATTTTCTAATTTCCAAAGACTTGGGAGTGAAAACATAAGGGTTTAAATTCAAATTTGAAACAATAACCAATTTCATAAATTGATGGCAAGTCTTCCCTAGAGGACATGTCCCAGAAATAAAACAATATGATCTCTATGCAAATGAGAAACACAATGGGTATAAGTCTTGATGTCAATGACATCTTAGTGAGCTCCCAATCATTCCATGGTTTTCCTTGAAATATCCAGCCTCATTCTCTAAAGAATTCCTCACATGCAAACTTAACCAAAAAAAAAAAAAACATTAATCATACACATGATGCCAAGATTAACCAATACCGTCAGTGTCTGATTTCTGGTTTTGTCTCTATTATTAATCATTTGCAGGTTAGTATTTCCTATCACTTACATATTTTGATGGTCCAAAGGACGGATCACTTCTTGTTCAGCCTTTTCTCAATAGGCAAGAACATAGGAAACAAGCTAAGATAAGAAGGATGAAACAAATAAGAACCATAACTCGTAACTTACATCTTCTTCACGTCCTTGAAGTCTGCGCTTCTTTTGTTTTTGCAACTGTCTTCCTCGTTCACCTTCACCCAACAGCTGTAAGTCTACATCTGCATTAGCCATTCGTTCAGCTCTGGCTTCTGATCCAAGTCCCCTTTTCTTCAGAGACAACTTTTCTACCCTCGGTTGCGCATCATCAATGCTTTCAGCTTTAGACCTGGTGAGGTGAGAAGAGAACAACAACATTATTTTTCATATTAACAAGTTCTCAAAGCTTTTTTCTTGACTGCCAATGAGCCTTGGCTCAATTAGAACTTCCTCCTCTCACAAGTTTCGGTGAGGGTAATATCGTGGGTTCAAATCCAATGGGTGTGTGTATAACTTACCATTTAAAATAAATATATAACTAACTTTTATCTTGACCACAGAGTCATAGAAAATCTAGGATAAGGACCAAGAGGAGGAATTTTTTGTCTTCCAATGACTCATTTGACATGTGTATTAATGCAGTTTGCTTTTGTTAATCGAGATTAGGAAGACAATAGTCAGCCTTGCAGATTACCTGCATGCATAGAATGCAAGCAAGCATCATATGTAAATGTTCAATGTTGTACGTGCAGCATAGTATCCACAAGCCCCCATGTCAGCACCATGTGCCATGCAAAGAAAAGAAGATATAAAGGAGTGAACAAATGGGATAGGCCTGTCTAAGGATTATAATGATGAAAGAGAGTGAATCTTATTGAAAAGAATTGCAGCAGCTTACTCCTACGCAAGATGTGTCATGCAAAGAAGAGAAGACATAAAGGTGTGAACAAACGGTATGAACAACAACAACAAATGGTATAAGCCTTGTCTAATAATTATAATGCTGAAAGATGTGTGAGTTTTGTTGCTGAAAAAAGGGAGTTGATGCCTACTCCAATAATCCACCTTGGCAATAGAACCTTGATGATCAATCAGAGGGCAAACTATCTTCAACCTCTATTACAAGTTAAAGAATAATTACCGCACTATATTACATATTCTCACTCCCACGGACTTTTTCATTATTTAGTGTCTGTTTGGCATAATTAATTTTACCGACTTATTTTACTATTCAACTTATTTTTGCTACTATTCACGGGTTCAACTGTACTTTTTGGTAATATTCATGGATCTCATTATACTATTTCAGCTAACTTTTACCTTTATCTACAGTACTTTCAGCAAAAAGTTTTCAGTTTCAGTAAAATAAGCAGATCCTAAACAGACCCTCAATCCCCCATTACTAGTTAAAAATTAATTACCACACTATGTTACTTTTTATAATTTTTTTGATAAGTAAAATAATTTTATTCAAAAGGGAAGCGAGTTCAAATACAGTGTGCATTAAACCTCCCAAATTCCAAATTCCCACCAATGGACTATGTGTCCTCAACACATGTCACACATCCCGAATTCCACATCAATATGATCTCATTTATTATCCATCAGTGAGTTTGGCAACATATTGATCAAATGAAAAGTTACCAAGTGGTGTAATATTGTCAAAAGAGTTATACCAGGTTTATATTGCAACTAACACCCCAACACACACATTTATATATATATATATATATATATATATATACACACACACAAATATTTTACCTTGACATAGATATTTCTTGGTTCTTTGGGCTAGAATTCCCTGCATATGCCAATTAAAAAATAAAAAATAAAACTTGCATCAATAAAATTTTTTTTTTATATGTAAGAAAAATTATATTAACAAAAAAGAACTACATCATACAATAAGAATGAAGCAGCCAAAAAAACATATGTACAAAAATAGAAACAAAAAAAAAAAAAAGAATTATTTACAATACAACAAGAAACAGAATCTAAAAACGACAGAATGGAATCCCTAGAAGTGAATCCCCAAGCACGAGACTAGGCAAACAAAGTCCCTACAAACAGTGCTAACAGCTGGTCCCCTGTCTGCTCCAAATCCTCAAATGTCCAACTATTATGCTCCCTCATTGTATTTAGTTTTTTCTGCTCTATTTGCTATTTGTTTTCTCTTGTGTTTTCTCTTTGTTTGTGTCCCCCTCTGTACTCTTTCGTTGGCCTCTTGTTTTCTTGAGGTTCTTTTAATATATTTTCTTACTGATCAAAAAAAAAAAAAAAAAAAAAAAATAATTTCAAAAAGGAAGAACGATGTAAATGACAAAGGCAATAGATTTCAAAGCTATTTAATTTAACTAAGAAGATAACAATACACTATTTTCATGGTTTTGATGCTGACAAATAAACCCCCTTTTACTAAGAATAGGTTGCTAATCAATATTAGTTGTTTGAAACTCCCATAATCAATTTTTTAACTGTGTATTTTATTTTGTAAATGGCTTTAAATTGCAATATGCAAAGTTAGTGAAGAGATAACAGACTGTGAATTAAGATATTCTCTTCTTTTATTATTGTTTTTTCCAATTTCCTTGATCATTTAAACTTTAGACTGTAATCTCGTGTTGGACCTTTTCTACATCTACTATGTACTTGGGGCTCTCCTTTATCCTTTTCAACAAATTAATCACTTACCAAGAACAAAAATAAGGAGCAAATAAATAAAAAAAACATTTGTCAACATAGATCTTCAATTTATAAATGTCAGTGGCAGGAGCCTAAAAAAACACTTCAGACAATAAATTACTGGCAGTAATCAGTAATAATTTTATCTACTAGTATAAAAGAGCTTGCCACAATGCCATGCCAATGTATTTTACTGAGTTTGCATGTCTGTGTTATTTTACAACAACAGCATTATTCCAATCTTGTTTCATTATCAAAAAAATAAAAAAAATTATAAAAAACAGATAACTTTTGAAAATAGAGAGATGTTTGGTTTTAATAACAATGCAACAAGTAACTTAGCCATTTTCCTATTTTTGTTTTATACATATATTGCTAGGCATTAAGTTAGCTTTCTGGTGGAAGGTTTTCCCTGCTATTATTTCAGTTTCACCATTGCACAGACATTCTTTAATATCTTTTTAAAAGGGTATGCAGACTGATGCCTATGATAATGGCACCACAAATTCAAGGATTACTGTCCTATAAACTTCTATGTTGAAAAAAGAAAGAAAGAAAAAAGACTTCTATATTAAACATCCACAGGTTTGAGAATTTACTAACTGAATTATGCTAAGATGATTAGGGTACCATCGTGCAATTTTCGCTTGGCGGGGTTATCGTCCAACTCCTTTCGTCTTCTGAGTATTTGCTGACGCATTCGTGCATCAAAGTTGGCCTCATCGTCATCACTATAATCAAGAAGATTATAAAATCCAGCTTTTGAATCTTTCTGTGACTCTTCTTTCTTTGAGCTTAGAGCTTCTCTTACAGATAACTGCATATCCCTTGTTTTTTTTACATCAGATGAGTCCTGCATTTGAAAAGTGCTTTAGAGCTATGCCATGTTGATCATCAATTGCTTGTTGTATGGTAAAAACATGTCATGCATATAACTAATGCTGGCAAGTGGTTGCAGCTGATGTTTTTGCTGTTTTTTGAGGAATTCCATAAGTATTGTAAGTTTGAAAGATCTCTTAATGCTCCTTTTATAGTGTTAATCCCTAAAAAGACTAATCCTATCAATATAAGGGACTTTAGACCTATTAGCTTGATTGGAAGTGTCTACAAAATTTTGGCAAAGGTGTTGGCCAATAGATTGAAAAGGATCTTGGATAAACCTATCTCTGCACCTCAAAATGCATTTGTTGGTGAGAGGCAGATTTTGGATTCAGAGTTGATTGCTAATGAGTGTGTGGATAGCAAGATAAAAAGTCACATCCCTAGTATAATTTGTAAGCCGGATATATAAAAAAGCTTATGATCACATTAATTGGGAGTTTTCTGTATTTATTGGAGAGGATGGGGTTTGGAGAAAAATGGAGAGGATGGATTCGTATTTGAATTACCACAGTACAATTTTCTGTTTTGGTTAATGGTTCTCCTTGTGGTTTTTTTTTTGGCACTTCTAGGGGATTGCCTCAAGGCAATCCATTATCTCCTTTGCCATTTACTTTAGTCGTGGCATTTCTCAGTAGAATGCCAAGGAGGAAGGGCTTATTACAGGCTTTGAGGTAGGGAATGCTGAATGTGGTGGATTATTCATTTCCCATTTACTTGGGTGTCACCCTGTGTACTTGGGTATCTCTTTTTTTATATCAATAAATCTTTATTACTTATCCAAAAAAAAAAAAATTCCCATTTACTTTTTGTGGATGATACTATACTTTTTTTTATTATTTTTATTTTTTATAAGTGGATGATACTATACTCTTTTGTGAGGCAGTGACTAGGTTAAGAGTTAATTTGGGGAAAATTGAGATTGTGCCGGTATGTGAGGTGGAGAATGTGAATCAATTTGCTGATATTTTATATTGCAGGGTTGATTCTTTACCCATGACTTACCTTGGTATGCCATTGGGGGCTTCATTCAAATCAACGGCAATTTGGAATCCTATTTTGGGGTGTCTAGCAGGTTGGAAGAGATTATAATTATCAAAAGGAGGTACATCAACACTTTTGAAGAGCGCTCATTCAAGCTTGCGCACTTGTTATCTATCTTTGTTCACCATTCCTACTTGTGTGGCGAATAGAATAGAGAGGATACAGAGGAATTTTCTATGGGGTGGTTTAGGAGAGGAGTTCAAACATCATTTGGTTGGATGGGATAAGGTGTGCTCTCCCTTGGCTGGTGGAGGGTTAGGGATTCAGAAACTTACTACTTTCAATCAATCTTTGTAAGGTAAGTGGTTATGGTGGTTTCAGTTGGAGGGGAATCGATTATGGAGACATGATTATTGTGAAGTATGCGGAGGAGTGGGGTGGGTGGTATTCAAAACCTGTTTGAGGTTCTCATGGTTGTGGGTTATGGCAGAGTATCAGAATGCAGGGAGACTGATTTTTACAGTACATTAGGTTTGTGGTGGGCTCTATCACTCTGGTAGTTGAACCTGATTCTCGCACAACTGTTGGTGTAGGGATCAGTGAGATTTCTGATGCTATTTGAAACTGCATTGGATAAGGATGCTTCTTTGGAATCTTTGTTGGAGATACAGAAGGTTTTTTTGGGGGGGGGGGGGGGGGGGGGGGGCCCGCAGAGGAGTTGGGGTGTGGGATTCATGAGAAATTTTAATGATTGGGAGATTGATATGGCGGCTTTATTCCTCCATTTACTAGAATCTTATATTCCCACTAGGGAGGGGGAAGATCGGATGAGAGGGAAACTAAAGAGCAATAGGGAATTTATGTGAGATCTTTTTATGAGACCTTACGGGGTTCATCTTCTATGTCTTTTCCTTGGAAAGCCTTATGGAGGGTTAAGGCTCCTTGTAGAGTTTCCTTTTTTTGTGTGGACAGTGGCTTTGGGGAAAATTCTTACTTGTGATAATCTTGTGAAGAGGGGTTACACAATGGTGAGTTGGTGTTGCATTTGTCGATGCAATGGGGAGACTATGGACCACCTTTTGACACAATGCAATGTGGCTTATGTTGTTATGTTTTTTGGATGTTCGAGATTTAGTGGGTATTACTGGAGAAGGTTCATGATTTATTATGTGGATGGCAGATTGGGGACTCTAATCGTTTGTCAGCTATTTGGAAGCTTGTACCCTTATGCGTGCTATGGTTATTTGGTGGGAAAAAAAATCAACACACTATTGAACATGTGGAGTGCATGGCAACTCAATTACTAGCATCTTTCATTAGTTCTCTTTATGAGAGGTCTTTTGCTTTGGGGTCTCACAGATAGTACTTTGGCTCAAAATTTCATAGAGTCAACTCATATGTAAATATTTTTCAATTGTAAATATTTAGGCTACTTCATGTTTTATTTTTATTTTTATGAAGTAGTCTCTTCTCAATAAAATTATTCTTACCTATCAAAAACAAAAAAGTATATAAAGCAAAAGTAGAGATACAGGATTCAATATATCCATATAAAATAAGCCAAAGCAGGCATCAATTTGAATGGATACATGATGGCTTTAGAGAGAGAGAGAGATGAGATGAAAATTTCAAATAACTGGAACTAATTAATGAGAACTCCAAAGCAAGTTAGTCAGATTGAACCAAGCTTGCATCAAGGTAAGCTCAGATTGAATCCAGCCCCCATCAAATGGCCATGTGTTGCACCACATTTTATATGATCATATGATCATAATATGGCATAAGTATATCTGACCCCAATTTAACTGAGATTATGACTTAGTTGAGTTGAATAAAACAACATATAGGAATTAAAACAGATGGTAGATTGTTACCAATTCACTACTTGGAACATCTTCCTTTAAAAGACGAGGATCATCCAATACATCGTGACTGCTTTTGATCTTTCGCTTTACTGCTGCCAATTCTTTCTCCTCTTCTTCAGCTTCTTCTCCAAATGAAAGCAAGTTGAGCTTTCTGCGTTATGTAAATATAAAGCATGCACAGCTTAGGCAATAAACATAATAACCAATTCACAACATACATGTTGGTATTACTGTTACATCCGCAGAAAATACTATTACATGAGGTAGGAGAAAGAACTCACTTCACAGCTTTCTTCTTGGTATCTTTCTTGTCAGAATCAGCTGCGGATTCAACCAAAGGCTTTGACAATGCTCTTGGAACAATGTCATCAAAAGGGTTCCATAACACCTAAAACAATGAATTTAAGAAAAATACTAGCTGATCACTTCCTTCCCACATAATAATTTTATCAAAGAAGTCAAGGGGGGCAACATTTTTCACAATTGCAGGCATGGCCTGTTGTGATTGGTGCATAATAAAAGAAGTGTTCGAAAGTGGGGTTACTCCAATCACAACTTGCGACCTTAGCATGATGTTGTAAAAGTAAAAGCCCCTAGCATTGCTCTTGAATGTGAAAGTGATGTTAAAGCAATGGCAAGTAGTGAAACTAGTTGGTGTCTGTAGAATTATTCCATTAACATTTAACAGTATGTATGTATGTATGTTTGTTTGATTCTACTGACCTCAACGGATAAAATCTTGGGTGGATCCAAGGGCCTGTCATCCTTATCAGTTTCAATTTCAGATAATCTAGTCAGATTATATATCGAATCCCCGGTGACCTGAAACAAACAAGTTGAATTCAAATTTTGCTAAAAATTGATAAAAATAAAAAATTTCAAAAAAGAAAAGAGAAGAGAAAAATACCTTGCCAAAAATGGTATTCTTCTTATCAAGCCAATCACAGCGGTCCAAGGAGATAAAGAACTGACTGCCATTAGAATTAGGTGAGCCAGCATTAGCACACGCAACCAATCCTCTGTGCTTAAATCTCAACCGCGAATGAAACTCATCACCAAAAGGACCGCCGTATATACTTTCACCGCCTGAGAAATTAAACCAAATCATCTCTAAAAATCTTGATTGTGAATAAGAAACCCTAAAATTTGAAAATAGAGAGAGAGAGAGAGAGAGAGAGAGAGAGAGAGTACCGGTGCCGGTGCCGGTGGGATCGCCGGCCTGGACGAGAAAGGCCTTTATGATGCGGTGGAAGATGGTGTGGTTGTAGTAGCCTTCGAGGCAGAGCTGGACGAAGTTGCGAACAGCTTTTGGAGCCTCTTTAGGCCAGAGCTCTATGTCGAGAGGGCCGTGGGTGGTATTCAACACCACCTTCCCCTTCGTCGGTGGCTCTAACACGTAAATCGTCGACATTTATTATTTATTCAACTCAATTCTTTCTTTGCTCACTGCACTTCACTTCTCACAACTAATACACTTTCAATTTCAACAATGGATGACCCTTTTTTATCGTTCATTTGTTTTTTCATATTATATTATTGGCCGTCTTGCTTCTTCTTTATTTTTGGTTCCTAAATTACAAATTACACTCTTTAATTTTGCCTAAAATTCATTTAACTCATTTAATTGGATACTCTGTGTGGGAACCTAAGATGTGTAGGTTTACTTGACAACTCCTAGACATACTTGACAACGTCCTAGGAGTCCCACATCGAAGATAAAACGCCCCCACTTGCTGCCTTATAAGCTGTGAAGTCAAGGGAGTAGTGTACCACCAAGCTTCCATATACTACTCCCTTGACTTCACAGCTTATAAGGCAGCAAGTGGGGGCGTTTTATCTTCGATGTGGGACTCCTAGGACCTTGCGGGAAGCATGCCTAGGAGTTGCCAAGCAAGCCTACATATCTTAGATTCCTAGGACGTTGCGAAGCATGCCGAGGACGTTGCCAAGCATGCCTAGAAGTTGCCAAGCAAGCCTACACATCTTAGATTCCCACATTAAAGGGTCCTCGGCATGCTTTGCAACGTCCTAGGCATGCTTTCCGCAACGTCCTAGGAGTCCCACATCGAAGATAAAACCCCCTCACTTGCTGCCTTATAAGCTGTGAAGCCAAGGGAGTAGTGTACCACCAAGCTTCCAATTCTCCAAGCAAGCCTACACCTACCACCAAGCTTCCAATTCTCCAAGCAAGCCTACACATCTTAGGTTCCCACACTCTGTAAGAAGTTAATAACATCCAAACAAATATTAAAATTTCAAGTTTTAGTAATCTAAAATTATGTATAAAAAATTAAGTTTATTGATCAAATACTAAATAACATTCAATTTGAATGAAATTTGATATGAATGTTAAGAATATAAGGAACATGAAATTTAACGGTTAGATTTTCAACATTCACACCCAAAAAAGAGATATATGAGAAATTTGGAGAGTTTTTGGAAATTTTTTGCAAAATAATATCAGTTTGCTAATAATTTTGCTAGTTAGCAATGTTTCTAAACTATTTAGGAAATTAGCAATCTTGAGTTTGTTTGACCCGAGTTCATTGTAGCAGTGAATTTTATGTGCTAGCAACATTGAGGTGGAAAGATAATCCACGTGAAACTCGAGTTCCATAAGGACAACAAACCCAACAAAGAAGGATATGGAGAGGAAGAGTAAAGAAAAACTCAGCAACATGTTCGCTTCTTCTTCACTCCTTGATTGAGAAATAAACATCTTCAAACATTTAAGCTCAATGGAGAGGAAGATCAACGGAGAGGCATCAAAACCCAACAACGCATGCTTTGTCTCAACGTTCGTGGTGCCAACAAGTTGTGAAGTTTGTTCATTTTGTTAGAGAATGTCAATTTTTGATTTAGTTCTATAGAGCAAATTTGGGGCTTTTGTGACAACAAACCCAGAAAAAACAACAAAACCAAACCCAAGCCGAGGTTGAAACTACCATGGGGTTGTCTTTGATTTATGTATGGAGAATGGTTATTTTTATTTTTTATTTTTTATTTTTTTTGGGTTTGGGTTTTTGAGAAATGGGTTTGGTTGTTCTTCTTCTTTGGTCAGATCTTGATCTTTCTTCTTCTTCTTCACTCCTTCTTCACCCTGTACGCTTCTTCAGTCCATTGTTACAGTTCTATGGAAATTCGAGTTCCACGTGGATAATTTTATCCACCTCGGCTTGGAACTCGAGTGTTTAAGGCTCGATTTTTACTCTGAACTTGAGTCTGTTAGACTCGAGATATTAATTTCCTAAATAGTTTTAGAAACCTGCTAACTAACGAAACTGTTCCTAAAATGGTGTTAAATGGAAAAAAAAAAAAAAATCTAGAGTTTCTCTCCAAACTAGTTTGGAGAGAAACTTTGTTATGTAAAAACTCTATGGTGGAGGAGCCCAACGGACTAGGCCTGTTATTCGGTCTATACAATGGCCCTTCTTATGAATGTCAAAAAACTCCATCACTGAATCCTTTACTTGTCTACTAATCTTGTGGAGAGGTCTCGCTGATTGTTTCTAGCTAAGCCTATTCCTTCTTTGCCATAAACCCCAAGCAACACAAACACACACGCACATATGTATATATTAATAAAATTTGCACTTCATACTTAGATTCAATTTTCTACTATATACTATTTGTTTTTGTTTTCTCACTCTAAGCAAAAATTTCTCTTTTTATGATCTTTGTTAAATGATTGTCAAATTGATTTATGAACAAGTTATGGGTAAAATAAAGAGTTCCATAAATTGTTTTTTACTTTTCTCTATTCCATTAATGTGCTAGATAATAAAGATGAACGCAAACTGTAAATTGAAATGATTTTATAGAACATGACTTATGTCCAATACATTAGTTGTTTAACTAGATTTTATAAGTTTTTGACTTAACTTGATAAAATCAAGATCTATGACCTAATTTCTTTTGTTTTTGGTAGTGGATAATAGAAAGGAGTAGGGGCAACCGACCAATCAGGCTCCTTTAACAAAACCCAAGGATGAAATAAAGGACATTGGATGGGTACCCATGTCTTACAAAAAAGGACCCAACAACAATTTTGGCATCACCCTTGGCTTTGAATAAAGCATAGGAGTAAGTTAAGGTGAACAACAATTGAGACAGCTAAGAAATTAAGCAACATTCACTTCAACCCAAGTAGGGAAACTGGAGACATGTGAGGCAGTCCAAACATATATTTTGGAATATTGCAAAGCCGAAAAAGGTGCAAAGATTGTTACATCAACACCATCAAAGTTCATTCTCAAAAAAAAAAAAAAAAAAACATCATCAAAGTTTATTTTTAACAAACCTTTAGATGAAGTTTGGAATGGAGGGGATCTCATCTAAGTGTGTTCTAGGAAGTTGCATGCGAGGAGTAAGAGAGGTTGATCTCAGTTGCAAAGAGTGTGAGCATTCATTTATCTGATTTGTCAATATCTATATATGTAGAAATTAAGGTGGAGGAGTATCCTTATCTAGGTAGGGGCATTATGGTGGTAAAAGGAGAGAAACATTTAAGGGCCATTTTGAGTTCATCCATTATCCATACAATAGTTGCATATGGGCATTGCAAAAAAACACGAATGACAACGGATGGGTCTTCGCTTGGCAACCCTGGGAGGAAAGATGGAGGTGGGCTCATTCAAGACCAAAACGGCAACTAGGTTATAGGTTTCAGCCGTAATATTGGGATAGCCATCAGTGTGAATGTTGAGTTGTGGGCTCTCAAGGATGGGTTCACTATTTGTAGAGAGTTAAATCTATCAGCTGTTGAGATTGATATTGATGCTAAAGTTGTCCTTGGGTAGGTTTCAGATACTTATAACTGTAACTTACACCATGCAGCTCTTATTTTGGATTGCAGGACCCTCATCAGCTAGATTCCTCAGGTGAGGATGAACCACTGTTTCCATGAAGCAAATAAGTGCTCGAATGCCATTGCAAGGAGAGGATCGGAGCTGGATCAAGATTTTATTGTTTTTGGTAGTCCGATTGTGGACATTGTTATGTTGCTTTATTATGATAAGTTGGGTGTGTACTATGAGAGCCTTTGCCCTCAAACTTCTGCTGATGTTGCTTAGTTCTTAATTCTATCCATTTTCTACCCAAAAAAAAAAAAAAAAACATGAATGATAGTTTCCATACTTTTGTGGCAGCATGGGTGGACTTCAAGTTTTTGAAACCCGGACTGAATCGGGAGGTTCGACGGGGAAAAATTAAAGAAAAATACGACTGCAAGGATCCGAACCTGAGCTCTCACACCTTGTAAGCAAGACTAAAGCCATGACCAGTGGACCAAGTACTCTTCTTGGGAGCTAATATGCAATATTATTAAATTTACATGATTTATAGTTTCTAAACTTCTATGTCATCTTTCTTAAAATATTAAATATTACTTGTGGGGACCAATTATCTCTAGAGTACTGTTTAGACTAAATGGACCGGGCCTATGGCCCAATGATCCAGTCCGAGGACACAAATATATCCGAGGATGGTCAACTAAGGTATAAGTGGAAATGGCATTGCAAGAAGAGCTGAAAGGTATTTATGATAAGTCTAAACCTATCTGAGGTGAAAAGTCACCTCGGAAGCATTTATCCGAGGTGGTTTAAAACCATCCTATACTCCTGAATGCTTCTTAAAAGTGACCACATGACAGAGAGTCAGACGTTAGATAAGAGATAATGAAGGAGGATAACAAATATTTGTGGAAATTGTTACCTCCACATTAAATGCTTCCCAGCTAATTCTTTGGCCACATTAATGTGGAGGTGATACCTGACCAGTGAATAAGCACCCTTACAGCTGGTGGTAGAAAATTCAGGGAGGTGTGAGATGGGATAGGGAGAAGCTCCTAGAACCAAATTTACACGTGTATGGTAAGGATGATACTAAAATCATAGTATATAACATGAGAAAGTGGCCAAGGACGGGAGCAGGAAAAAACCTAGAGCGAAAAAGATTAAGAAATACACCATTAAAAGAAGAACTCTGGACCAGTGATTAAATTACTCTAGATACGCCGAGGACGATTTTTATATCTCATACTCTTAATTTTTCTTCCAATCCACCCATGATCGTTACTTCCTTTCTAGAATCATGTTAGTTCTTTTTCCCACGCTTTACAAATTCATTGTTTGGGCTTGTTGGGCTAAAACCCAGTCCTGTTTAAGGTTTAAGTCAAAACTGGTCCTTACAATTGACGCCGTTTGTGGGAAGAACTTGATTTGATCTGAGGAGATTTTGATTTAACGTTGGAGATGGAAGGGTCAGGTTCGCACCAACCAACGATTGGTCCACATCATAATGATGCTAATTTGCACCAGGCAGAATCGGGCGGATCTCAACATAACAATTCAGTTGCAAACCCTCAGTAAATGAGGGACCATGAGGGAAGTATGCATATAATGCATACTAGCAAGAGTCATTCACGAGGTAAAAGCCATGTTTCCCATGCAAAGAGTGAAAGGGACATGCAACGTGAAATTGATGAATTGAAGAAAAAGTTGCGACGCGTACGGCGAAGGCACTCATCACTTGACTCCAAGTTGTCATCCGAGGATACAGATAATGTTACATATAAGCGAAGATCCAGAACTTCACCCAGTGAGACTTTCTCTAGCGATGAGGAATATTGCCATAAGCGTAAGAATAAAAGCCCAACCCATAAAGGCATGAGGAATAATGCCATGAACGAAGCGCTGAGTCAAGTTGCTAGGTCTCCCTTCAAGCGAAGCATAGAGGGTGCGAGTCTTCCTCGGCGATTTCATCAACCCACCTTCTCCCTTTATAATGGCCGAACGGATCCAGTGGAACACGTCAGTCATTTTAGTCAGAAAATGGCCGTCCATTCTAAGGACGAGGCCTTGATGTGTAAGATTTTTCCATCTAGTTTGGGTCCGATGGCGATGAGATGGTTTAATGGCTTGAAAGCAAACTCCATTGATTCTTTTAAGAAGTTTACCCAGTCTTTTGGTGCTAGATTTATCACATGTAGTAGGGTTCCATTGCCTTTAGGATCTTTACTATCTATGTCCATGTGTGAAGGGGAAACTCTGAAGACTTATTCAGATAGATATTGGGAGATGTTTAACGAGATAGATGGGAGCTACGATGATATGGCTATCAGTACTTTTAAGGTCGGTCTACCAGCCGAGCATGATTTGAGAAAATCTCTCACTGGCAAGCCTGTTACCAATGTGCGTCTGCTGATGGATAGGATTGATAAGTATAGGAGAATCGAGGAGGATCAGATACAGGGAAAAGGAAAGGTGAAGGTGATCCCTCAGGAGAGGAAGGATTCTAGGTCGGATCGGATTCAGAATAAATGACCTCGGAGGGACTTTGCAGGGCAGTCCGGATTAACCAACACTCGGGCAGTTAACGCTGTGTTTTGAGAACCAGTATAACAGGTTTTGGAAAAGGTTAAGAACAAACCATTCTTTAGATGGCCGAATAAGATGGCAGGAGACTCTGTGAATCGTAACCAAAGCCTTTACTGCCAATATCATTAGGATCATGGACATACCATCGAGGATTGCAGAAATTTGTGGGATCATTTGGAACAATTGGTCTGAGAGGGGAAGTTGAAACACCTTTTGCATCACTCTAGTGGCCAAGAAGGCCAGGCGAATTCAACGTTTTGGGGAAATGTTGCTCCGAGACCTCTTCTGGGCACCATAAACGTCATATTCGCTGCCATAGGGAGAACCGTATCCTGTCCCTCCAAGATAATGTCAGTATCTTGTTGCTCAGGAGAAAATTCTGGCCCAATGCCGAAGAGAATTAAGATGAGTGTCCCATTAATGTTGAGTTTTATAGATGCAGACAAACTTGGAACCATACAACCACACGATGATGCCTTGGTAGTCACACTTAGAATTGGTGGGTACAATGTGAAGAGGGTTATGATTGACCAGGGCAGTGCAGCTGAGATTATGTATCCTGATCTCTATAAGAGGCTAGGTTTAAAACCTGAGAATCTAATAACATATAGCTTTCCCTTGGTGAGTTTCGAGGGCAAAATGGTTATTTCTAAGGGGCAAATTAGATTACCTGTGCAGGTTGGTACAAATGTGGTTGAAGTGGACTTTATTGTGGTGGATGTTTTCTCTCCTTACACAGCCATTACAGGCAGACCTTGGCTTCACACCTTGGGCGCTATTTCCTCCATTCTTCATCAGAAGGTGAAATATCCTTCTAGGGACCAAGTGCTTGAGATAGTAGGAAGCTAATCTGTGGCTAGGCAATGCTTGATAGCAGCTATTCAGCACAAGCCAGGCAATGCTTGATAGCAGCTATTCAGCACAAGTCTGGGGTTGACAACTCGGCCATTGCTGAAGACGACTCATAGCAGTTAAAAATTTCGGCATCCCTTTCTGGTGAGCCAGCCGACGAAGTGAAATGTGAAGATCTAGAAAGGTGGTCGTTAGGGACGATCCTAAGAAATTTTTTCAGATTGGAGCTTAGATGCCCCTACTAGAGAGGGAGCAATTAGTCGATCTTTTGAGGAGAAATGTTGACGTGTTTGCATGGGACGCTTATGAAGCCCCTGGAGTAAATCCAAATTTCATTTGTCATCATCTGAATGTTAATCCATCCATCACTCCGAAAAGACAGCCACCTCGGCGTCCGTCCAAGGAACATGTAGAGGCTGTCAAGAATGAGGTAACAAAACTCAAGCTAGCAGGGGCTATCAAAGAGATATTTAATTTTTAGTGGTTGGCTAACATAGTGGTGGTGAAAAAGAAGACAGGAAAATGACATGTATGTGTGGACTTTACAGACCTTAATAAGGCTTGTCCCAAGGACCCCTTTCCTATGCCTCAGATAGATTAGTTGGTGGATGCGACGGTAGGTCATCCTCGGATGAGCTTTTTGGATGCCTTTCAAGGATATCACCAGATACCCCTGGCCTTAGATGATCAGGAGAAGACGGCCTTTGTTACTCCTGTAGGGAACTATCACTACAAGGTGATGCCTTTTGGCTTGAAAAATGCAGGGTCAACTTATCAATGAATGATGACCAAGATGTTTGAATCATAGTTGGGCAAGAATGTTGAAGTCTATATTGATGACATGGTTGTGAAGAGCAAGTTGGTGTTCGAGCATGTAGGAAATCTCACAAATGTTTTTGAAATCTTAAGGGAGCACAAATTGCGTCTGAATGCGTCCAAGTGTTCTTTTGGAGTGGGCTCAGGAAAGTTTCTGGGGTACATGGTGACCCACAGGAGAATTGAAGTAAATCCAGATCAAATCAAGGCCATTAATAACCTGCAACCACCTCGGAATCCCAAAGAGGTACAGAAGCTCACTAGGATGATGGCTGCTTTGAATCGGTTCATATCCAGGTTAGCGGACAGGTGCAGACCTTTCTTCCTTTTACTGCACAAATGGAAAAAGTTTGAGTGGTCCAATAAGTGTGTTGTGGCATTCCAGTAACTTAAACAATATCTATCTCGCCCACCCATTATGTCCAGTCCAGTTGTGGATGAAGTTCTTTTTGCCTATATAGTTGTGGTCATCTATGCTATAAGTTTTGTGCTAATTCGGGTGGACAGTGGCATACAACGGCCAGTCTATTATGTGAGCAAGTCACTTAATGAGGCCGAGGTACGTTACTTGCCATTGGAGAAGGCTATATTGATGGTGGTGCATGCTACAAGAAAATTACCCCATTACTTCCAAGCACGCACTGTGGTCGTGCTCACACAGCTTCCACTCAAGTCAATACTCAGAAGTGCGGATTATACTGGATGGATTACCAAATGGGGCACGATGCTAGGGGCTTTTGATATAAAATACATGCCTCGTACTTTTATAAAGGGATAGGTCCTTGCTAACCTAGTGGTTGAATTTGGATAATGTCCTGAAGAACTGAATATGGAAAAGCATGATATTGATGAAAAATCAGTTGGCATAGTCTCTGTCCAATGCTCCACGCCTTGGGAAGTGTATGTGGATGGGGCTGCCAATCAGCGAGGATCAGGAATGGGGCTAGTTCTGGTGTCACTTGAGAAGATTACCCTTGAAAATCTTTGAGGTTGGGTTTTTTCGGCTACGAATAATGAAGCAGAATATGAAGCTCTGTTGACGGGAATGATGATGGTCCAGAAGATGGGTGGAAAAAAGGTGAAGATTTATTCAGATTCAAAGCTAGTGGTGGGCCAAGTAAGAGGAGAATTGGAAGCACGAGATCCAATAATGCAGGAGTACCTGAGCCAAGTTAGGAGTATGCAAACAAAATTTGAAGTTTTTGATGTGTCGCATGTTCTTAGAGGTAGAAATACCCATGCAGACTCTTTGGCTACCCTCGCCACATCCTCAGCGCAGGATTTGCCCAGAGTAATACTTGTTGAAAACTTACACACTCCTACGTCATTGAACAGGGATATGCCTCGGATCCTCAAGATCAATCCAAGTCCGAGCTAGATGGATCCCATATCATTGTATCTTGAAAGAGATATATTGTCTGAAGAGAAGTCTGAAGCAGAAAAAGTACGAAGAAAAGCTCCTCGGTTTTGGCTGTCCGATTATAGAAAGTTATATAAGCGTTCTTTCTCTGGTCCTTATTTGCTTTGTGTACACCCTGAGGCATCGGAATCACTCTTGGATGAGTTACATTAAGGGGTTTGTAGGAGTTGCACAGGAGGAAGATCCCTATCTCATTGGGCTATTACTCAGGGATACTGGTGGCCGGGCATGCAAAAGGAAGCGCAGGAATATGTAAAGAAATGTGATCAATGTCAAAGGTTCGCACCGAATATTCATCAGCCTGGAGGAGTTCTCAACCCTCTTTCTAGCTCGTGGCCGTTTGCTCAATAGGGCTTGGATATTGTCAGACCTTTTCCTAAAGCAGTAGGAAATAAAAAATACCTATTAGTGTGCACTTACTATTTTACCAAATGGGTTGAAGCTGAGCCTCTAGCTAACATCAGGGATGTAGATGTCAAAAGGTTCATATGGAAGAACATTGTTACTCAATTCGGGGTGCCTTATGCTCTCATTTCGGATAAGGGCCTTCAATTCGATAGCAAGGCTTTTAGGAAATACTGCTCTAATCTGGGTATAAAGAATAGATATTCTACTCCAGCCTATCCACAAGGAAATGCGCAAGCCAAAGCTGTTAATAAAGTCATAGTGAATGGACTTAAAAAGAGATTGGACGTTGCAAAGGGAAAGTGGATAGAAGAATTACCACATGTCCTTTGGACATATCGAACAACTCCTCGAAAATCAATAGGAGAGACCCTTTTCTCAATGACGTATGGGGCTGAGGCTGTAATCCCACTGGAGAATGGTTTTCCAACGATGAGAACTAGCACGTTCACCTCGGATGGTAATGATGAGCTATTGAAGAAGAGTTTGGACTTGGTTGAAGAATAGAGAGAAAATGCAATGGTGCAGCTGGCCTATTACCAACACAAGTTTAAGCAAGGCTATGATATGAATGTAAAACTAAGGCCATTGGCCCCAGGAGACTTGGTATTAAGAAAGGTCTTGGGAAATACTAAAAACCCCGCTTAGGGAAAATTGTTGCCTATTGGAAGGGACCATATCGCATCACATCAGTGGCAGGAGTAGGTGCGTATTACTTGGAGGATTTAGATGAAAAAACTGTACTATATCCTTGGAATGTAAACAACCTAAAAAGATACTACTATTAATAAGATCAATTGCTCTTTGATTTCTTTCTAATTTATTCCAAGTGTGTATCATGAATCCTGTGACATCTTTTGAAATATTAAACAGAAATTAAGTTATGTCAGGTCCTCGAACCACATACTTAGTGGAAATTAATATCTTGCAACATCTTTTGAAATATTAAACAGAAACTAAGTTATGTCAGGTCTTCGAATCACATACGTAGTGAAAATTAATATCCTGTGACATCTTTCGAAATATTAAACAGAAACTAAGTTATGTCAGGTCCTTGGACCACAAACTTAGTAAAAATTAATATCCTTTGAAATATTAAACAGAAACTAAGTTATGTCAGGTCCTTGGACCACATACTTAGTGGAAATTAATATCATGTGACATCTTTTGAAATATTAAACAGAAACTAAGTTATGTCAGGTCCTCGAATCACATACGTAGTGAAAATTAATATCCTGTGACATCTTTCGAAATATTAAACAGAAACTAAGTTATGTCAGGTCATCGGACCACAAACTTAGTGGAAATTAATATCCTTTGACGTATTGAACAGAAACTAAGTTATGTTAGGTCCTCGGACCACAAGCTTAGTGGAAATTAATATCCTTTGAAATATTGAACAGAAACTAAGTTATGTCAGGTCCTCGAATCACATACGTAGTGAAAATTAATATCCTGTGACATCTTTCGAAATATTAAACAGAAACTAAGTTATGTCAGGTCATCGGACCACAAACTTAGTGGAAATTAATATCCTTTGACGTATTGAACAGAAACTAAGTTATGTTAGGTCCTCGGACCACAAGCTTAGTGGAAACTAATATCCTTTGAAATATTGAACAGAAACTAAGTTATGTCAGGTCCTCGGACCACAAATTTAGTGGAAATTAATATCTTTTAGTATCCATTGAAGTATTCAATAGAGGCTAAGTTATGTTAAGAACCTTGGATCACAAATTTAAAAACAAAATGTTATTCTTTGGACTGGGTTATGATCCAATTTATAAGTCATATTGAACCTCATGGATAACAACTAAAAGTGCTTTAAGGTATTCATGTCTTGCCTGTTATTTAAAGCAATGGGATGGTGCCTTAGATCTGGGAACTTATCAAGGGTTGATCAATTAAAAGCGCACTTAGACAATGATGTGAATTAGTGGTCATAATTTATTAGGATAATAAGTTAAGGTATATAAAATTGCGTTCTCCCTTATTTTAACAAATTGGGCTCGTTTATACATATGTTATGTGTGAACAAAGAATATTCAAAATAAAAATCACACAAAAAGGGATAAGATGGCAATAACGTGCGTCAATTGAAACAAAAAGGAAAATACTTGTATTAATAAAATTTGTTTTCAAAGACAAAAAAAAGAAAAGAAAAGATTACATCAACTTTTGCTATCCTACAAAAGAAAAAGAAAGGAACTATGGCTTGAGCTTTATCTGGAGCTTGGACTTAGAAGCTTTATCAGTTGTCTCCAGAGGAACTTCCTTGTCCTTGTCCTTAGATGCCCCTCCCATAGGCAGGATAGTTAAGGCTAAATCCTTTTCAAAGCCTACAGAAGTTGCTCCAGGTTGAAGAACCTCTGCTATTTTATCCGAGGAAGTGCCTTTTTGAATATCAACTTCTTCAGCCTGCTCTTGTTGACTGGGAGGGGGAGGATTTTTAAGTTGGGCATCCTCAGCTAGCGGAATGACAGGAGGGGCTGCTTTCTTTTGTTTGGGAACTTGTATGGTAGGAAGGAAAAAGATATTCTCTAGCCTCCTTAGCTCGAAAGAAGCATCAATCCCAGCTCGATTGAGGGCTTCTTCCCAGGTCTGAGCGTAGTAGGCGCGACATACAGCGGGAATCTCTACCCTTAGAGCATCCTCGGTCTCAGCCACGCCGACATCGTTACCGTGCTGCTCGGCTTCATCTTTTTCCCCCTCAGCTTTGGCTTTGGCTTTTTCTGCTTCAACTTTGGCTTTTTCAGCCTGATCTCTAAGCCTTTGAGCTTCCTCCAGTTGCTTCTTTAGAGTTGCCAATTGCTTCTTAGAAGCAGCCAGTTGGTCGTTGGCCTCACGTGCCAGCTTCCTTTGGCTCTCAGCCTGTCTCTCTGCACCCTCCAGGGCCAAGTCTGGACTTTTTCGAGCCTGCTCCTTGACGGTTAGTTTTTTCTTCAGCTTGGTATTGCTATTTTCAGCAATGGCTAGAGTTTGCATAGACGTAGCCCTTCTTTTCCTTTCCTCATCCAATTGCTGTAAATAGGTGTTGGTCATTTCCTCGAGCCTAAAAGTATTTTGGATGGCCAAAAAAAAGAAAAAAAGAAAAAAGTGAATTAGAACTAACACAAATAAGAAGTATACATCTATATATGCATGGCAGTTATGAGTTTTACAAAGAAAAACAATAATGAGGAGATAGCACCATACCATTCCCAAATATCTTTTGGTATTAAGGAAGACCTCGTTCTTCCTTAAACCTCGTAGCTCTAGCATATCTCTAGGAAGCAGCAGAGTCTGCTCCAAAGCTGAAGCGACATGGCATCCAATGCCTCCATTGAAGTCCCTGATTGACGTGTCATCCATTAGGGGCTCACCGCCGAGCATGGGTGCTGGGAGCTAAGCTTGGGGTTTTGGGGCTGAATATCATCCCTTTCTGCTCCTCGGTTGGGAGCGTGGCTGACTTTTTGCTGCTTCGCAGCTCATTGAGCTTCTTCTTCGCTGGTTGGACGAAGTCTTCCAATTTCCACCATGTCCTTGCCCTTCTGCTATCTCCTCCTCTTAGGGTCCACCTGTTCAACCCTAGAGGGAAGGGTTGGTTGAGGAGCACGGAGAGGAGACTTCGGCGGGGGAGGTGGAAGTTTAGGTTGAACAAACTTCCCACGTCCCCCTTTGCCTGGTTGGTTCTCAATCAATTCCATCAGGCTTTTCTGGGGCTTCCTCTGAATACCCATCTCTTCTGGTAGACTCTTAGGGGACAAGGGTTGATCGAATACTTCAAAATCATCCACGGACTTAGTCAAATCAACAAAACCTCGTTCCTCTTGTTCTTCTTCCCCTTCTTAAAGAATGGGCAGGGGTGATGGTGCTCATGCTGAGAGGTTGGCTACAGGAAGAAGTTGGGGGAATACTGTATTTTTGGGAAGTTGAATGCCTTCAAGAACCACGAACCCCTCGTAGGCAACACTAATGCGATGGAGCTGAGGATCTTTAGCCTTTATCACACACTTGGGAGCTTGGAATGCGCGGGAGATGGGCGTGTATCTGAGGATTAGGTGTGCTGCCCTCAATTAGTCGTTGGATTCGTTGACATACACCTCGGATTGTAGGATCCTGTCTAGGCTCGCCCTATTAACTAAACGAAATAAAGGTGTGGTGGAGTTGATATCTGTAAAACCATTCAAATAAAGAAAAGTACGTTCTAGTAAGGTCAAAGAACAAGGGAAAATAGAAGAATTGCATAAGTCAAAACGTATAAGTTAACAATTGACCCCCACCTAGTGTTCCCTCCTTAACTGGGCAAGGTAAACCATCATGCCATTGCCCGGAAAAAATTAAAAAATCCTCGTTTAATCCCTTGTTTGATATAAGGAGGTACTGGATCAACCTTATTTCAGGTTGCCTCGACTTTAAGTAATACCCCTGCCCCTTCAAATTATGCAGGTTGTAAATCCAATTCACGTCGTGGTGGGTTAGATTTAGGTTCATCCTCTCATTCAAGGCTTTTGTGCTCCCTAACACTCTAAACATATTTAGGGCACACTGTGTGGGAGAAAGCCTAAAAAACCTGAGGAAGTTCCTAGTGAGAGTCCCCATAGGGATGGTCATTCCCCCCTCTATGAAAGCGATTATGGGGATGACTACCTCTCCTGTTTTCCTCTCATCAAACCATTCCCCTCGAGTGGTGTACCTAACGCCTACGTTTGGGTAAATATTGTATTTGGTCCTAAAATTCTTCATACCTTTTTTGGAATCAACTAGGTGTTTGAATCTACCCATTTTCTAAGTGGTCAATAAATAAAAATTCACAAGTCTGAATGAAAACCAAAGGAGTTCAAGGAAACTTATGGGTATGAAAAGGTGGTCCTCGGACAGAGTTTTGATATTTGTAGACGCACGGAGGAGTGAGAGAGGGAGAGACAAGTTCAATGTGTGAGCTCTAGGATCATGTAACTGTTGAAAGTAAGAAATGATTGATTTGAAAGGCTATTTATAGTGGCACGGAAATTTCAAGCGGGAGATTTCCCGCTCATATATCGAGGGAACTCCTCCACTGTTGGATTCCCATCTTGCCATTGAATGTGGGGGACAAGTGAGTTGCCAAAATTAAATGTAGGCACACTTTGAGCACTAAAATGTCAGGAATGTGCCTAAGGAAGGCAAAAAGGTGTTCTTGGAATTCGGCTAGGCGAAAACAGATCATAGGAGGGAAAGAGCGAGAATATCAAAATCCTCCTTCCCTCCTGAGGAGTCGAAAAGTAAGATTTTGAGGGGCTATTGTGGGGACCAATTATCTTTAAAGTACTGTTTAGGCTAAATGGACCAGGCCTATGGCCCAATGATCCAGTCTGAGGACACAATATATATCTGAGGACGGTCAACTAAGGTAGAAGTGGAAATTGCATTGCAGGAAGAGCTAAAAGGTAATTATGATAGGTCTAAACCTATCTGAGGTGAAAAGTCACCTCGGAAGCATTTATCTAAGGTGGTTTAAAACCATCCTATACTCCTGAATGCTTCTTAAAAGTGACCATATGACAGAGAGTCGGACGTTAGATAAGGGATAATGGAGGAGGATAACAAATATCTGTAGAAACTGTTACCTCCACATTAAATGCTTTCCAACTAACTCTCTGGCCGCATTAATGTGGAAGTGATACCTGAACAGTGAATAAGCAGCCTTACAGCTCGTGGTAGAAAGTTCAGGGAGGTGTGAGATGGGACAGGGAGAAACTCCCAGAACCAAATTTACACATGTATGGTAAGGATGATACTAAAATCATAGTATATAATATGAGAAAGTGGCCAAGGATGGGAGTAGGAAAAAACTTAGAGCAAAAAAGATTAAGAAATACATCACTAAAAGAAGAACTCTAGACCAGTGATTAAATTACTCTGGATACGCCGAGGACGATTTTTATATCTCATACTCTTAATTTTTCTTCCAATCCACCCATGATCGTTACTTCCTTTCTAGAATCAGGCTAGTTCTTTTTCCCACGCTCTACAAATTCATTGTTTGGGCTTGTTGGGCTAAAACCCAGTCCTGTTTAGGGTTCAAGTCAAAACTGGTCCTTACATTACTAAATTAACTTTTTATTTAAGAATAATACCTATGCAATTTATGAATTTATTTTAAAAGTCGTTTTTAGTTAATTGAAATGATTTCTCTTAAAGGATTATTATAAAAATTTATTTTTATGCTTATTTATGTTGTACTATTTTTTATTAACCTTATAATGTACTATTTTATGTATTTTGTTTCAATTTTTAAGATATTTTCAGTAAATTTTGCTAATATTTACAAATTTAATATATTTATTTATATTTAAATAATTATTAAATTAATTATGACGTCATCACGGTTCGACCTCAAAAACCTTGAACCTCTCTTTTTTACGGTTCAATGAACGGTCCGAGTCTGAAAACTTTGGTAGACTGATGTCTTGGATTTGCATTCAACTTTAAACATAAAATTTAACCTTTCTTTGAATTGGGCTAATGCTCAAACTGGGGTCAAAGTTTAATAATTTGGAATTTGGTTTGGAACTCTTATAATCATATATCATATCGATATCTATATAATATTTAAAAGCTAAAGCGTAACATTTATTATTGTTATATTCCACATCAGCGTAGCATTTTGGTAAACTTAGGTCTATTCCGTTCATTTTGGTCCAATTCAGTTTACTTTGGTTAATTCGGTCTACTTCAATCCATTTTGATCCAATTCGTTCCATATGGTCATTTTGGACTAAGTGGGCCTTCAATTGATTCATTTTGTAGGTTAATTGATTCATTTTGTAGGTTTTCTTTTCAATTTTAGGCTCAAAAGTTTATTTTTTCCTTAATTTTTGGGTTGAAAAGTATGAAATGTTATTCTACTTGAGCCAAACTATTTGGTTTTGGGCTAAAAAAATACAACAAAAAAAAAAAATGCATTATAAATTAGAGATGTGGGCCCTAAAAAAGATAAAAATTATAAATATTAAAAAATTACCTAAAAGTATGAAACTTGAAATTGGAAAATTATTTTAAATAATACATGCACTATTTAATCTACAAATTTTATATTATAATCATATAAAATAATTATATTACAATTTCTCATGCATCATGTGAGTTTGCAAGTAGTATAATTGTAGGGTCACAAATCGTAGCCCAAACCCAGATAGAAAAGGGGATAAGCCCAATAAGCCCAGTACAATAAATTTGTAAGAGAGTGGGCGAAAGAATTGGGCTGATAAAGGGTCTTATAACAATTAATGGAGGTTAGGAGTTTGTCCAAGGAGAATAAAACACATAATCAAGTGATAATCTCAAGTTCGAGGAGTAAGTTTTTGGACGAATTGATCATTTCAAGTGATATCCGAGGAGTACGTTCTTGGATGAAATGATTGTATCTAATGGTGTTCTTCCTGATGCTACAGTGATTCTTTCTCAATGTTCTTTTCTTTCTCTTTTCTTCCCCCCCTCCTTCTGGAGGTTTTACTCCATTATATAGTCCTTCTTTATTCAATCCTATCGTCCACTTGTCTACCATCTAGCTTCGTACTTGAGTTTCTGTCTCCCTTCCCACAGCTTTTTGATTTTCTGGGGGTAAAGGTGGTTGAAAACACTGTTCAGAGGTCTTCTCCACATTAATGCGGCCAGGAAAGCTGCTGTAATGCATTTAATGCGGTAGTAGCAGCTTTTTCCCTAGATATTTCTGTGTTCTTATCCCTTCCGTGTACATTTGTAATCTATCTTCATCACTGGAACTTCCTGGAAGGTGGACTAGGGTAAGACGAAGCCCACTTCACTGACATATGTCAGATCCGAGGAGGATAATTCTCTCGGACCAACACCCTTGGACATTTACATGCTCTACTATTAGTTACGGGGTTCCCCCATGATTTCTTCTCTTCGGACGTATTGTTAATAAAATGTGGGACTTAAGCCCGATGCAAAGGTCCAAGTTTTTGCTCACCCACAATAATATATTAAATTGGAAGCTTAATAAAAAATTCAAACTAGATTTTAATTGCACTCCGATTTTGCTTCCAAGTGTATTTCTAATTGCCCTATAATTTAATGCAAAGAGTCACTTCAATCATAGTCTAATTTATATTTACATGAAAACTCATGTATCTAAATTTAGAAAGTATAAAGAGACTCAATTTGATTTTTTTTTAATGCTACTAAATAATATTGTAAATGTGTATAATCTATTACTTTGATATATGTATAATCTATTACTTATTTGGTAAAAATGTCTATTGTGCTGGTGCATATATAAGAGTTATAAGCAAATAATGGCTAGTTTTCTCGATAATATGCGACAACCTTCTTCTCAAAAAATAACAATAATAATAATACAAATTTTCTTATAACTTATTAAAGATGTCAAGTTTTGATTGGTGCAACATCAATTTTGTAGACTCATCACTGACGCCGCCTTTATTATACATCAATTTCAATATATCATTTCAATGATTGTGAAACAAATTAGAAAAAAAAAAACTGTGTTAATAGACTCATTGACAAAATAAATCGACCAAGGTGAACGATAGATTGACTAAAAATAAACTTAAGTAGAATTAAAAGGCTAAAAATCTTGTAACATAGTGGCATAGCATGCTCTCCATTATTAGAAGATCTAATCCACAATTGTTATCATTGTTGTAACTATAAATTAAAAATAGAAAAAAAAAAAAAAAAGAAGAAGAAAAAATAAAGGAGAATTTAGAGGATTGGTAGTGTGAAACATGTGCACGTTACTGATAGTGTGCAATCTTTTATTTTTGTGCAAAAACTGAAAACCGTTGGTTATTAACAGTAAATCACCCTATTAACTCACTAACCACTCCTCCTTTAGACTGCTCATCCCAAGATTTATTCTACTAATAATTATCTAAAGACAGGTATATGAGGTAGCGAATATTCTAGGATTAGTACTTAGCAAAGTGTTAGCAGGGTGCTACATAATATTTTCATAATAAATTTTTAGTGGTAAATTATTATTGGTTATAATTTAAATTTACCGCTGAAATTATTTTTTTGTTTACCAATAATAACATGTCATTTAAAATTTATTGTGAAATTGTTGTGAATATAACACTTCCCAAATAATATTTCAGGATTAGCCAAAGTGCTTAAACTAACTCCTAATTATTTGTGGACTAAATTGGAAAATACTCATTTCGACTAAAATTACATACAAATAAGCCCCGAATTGAACTTTATCTTGCTTCGATTACGAATTAGTAAAAATTGGATCGAAAGAAAGGTAAATACTTACTTTTACAAGAAATGCTTGGAATATTACACTACAAAATAGCTAAAAAAATTAACATAGTCGTTAATTGTCAAAGCACTAAAGTAAGTTTATACGTTCCATATTATTGGTTTTTGGGTAGTGTCTTGAGAAATAGTATCCTCAAAGTTAGGACGCTACTTTCTTATAAATACAAATATATATATATATATATATATTATAATTTTTTAAAATTAAAATCCATTTTACTTGTGATACCATCACAAATACTCATTTTAATTTAAAACTTAATAATGGAAAAATTCTTAGTGCCCCTAACTTTTTTTTTTTTAGAGACACTCTTTAGTTCTTCATAATCAAATGATTCAAATCTAGTTTTGACACAAAATTATTGATTTTTTTGTTGTTGATACAAGATAGAAATTCTACTATAACCTAATCTAAGTGTATGCATGTGAAGCTGCCTCCTAGATACTTGAACTCCAATTTTTGTCCCCTATACCCTACAAGCATTTATACTTGTGGAGTGACCATTACACTAAAGGTGCGTGGTGGTAAAATTTTTGATCTTGACCAAGCAAAAAGTTAGCACGCTACAAGGAAAGGCACGCAAGTGCACGTAGAAGAGTAAAACCAACAAATACAAATCCTTTGTACAACTTTTTATGTTCTACCTTATATTTCACAAATCACAACTTGCTATGTATTTATTTAACTTTTCTTATAAAAAAAATTCAAATTTATGGCAAATTGTGATTGGTAAAACATGAAGTGAAACACAAAAAGTGATACCGATAATTTATATTGAGAAGGAACCATGCGTATCTCATTCTCTCTCTCTCTCTCCTCCAAAAGTTAAAGTTAAAGTTAAATCCCTAACATATGGTCATAAATTAATTAAGGAATTGAGCACAGAGCGAACTATTCTTTCGCCTTTTACTAAATAAAAAAAAAAGAAAAAAAAAAAAGATTGGCCAGTTGTTCATTTGGTCAAATTGGCTAAATCAAGCGAATGGCTGAGAGTTACATTTAAAGAATTAGTTAGTAACTTCCATTTTCCTATTGGTCTCACATACACCACCTTCATTCACAAAGTCACAAAAACAACAGCAACAGCGACAAGGAACTAAAGCCTAAGCCTCAAACCAGCTGCTGCATCTTTCTCTCTTTCTTTCTTTCTTCTTCTTCTAATTCTTAGATAGCAGCACTGGTTTTGAGGCTGTGGCTATTGGTGATGGTGGTTCTAATCTTTCATTGTTGTATCAACACTCCTATAACATCAACAACAACATCGTCATCATAACAATATTATTAATATCTCCAAAAGTTTTGTAGTTTTGCAAAAATTAATAATAATGGTTCCAAACTATTCTGCCAACGATAGTCATAGTACTCCACCCATCAAGTCCACCGCGGTGGCCATTGATAACGATAAGAACAGCCCTTATGCTGTCAGATGGGCTATTGATCATCTTATGGTTATTAACAACCCCTTTATCACCCTAATCCATGTTAGGCCCAAAACCAACCACCTCAATCGTAGGTACCATCTCTTTTTATTTCATTATTATTACTTGGCATATATATTGCCATGCAGATATTATAGCATGTATATGTCTATATGTATCATTTTGTTTTTGGTTTTTGTTTTTTGAGAGTTTATGCAGAGGGCGCCAATGATGCTAATCACTCAGCCGAATCTGAAAGCAACAATCTCTTCATCCCATACCGCGGTTATTGTGCTCGTAAAGGGGTACGTACGTAGTTGCATTTATTTGATTTTCCAAGTGACAAACAAGCCAGGCAAATTTATGTGAAATTTATTCGGTGCACCTGGTGTATTACATTCTCTCTCATGTAAGAATGATTTCTCAACAATTTAGCCATGTACAGTAGTAGTAGGTTTGTGAAAGATGATAAGATCCATATGGTGAACAAATGGTGTGGTTCATAATTCCATCAAAAAACTTCCACCTATTTAAAATTGTTAGTTAGAAAATTTTTTTAAACAAAAATTAATTACTGATTCAGCAATTTTAAACAAGTGGAAGTTTTTTAATGGAATGGTGGACAAGTAACATGGTCCACCAAAAGACTATAATTTCTCCATTAGTGGGGGTGATCAAAAGGTTGCATTATGCAAATTAAAGATGGTCCATTTCGAAACTATCTATGTATACGAGTATAAATTGGGAGGCTGGTCCATGTATTTAAACTGACATCAGATATAAAATTCTGAACTTCAGGTTCAATTGAAAGAGGCGGTCCTTGAGGATTATGATGCTCCTAAAGCAATTTTGGATTACATCCACAAGAACTTCATCAACAGTATTGTTGTTGGTGCATCAACGAGGAGCGCTCTCGCAAGGTCTCTCTCACACAAATATTTAAATTGTTAAGAAATAGTGAATTTAATCATTTAACCATTGTTTTAAAACTAAGCTATCTGTTTGGGTTCATACAGAAAGTTCAAAGGTTATGATGTACCAGGCAGCTTAATGAAATCTGCACCAAATTTCTGTTCTGTTTATGTAATTTCAAAAGGGAAAATATTGTCAGCTAGGACAGCACTAAGGCCCATGGCAAATACTGCTACCCCACCAAAACAACCCTCATCAGGAGGACTTCCACCAGCACCTGAACAAAATGGAGAAGAAACCAGGTATGTACGCAAAATGTTATTTATTAGCCCATCAATCCACGTGGATGTGATCGTAGTTCTTTAAGTACAACACTTAAGAAACTATGCTTAAACTTTACTCTATATGAATATAACAAGTGTAACATAAGACATCAAAAACTAATAGTGGTGGTCTTGTTATTCAGTTTCCAAGTTTGCCTGTAAACATCCATTGTTTTATTTATTTTCTTACATATTGTTTCTTGGCAAAACACAGGTCTGTAAGGGGATGGAGAAGTGCAGGACCAGGTTATGAGAGATTTCACTTGGAAAAGAGCAGTGATGCGTCGAGGACATCACGCGAGCGAAGCAGGAATAGTCCAAAGAATCTCTCATTGGAGAATATCGAGATTCCCAACCGTGGGGCAAGGTCTTCATTTGGCCAAGATTCTGTCAGGGATGAGAGTGATCTTCCAGGGGTGCTGATGTTCGGATCAGTGGATATCTCAGGCCAAAATTTAGATTTCAGGATTGCACCAAGTTCTCCCAAGGAACAATCCACCAAACATTCTACGGTAAGTGCAGATTGGTATTGAATATTGAATGCTAGTAATTAAGAAGGGTCTAAAATTTTGAACACTTTGTAGTCTGTTACCACACAATAATAATTCTATATCCTATTCCTAACATTAAGAAGTGGTCTCATTATCGTCAAGTAATCTAACTATGAGCTGCTGGTTTATTACAGCGAGAGCTAGAAGCTGAGATGAAAAAATTGAAGCTTGAACTAAAGCAAACCATGGACATGTACAGCTCAGCTTGCAGAGAAGCAATCTCAGCCAAAAAGAAGGTGACGTTAATTTTTCTTACAACAAGTGGGGGAGGGGATTTGAACCAAGTTCTTCCCATGTTGGATACTGGGCAATGCTACTGAGGCACAAGGCTCTTGGAGGATGTGACCTTATATTGTCACACAAAAAATTCAAATGACTAGCACTCTTCAATGAGCTGTCCTTCGAATTAACTTTGTTTCAAAAGAAAACACTGCATTTTCAATTTTTAGCAATGTGATCCTTAAAAATTAGTTTTCTTCACTTGTCACTGTATCTCAATCTTATATTGACACATTCCAATTACAAGCCAGCCAACCAACGATAAAAAATAAAAATCCAATTTGTTAGTCCACTGTAGCATACTAGATACCATAGGTTTCCCAGGTTCATTGATAAATGATTATAGCTCAGGCAGTAATCATTACCATTTATTAGAAAGGAGAAAAAGAAATAGGCATAGTACACAAAAATCCTAGCCTAGAAACAATTAAAATAATTTTGTCAATGGCTGTCAGGCTAAAGAGCTTCATCAGTGGAAGGTGGAGGAGGCTCGTAAGTTTGAAGAAGCCAAGAATGCTGAAGAAGCAGCTCTTGCTGTTGCAGAAATGGAGAAGGCTAAGTGCAAAGCTGCCATGGAAGCAGCAGAGGCGGCGCAGAGGCTAGCTGAGAAGGAATCACAGAGAAGAAAACTGGCAGAGATAAAGGCCAGGCGAGAGGCAGAAGAGAAAAATCGAGCATTGTCTGCGTTGGCACAGAATGATATCCGGTATAGAAAATACACCATAGATGAGATTGAAGCAGCAACTGACAAGTTCTCTGAGTCAATGAAAATTGGTGAAGGTGGATATGGACCTGTATATAAAGGCAAACTTGATCACACCCCAGTTGCCATCAAAGTTTTGAGACCTGATGCTGCTCAAGGGAGGAAGCAATTCCAACAAGAGGCATGATATTCACACTCTCTTCTTTAAAAAAAAAAAAAAAAAAAAATTAGGAATCTTATATGGAGCATGTTATTGCATAAATTAAGTCAATTGTTAAGGAGCATCAGAACATGCTCACAGGTAGCAATCAACAGATGTTACAGATCAGTATTTTTTTTTTCCCTTTTATTGTGATTATGCAGTGTACCAGCTCAACTAATAATGTGTCATACATATTTGGCTTCGGTCCTAGTGAACTTGGGTATCTTCTACACCATATATGAAGTCTGGATATGATAAATCATTCAAAAAAGAAAGATAAATGGATGAATCTGAGTGCCATAACTAATAAAACAAGATAACTTAAAAAGTTTTAACCACTATACCTAGTACTTACTATCATTTTGATAGTTCTCATGATCTCAATTCTTAATGTAGATTGTCTACAACATATGCAGGTTGAGGTCCTTAGCTGCATTAGACATCCTAACATGGTCCTCCTCCTTGGTGCCTGCCCTGAGTATGGATGCTTGATTTATGAGTACATGAATAATGGCAGCTTAGAAGATAGGCTGTTTAGAAGAGGTCAAACCAGTCCAATTTCCTGGAGGAGAAGATTCAAAATAGCCGCTGAGATTGCTACTGCTCTTCTATTCCTTCACCAAGCAAAGCCAGAACCCCTAGTGCACCGGGACCTAAAACCAGCCAACATCCTCTTAGACCGCAATTTTGTGAGCAAAATTAGTGATGTTGGCCTAGCACGTCTAGTCCCACCTTCTGTGGCTAATAGTGTCACACAATATCACATGACTTCAGCTGCAGGGACTTTTTGTTACATAGATCCTGAGTATCAACAAACAGGCATGTTGACAACCAAATCAGATATATACTCATTTGGGATAATGCTACTCCAAATTATCACAGCCAAGCCCCCTATGGGTCTTGCACACCATGTTCAAAAGGCCATTGAAAGAGGTACATTTGAAGAGCTGCTTGACCCCACAGTGCCAGACTGGCCTGTTGATGATGCTCTAGAATTTGCTAAATTGGCACTAAAGTGTGCAGAGCTAAGGAAAAAGGACAGGCCAGATCTTGCAGCTGTTATATTGCCAGAGCTCAACCGGTTAAGAGACCTTGGAAGGAACTGTGAAATATACAGCAGTAATAGTTGTCAGAATCACAGCCATTTGCCACGTCATCCCACAAGAAGTTCACATTCAAGGACAACTGCAAATCAGGTTTTTGACTTTGTCGACACTAGATGCACTTTCAAATTCAAGCACAAGATCATTAACTTTGATATTTCAGCTCAAACCAAAAAAAAACCACAAACTCTTGTAGGAGAAGTTATTGAATCATTTAACTTGTTATTATATTTCACCATTCCTCCTCAATGTTTGGCCACAAAATTCATTATTTTGAAAATATGTTTGTTTTTTCTCACACTGTTCTAAATATAATTTACTAGGAGCCAATGTTAGACCAGTGATGGGGCATTGAACATAGATTTCAAACAAAAGAAGATGGCAGCAGGTGAAATTGAAGACCACCGGATTTAAAGAACCACTAGCCATAAAGCTGCTTGCATTGGAAGAAACTAGTGGTTTGTATATGTTAAAGGACTGATTTTGGACAAGTACTCAGGTTTGTTGTAAGAAAAAAATGGGAAAAGAAATGTACATATTCAAGCTTCTTTCAGTGCTTGGAAAATGTCACTTCTGAAAGCTGTATTGGGAAAGTTCCATTAGTTACTGTTATGTTGGCAACATCATAAATAGTGATTTTGTTAATAATAATTCAATGATTTTCAAAACTTGGAAAGTGCCTTTGTTCTTTTTCTTGAGATGTTTTATCCATGAACAAAAAGTTGGTAAGCTAATAGCACAGTCACAATGATACATAGCCTCATTTAACATGGATCTGTATTCTTTCCTGACTTTGTATCCATTAAAACAAGTGCTGCTTTGATATGAGGTTTTTTACCTTCTGCATAATATCCTCTTCAATTTGACACACCCTAATCTGGTTTCCTTTATGGCTATATAATGCAGTTTTGTACTTGAGATGATGTTCAACACCATCATGGACTAATACTACATAAATGGTTGCTGCCTCTTCAAATAAATGATTAAAGTCAGAATTTCCTGACAATTTAAGCTTTTTGAACCAGCGAAAATTTATCAGATCAGTGGTAATTTATCAGGTTAAACAAAATGGAAATGTTATTTGCACATTATCCCAAGAAGGTATTGTCTTTAACAACAGAAACATTCAAAATAGTGGGGTGGTCAAGATTATCGTCTAAGACTCCTCAAGTCATCCAAGGTGGTGCACCACTCGATTCTTATATGGCATGTCCACTTTATGGATAATACTAAAATCAAATAAGAATTTCCTCGAACCTGCAATGGAACAGGACATACAGACAGAAGTCCCCCTTGCAAAGAAAAGTATAAATAAAGAAGAAGCATAGTGTGCTACGGTGAAAAGAGAATTGATCCACACAATGATGGATTATGTTTGGAGAAAGGCATAAGAAAAAGAAAGAATTAGATTGTCAAAGAAGCTTTGCTTAGGATTCCCTCCCCATGAAAATGAAAGAATACAATATTACATGCTTCAAACTCCAAGGAGATGACAAAGTAATCATGACTTGTATTTGACAGTGTCCTATAAACGTGATTACACACCGTTTTATGGGTCCCTCAATTATTCATCATACGCTTCATACCTAAATATCACTTTCAAGTTTCAAATGGTTCATAAAGTAATAAGCAATAGGACAAATTATTATCACAATAATTATACATTAGTGGTCTTCTAGGTGGGACATACTATCGCAAAATCAGCTGAAAACTTCATGATGTTGGGCCCCAGATGGTCAATTTTTCTTGCTTTGTCCATTTACACGTATATAATTTACCAGTCATCACCGAAAGAGAAAAAATGTACTGTAAACCATCTCAATTCAAACAAACTAGAATTATCTGCTTATTTAAAGGCCTCCAGTTCAGACTTTCCGATTCTGAACATGACACTCTTTGTGCATTCCAAGATTAATTCTAAGAAGTCAAGGCCAATATTAGCCTTTTTTTTTTTACATGTTTTAATGATATTGGGTGTCCAAAATATAGCCCTTTAAGAAATATTAAATCAGATTGTCTTTTACTTGTTTCTTTTGATCTTTTGGATATGTTTTGTGTATCATACCACCTTTTTTTTCTACTACCCCCCAAAAAGAGAGAGAGAAAGAGAGGAGAGAGATATAGTAAATAGAACACTTGAGAAACCAAATACAAAAAGGGTATTAGGAAATGTCCTCTTTAACAGAAATACACACCAATTCATCATTAAAGAAGAAGCCTCTAAATTTAACTTTTTAAAAGAGTCATACACACACATGTATAGGTTAAAGTAACCTATCTAGTACTAGTTGGCCTCATTTGGTTCCGTCCCAAAAAAGTCCCAGAGCACATTAAGTATGACAAGTTTCAGTCCCAAAGACACAATGCCTTATGCCATTCCATTTCAGATGGGTCACTGCAACCACTTGGCTTCTAAGAGAAACAAATGGTGTTCTTGGTTCTGCAGGATATGGATCATGGGGCTGCTAATGGTTGCGAACGTAACATCTGAGGATCAAATTGGAGCTCCCTCATCCGGTTCACTATGTATCAGTGATTGTGCCACATGTCCTGTCATATGTTCACCACCACCTCCTCTGCTAGAGTCATTTCCACCACCATTACCTCCTGTGCACCACTCACCACCCAAGTCCTACTACTCCAACCCTCCTCCACCACCATCACTGCCATCATCACCACCAGCATCACCGCCAAAGTCTTCCTCATACCCTTCATGGGGAACTCCTCCACCTCCCTTCAAGTACTACAACAATATGCCTCCTTCAGGTAGGATGCCACCTATGGCAGGACCCAATGATTATCCCTATCCTTACTACTACTTTTATGCCTCCAAGGCAGCTTCTTCCCTTCCACTTGATGCTTCTTTTTACTTTATGTTACTATTTTTCTTTCATTGTGTCTTTTATTTTTGGTGAGTGTAGCAAGGTCCCAAGTTGTTCTATGGGAAAATCTAGCTGATAAATTTGAAGGAGCCATTGTATTTAAGTTTATTTGCTTCCTTTCGTTATATTTAGAGATAAACTAATCTTTTTTTTTTTTTTTTTGAATGGTTTAAGATGTATTTATTTGATTTGTATAGTGTGTTTTTTATGAGAAAATAAAGTACAAGCATGCATATTATACATGGCAGTTTTGTTTAGCAACCAATCATGGAGACGAATTTATGGTTCTTATGATGGATGTATTGCCTGACCAAGAACTTAACTTCGATGGCAATCAGAGTATACCAAGAATTTTTCTTTAGATTTTACTGAAAACCAAATAAGATATATTCTTCGATCAAGAATTAATTAATTTTTCCCACAATTTCCTGGAATTGAACTTGAACATCCATGTAATCATGTATAAGTGGTGAAAAAGCAAGTGCAGTTGGTGTTTCTTGACTTTCTTCTATTTGATATCCAAAAGTGAGTCATTTTACAGGTTGGAAGAAGAAAAAAAGTCACTCTATTAGTCAATTTTCTTAGGGGTGCCTATGCATTGCAATGATGACATGATTCCTTATAAACATGATTTGTGGAAGAGAATGTTAAATTCGTAGTGGGGCTGGTCCACAAGATAAGATTTTTTATATCAGAGAAGATAAGTTTAAGCAGATTTTTGGAATTAACCCAAAAACAAATTACTCTCGTGCATCAATTGTTACACTTGATATTTTTTTATGGAAAGCAGTAAACTTTTATACCCGACAGAAACCAGAATTACAAAAGTTTGCATTATCATTCAAGATAAAGGTTCTGCTCGAGAAGAGTTAGATCAACAAAAACAGGAGGGAGGCAATTAGCAAGGAACATGAGAGTCTGGCTCTAGCCGTTCCTCAATTAGTGCTTGGCTAATGTTGTGGTTGTTCACAGCTGCTGCGAGGCCCAATTAATTGCTTTTGCTTCTGCTTGGATAGGGACGTTGGTTAAGTGCAAGAGTATATAAAAGAATGTTGATTATCCAACGGGATGGCAACTGGCCGGGTGGAGTTGGATCATAGGTGCCCTCCCATTTCCTCTTTAGGGTGAAAGCAGGACTAATTGGGTTTGGAATGGGTTGAAGATGTTTTACTATTACTATTACTATTCCTAATTAAATGAAGAAACATAAAAGGAAATGACAACCATCAGTTTTGGAAATGATAATAAAATATATATAAAAGATTAAATCATATGTATAGCGTATATATGGCTTGGAACTATATTAAATAAAATATTTACATATACATTTAGGGCTGGGGCAAGCAAAAGCTGTCCTTGTCCCATTACCTCTTTGAAGTGGAGAGATCTACGGGTAGAATGTGTGTGTTAGTTTTGTCATCCTACAACAAGGACAAAAGTAAAATCTTTTAAGCTCAATGGGCCAAGTTAGAACTTGAATATGGTAGTTATAACTGCATTTACCAAATGAGCATCGAGTTGTAATATTAGGTTGCTAATAGGTTATTCTATCGAGTAAATGATCATTACTCAACAGAAATATTAGGTTGTCATTTACTCATTTATTCTATTGAGTAAATTAATTTGTTAATAGTTAGTTAAATAACATACTTTTTTTTTTTTTTTATATAAATAAACACATATTTGAAAAAGAGGAAACGAGATTTTAATATAAAGGTACATTACAGACTTTACTTAAAGACTATTAAGGTTAAATGATGAACTTTATTGTGTATTTGATGTGTTTTTGTGTTAGAATCTTTTTCTATCTTCTTTGTGTATGAGTTTGTTTCTATATATTAAAAAAAAAAAAAAAACATAAACTATTAACTTTCTACCATGAATACTGTAATTCAAGATTAATTTGTAAAGTTCATTCCAACATTAAAATCAATCCATAAATTAAACTTGTCCTTTGCAATGTACATCCTAAAAAAGAAAAGAAAAAAACACTAATATACAAAATTTTGTAGTTTAGAATATAGCTATAAATTTTACTCAAGAAAATTGAAGTGGCAAAAAAAAGGAAAGCCAAAGAAAATTTATTATAAAATGATAAAGTAAAGTAGGCGAAACAAACGGTGAAGAAGAGATGATGACGTTGATCTGAAAAGCGAAAACCGTTGAAATCCATTGGGACCCACTCCCAAGTCCCAACAGAAGAAGTAGCCTTGGATTGGCGCTTACAGCTCTCACCTTACTGGACCCAAATCCAGATCCGATTCTCAGAGCTCATCGATCGGAGCAGATCTTCCTTGGAAATGGACTCGGAAAATGCACCAGAGGAAACGACGCCGTCGTCGCTGTCGAGCCTCATCTCTCTCGCCTTCGCTTCCGCCTCCTCCTCCTCCTCCGCTCATCAACCTTACTTCTCCGAGCTCCTCTCCTTCAATCTCGATCGTCTCCAAAAGGTTTTGGCTCTCTCTCTCTCTCTCTCTCTCTATGCTTTTGTTTTCTTGTGTGAGTAAATTTTGATACAAAAACTTGTAGGAGCCGGAGCTTCTTCGAGTCGATGCGGAGCGGATCCGGAGGCAAATGCAAGAGGTGGCTGTTGGAAGCTACCGAGCATTCATTGCCGCATCCGGTGCATTGTCTACTATTGGAGAACAAGTTTCTGCTATCGATAACTATCTTGAATCTTTGGTATTCATTCTTCTTTTTTATTTTCTTGTTTTAGATGCCTTACTACTGTATTGAATTTACTGCTTCGGTTTTGTTCGTAATGTGGATTTATGGTAAATTTTGATTTAGATTTGAATCTGAAGTAGGAAATATATATATATATATATATATATATATATATATATATATATATATGGTTTCTGATCTATTCTGGTTAGGGTTTATGATTAAAATAGAAGAACAATGTGTAAAACCCCAAATCCAGGACCAATCGACGAAGCAAAGTTTTCAATTGATCTAAGGAGCTCTCCATTTCTTCAAAAGCAAGTCTATTTTGCTCCTTCCGAGCAAGCCAGCACCATGTTCCACATCTCTGAGCCATGTTTGCCAAACCAATTTCTCCTTCTAAATAGCAAAGAAGCAACATTCCTTGGCATAACCCAATGAATCCCAAGCATCTGAAAAACATCACCCCACAAAGCATAAGCAATGTCACAACGGTTTAAAAGGTGAGCAGCTGTTTCCCCTTGACTACGGCACATACAATGCCAATTAACCAATGACAAACCCCTCCTCGTGAGGTTAAACCTTCACAGAACAAATGCCTTGATGGAGAAAGGATATGGTACTTGTTAGTAAATCAGAGTTCTTGTTGGTAATACAAAAGTGACAGAACCAATTGAAGAAATAGAGTACATGGTGCTATTGTAGCTGTAAGGTTAAGAAGGGACATGAATCTTAGTTTAGAATTTAGGTGGAAAACTTCAGTTTAGTTATCCATCTATCCATCTATAAATGATTTTATAAAGGGTAAAGCTGAAAGTTATCAATTTAGACACCAAATATTATGGCTTAGTCAATTTTAAGCTAACTAGAGAAATTAAGTCCAATTGTTCAAGTTATTAACCAATTGACATGAGCATGGATAGATAAGCATAAAAATCAAGCACCCACAAGAACATTGAAGTGAAGGAGAGCAGAACCCGAGAATTGGGAAAAAATTCTTCGGGGCCTCTAGCACCAAAAGATCCACTTATCGAAAGAATAGTTGTAGTACATTACATATCACTTGCAAAACCCTCCAAGCTGAGTAATGAATATGTACTCAAGCTTCCAGCTCCTGCTAGCAACCGATTCCTCGAATCCTCTTTTCTTGATGGTCTCTGGATCATGAGATTGCTCCAATGATTCCCCAACACCAATCTAGACCATGAACTCTGAAGCTTTCAATGTGATTGATGGTTTGAATCTCCTCTCATAGAATTTGGCAATTTGAGAGGGAGAGGGTAGAGAGAAGAGAAGGGTTTTAGCTCTAGGGTTTATGTGTTTGCTCTAGCTCTTCAAGTGGAATTGGATGAAGAAATTTGTGGGAATAAGGATTATATAGTGAGGGTAAAAGGCTGGAACTATGGAGAAATTTGTAACAGAATTCTCTCAGGTTCTGGCATTTTTGTATGACTGAGAGAGAGAGGCAGAAGGGTGAAATCTCTGATCTAACTGAATTTCAAAATCTGAATTTGCCTCTTATTTCACCCAACACTTCCAATTTTGTATGAGTGAGATTCTGCAGATGTGAACTTCAGTTTTCTACACTAACATTTCACATACCCATACAAATTTAAACTCACAACGGTACATGAACGTAAAGAAATTACAAATTCAAATTACATCCAATTTGTCATGTAATTAGCCAACCATTAAACATCCTAACAGTTACTTGAGTGTTGCAGTTTAGGTTCTCCAATTAATTCAACCATGTGGTTGCATTGAGTAATGGATCACGTGATTGTATATATTGTCATTGGAAAATGATAATGTTGTTTGTGTTGCATTGATCAATACAACTATTTGATTGAATCTAATTAGGGTATCTAAGGTTCAACACCTAAGGAATTGTACCTAAATTTTCCCCTTGTATATATAAGTACTTTTGTATTAGTTATGATGTGAACATAATGATGTATTGTTCTTCATGGTTAGGCTTGTTTGTTGTGGAAATCTCTAAGACAAACAATGCAAGAATACACTAAAGTTGTTCATGTTGCTAATGAGCTTTAACCTTTAAACCTACTTGGTTTTTCCATTATAAGAACGGGTGGAGGGTGAGGTTCTAGATTCAAGACCCATTAGGTGCATGTGTAGATTATCAATTAAAAGAAAGTAAATAAAATTGAAGTTGGTCATTTGGACGATTTTAATAATTGAAGTTGTTCATTACACAAAAATGCAAGAATAATTAATTTTTGAAACATCATGAAAATTTGAATTTTTTTGGAGGGTAAATTCCCACATCTTACATTGCCTATGAATATACCAATTTACATGAAACGCAAGGATTTTAACTCTCATATTTTAGGTAGGAAATGACAGTTCTCCCATATCTTGTATTTGTAAGTAATACTAATGTGAGAGTTAAATTCAACTTTTCATTGAAAAAATAACTACATATAATTAAATTTAAAAAACAATTCTTTATATTTCATCCAAAAATATTTTTATCAACATTCATGTGTATTTTTCTCATTTAAAAATTATTCATAATGGTCAAATTATTAATTCTCTTAACTGATTATGTATAAGATCAATTTAAACAATCAAATCTTTTATATATATATATATATTTAAATAGTTTTTCTAAAATATGATGTTAATTAAAATTTAAAGCATATTAAAAAAATATTAATTTCAATAACTCTCACTTATCTCCCCCAAAGAAGAAGAAGAAGAAGAAGAAAAACTGTTGAGGACTCTAGTTTTTATGAGATTAAACTCTCAATAAACAATAACTCTTGAGATTTGAATTTCTTAGCAACCAAACAGACCTTAAATAATTGTGAAGTATTTGATGACAAAAGGTATACTGATATGTAATTTTCCTCCTTTGCAGATAAATGAGACCCCAAATTTGACGTCTGGTGGCACTGAATTTTTAGAAGCTGCAGAAGAGATTTTAGAGAAGAGGAAGATGAACCAAACATTGCTTGCAAATCACAGTATAGTGCTTGACTTGCTTGAAATTCCCCAGCTTATGGACACGTACGTGTTTCAGTAAATTTGAAGGTCACTTGTTAAAATTGAATCACTAATCCACGAATAAGAGGTCTCATATGGTGTATGCCAAGTATGAAATTTGAATTTATTTCCTGAAACTCCTCATGCATTCTTGATTGAAAATATTATGAAGATTGATTCATTTTGTTGTTTAGAGAAGTTATCCTTCCATTATATGCGCAACAAGTTGATAACGTGCACTTGGTTTTCCTTAACTCTAGCAATCAGATAGTTGCCTTGCGTTGGGGTTTAGACAGTTCATTTGTCAAAGCGGGGAGAAAATTTTGTCTCTGTCTTTCTAGTGTTGAATCAACCACATTTATGTTTTTGGCGTTAAACATTTTATGTTATATCTACAGCCCTCAAACTATTTGAGGTGATTTTTGTGTGAATGATGATGGGGAACTAGACAATGGTGTTTTTTCTTTTTTTTGAAGTAACTGAGAGATAATGAAATGCTTAAGTAGGACCAATAATATTAAGAATCAACTGATGTAATGTCATGTTTATATTGGGGGGGGGGGGGGGGGGGAGGGGGGGGGGGGCTTTAAATTGCCCTCTATTTGTGCTAGTTGGAATGGGAGGATCTTTGAGAGGCCTAGTTGCAGATTGAGGATCTGGAAAGTAGAGTTATTCTATTGTTTTTGTGTTTACTTAAAAAAAATTTGGGATGGATATTTATTGTTGACCTTTGTGGGTGTCTATTATGAGTTGTTTATGGAAAGTGGCATGATGATATTTTTTTTTCTTCTAAAAACTGGTATGTTACACATGAACAAAGTGAGTTTTGAACCTATGACCTTACCCTTTTCATCCCTTGCTCTTGGTGCCATTTGAACCAGAGCGCTTGGCAAGTGGCATGATGACTGATCAGTTATAAATGATGTCCTTGCTTCCTCTTGCCTCTTTCTTCTTTCTAGCAATTCTATGTCTTTGTGATTTTCTGATGCAATTCTTTACCTTTATGGTGAAAGAAAAATCATTTGGTAATATTTTTGAAAAGTAATTAGCATTTTTGTTAAATGTTAAGAATTTACCCACCAACAGTGGATTGTTGGCTTTCATTATTTGTGCAATTATTGTTCCTTTTGTTAGACAGATTTATAATTTAGTATAATATATTTCGTTACTTATCAAATAAATTTAGTATACTATATTATTCAGAAATCAGGACTACAAATATTACAATTTGAATGCCATACTATCATCATCCATTCTGCAGATTATTCTGACTTGAAAGATCATATTTGTAAATAGTGAATTGCTTTTCCCTAAGAAAGCAGGATACTGGTTATTTCATATCAAGTAACATCTAAATGGCATTGTTTTTGTTGGTAGATGGGCATAATTATTGTAAGACCTGTCTTTCTTAGTGCAATTATTCTTCTCATATGATATCTACTACAAAGCTTGTTGACTCTCTTCTTTATGCAGTTGTGTAAGGAATGGAAATTATGATGAAGCTCTTGACTTAGAAGCGTTTGTTTGTAAACTTTCAACTATGCACCCCAAGTGAGTTATATCTGTTTTGTTCTTCTCACTAGCTAGTATTTGTTTTGGCTGTCAACTTTGTGGAAGGCCACTTGCTGAGGCTCTGACCTTTATCTTTAAGGTTACCTGTTATTCAAGCACTGGCTGCAGAAGTCAGGCAGACAACCCAGTCTCTTCTTTATCAGCTTCTCCAGAAACTTCGCTCAAATATTCAGGTATTCAGTGGCATAGTTCTGTTGGATCATTTACATTGATGCTACTTGATTCATTTTTGGAAAAAATTATATGTTTTTGTGGATGTATCCTTGTGTATTGCAGTTACCAGAATGCCTTCGTATTATTGGATATCTACGTCGAATAGGAGTGTTTAGTGAGTATGAGATGCGTTTGCAGGTATTTGTGAATGCTTATAATGCGTAATTTATAATTGTGTTAAATGTGATGCTAAAACTTGATATTCAACACTGGTTGCTGATAGTGCTGCTGGTTTAATGAACTTAAGTGGCTTTTGTTCTTTTTATAGTTGATAGTTCTATGCTTGAATCTGACCAAGATTATTTTTCAAGCGTTACAGTTTTTGAGGTGTCGAGAGGCTTGGCTTACTGGACTTCTTGAGGATCTGGACCAAAGAAATCCTTATGAGTACTTAAAGGGGATGATAAACTGTCATAGGATGCATCTTTTTGATGTAGTTAACCAGTATCGAGCAATATTTGCTGATGATACATCCGGAAGTGAAGAAAACTATGACGGTGGGCTTATTTTTAGTTGGGCTATGCATCAGATTACCTCACACCTTAAAACTCTTAAAGTAATGCTCCCAAAGATAACTGAAGGCGGATCTCTCTCAAATATCTTGGATCAATGCATGGTGAGCATCTTCCATTTAGAATTCAATGCTTGCTTGGCTTGTGCATTTATTCATAGCTTTTGATAGAAGTGATAAACTATATCTTGAAATGAGTCACATCATATTTTTGTGATGGCATGATTACCAATTTGGATGGAGGATGACATTACTTACAATGAAGAATTTTAGTGATAAAATTGAAAAATTTTAAATTGTAGGGGCCCAATTAGAATTTACTTTATATGTCAAGGACCAAAAGTACAGTCTAGCTTGTTAGGAATATATCCCTAGGGCTCTTTTTATTTTCCAGGCTAAATGATAGAATAACTCCACCCCCTTCAAATCCCCACCCATAACATGTCAAACTACATACCTTCACTAGGCTATAAGGTCACTCCCGGAATGTATTCATATAAAATATCATTGTTTGTGCAGTTCATGACTTGAGGAGGAATGTTGTCTTCCACTTTTAACTTTTCTTTCCCTTTGATAAGTATCCATTTTATTTTTGCATATGACAATAACCATAGTCTGTAATTCAATGTTTTTCTGTTTTGCATGGACATATTTTCATGAATCAGGACTGTCCAGAATTTGACTGTTCTTTTGTGTTATTGACAGTACTGTGCTATGGGGCTTGGTTGGGTTGGGCTAGATTTTCGGGGCCTGCTTCCATCGCTTTTTGAAGAGTAATATTCCGTTTTATATATTCATTTATCTCTGCCCATAATAATCCTTCCATTTTTTTGGTATCTTATATTAAAATTGAGTTTGGTCACTTTATAGGGCAGTTCTCAACTTATTCTCAAAAAATATGAGTACAGCAGTTGAAAATTTTCAGGTAAATTGACCAGAGGTGAAGTTTAATATTTATTTCTGATTTTAGCAAGATATTTTAATATATGTACCTTATGAATAAGAGGCACGTTTGGCTGGTAATTTCACTTTGTACCAGCCTAATGCCTTATATTTGGTGTTATGTAACTTGATGTTGTAACTCTACTCTAGGTGGTCCTGGATTCACATCGTTGGGTCCCACTACCAGCAGTTGGCTTTTCAGCAAATAGTGTTGGTGATGATAGTCAGGAGGATGTCACTCCGCCATCTTATCTGATGGAACATCCGCCTCTTGCTGTGTTCATCAATGGTAAGTTCAATATATGCTTCTTAGCTGGGTGCCGTTTTAGAACTGATTGTTCTTCACCCTCCATTGATAGTTTTCTTCCTGTGAACCTTGGTGGTTGTAATATGCCAACACTAAATTATCAGTTGGTGGCTTCATATGAAGTGGAATTATTCAGATTAAAGGTTTCCTCCCCCTGGGTGCATGGTGGGGGTCTGGGAAGATTTGATAGTAAAAATTTGCAAATAGTTACATAGACAACTCTCAACTCTCATCATCACATTTATTGATGACCTTTTTTTCAGTCTGATGGCTGAATTCCTGTCTGGGAATTGGCTCTTCCCATTTGCCCTTTGTAATGTCTAGAGTTTTGCTACTTACCCACAGCTATTGATTGGAAATCCTCTGATGGTTCTTGGTTTAGACTGAATGGTTGCTATTGATTATTATTTTATAATATAATAACTCATGATGTTTTAGAATATTTTTTCTTTGTTCATTTCTTATCCTCTTTGGCATTCATCTCACTTTCTGGGGGTTGTAGGTGTATCTGCAGCAATGAACGAGCTACGTCCCTGTGCCCCTATAAGTTTGAAACATTTACTTGCACAAGAATTAATTAAGGGGTTGCGGACGGTTTCTGACTCTTTGTTGAGGTACAATACAACTAGGATGCTCAGAGAAAGTGAGTCTGGACTTTTCCTCGCTCTTTGCCGGGCATTTATTGAGGTGCTATTCTTACTCGAGCTGATTGCAACTGCAATGTGTCTATTAATCATATTGACAGCCTCCTCTAATATTTATGAACCCTCTCCTTCATAGGTTGCTTACCCACATTGTGCTACATGCTTTGGCCGTTGTTACCCTGGTGGAGCTGCTCTTATCATGGATGCAAAGAACTTATATGATGGAATTGGCCGCCTTCTGACAGTCTCTCCCTCAAGAGATCTTATCAAACCAGCCAATACTGCAGAAGCAAAGAGCATATCAGAAAATGGTGACTTGCCAGTGGTCGAAAATGGACTTATGCCTGGTGTTGAACAAACTGAGGGCACTGATGCTGATGAAAAGGAGAAGAGTCCTACTTTGCAAACCGATGAAAGGCACAGTGATGTGTGAAAGCACCTCAACGAGCTATAATTTTTCAGCTTTCCGTACCTTAAAACAAAAGGAGAGAGGAGTAGAATAAAACTGGGTCTTATCAGTAGCTTGTAATTATTTCTGTTCGAAGATAGATCAATTTTTTTAAGAAGTCAAAACCGAGATGTATATTAGAAGAGGAATAGACTATCTCAGAGAGACATTTGAGCGTAGATCAGCAAAAATAGTCAGAAAACTTCATCCTGTGTCTTTTATGGTACACATTCTTTTTCTTTTTTTTCTTTTTTTTTTTATTCTCTTACATTTCTTTCCATACAATGAAAGGTTATTATTTTTGAACTCTGATTATATTCTTTATACATAAGATGAACATCAGTTTCTTTACTCTTTCCTCTTTTAATAGTCAATGTTAGTTTTTGAAGGTGTGATTGGGATGTCTGTCACTTTTTCATAGATCCACAATTTTTTTCCACCATTCACAGTCAACCACATCAAAGAGTTGTAAAAATAGGTGTGGAATTGGTTGTGAATTGTAATCTTAGAAATTTTTTTTTTTTGAAGGTGAGGCCCTCCGAGTCCTACAACCATATCAGAGCCACAACAAATAATTCCATGCACCAAGAGAGCCACATTAATAGTGTCCAGTGGCTCTCCCACCCAATAAAAAACATATTGCTTACTCACTTAATTTCTTACCTTATTGAGTCTTTATTTTTTGGTAAACAGGAGAATTTCATTTACTAAGAAACATAAAAAATAGAGTATTTACGTTCATACACAATACCAATAGCATCAAGACTAATCAAAAGGGAAACATCAGAAGGGGGGAATGGAAAATAACAAAATTGTGGGAAAGAAATGCACCTCTTCTAGCAAGGGCATCGACACACATTTGCCTCCCTAAAATAGTGTTGAATTCTCACCGTTGGAATTTTCTTCAAGCCTTCTCTACAGTCAGCGATGATAACTTCATTGCCATTCTTTCTACCGTCTTCATTTTGCAGCAGGTCTATTACAAGCTTCACATCCAACTCAATTATAACATTGGTCAAAGTTAAATCAATACATAGATTGATTCCATCTCGCAGTGCCCATAACTCTGCTACCACACTGGTGGTGTATCCAATGGCCCTAGCAAAACCACTCACCCATTCCCTATGAGAATTCAGAATAATTCCACCTCCTCCTGCTCTGCCAGGATTTCCCGATGATGACTCATCTGTGTTTAGCTTGAACCACCTCTCTAGAGGGGAAAACCATCGAACTTGGATGATAATTTATGGGCGTTTCGCCCTTTCATTCACACCAAGCAAAGCAAATTCAACAGCTTTGGATATTGTCTCCTCCATTAGAGATTTACAAGTGGAACTTTCCCTAAAAGTCACTCTATTTTGCCTAAGCCATAACCACCAAACACCAAACGGAAAAAGATAGCTCCAAGGAATGTTAGAGTTGGATCTTTGATGAGAGGTACAGTTAATACGAAGCCAATCCAGCAAATTTGTACCATAGAATATGTTGGGAGGAAGAAGAGGGGAAAAAGAGTCCCAAAATATGGATGATTGACTCCACCTCATTACAACCAAGGGGGCAAGAGAGAGGAATGTTTAAACCTCTCACATTGAGAACCTCTGTTGAAGGAATGCTTTTATGGAGACACTGCCATAAGAAACATCTGATTTTTGGAATAGTAGCTGTTCTCCAAACCCAATTTCCCTTGAAAGCTTCGCATTAAAGGGTGTCATGAGTCTCACAACCATATTGTACGCTTCCTTAAGATCAAACTCTCCATTGGGAGAAGATGCCCAAGAAATTCGATCCATACCTGAAGCAACCATGGGAATGGGGGTAGCTTTGATTTTCTAACTTAAGGAAGTAGGGAAAACAAAGGAAAGACCCCCCAAATTCCAGAAGTTATGTTGTGTAACATTTCTGAGGAGGATAGAATCTTCATTTCTCTGAAGAGGGCCTGCAATGAGGCTTCTGATCGGCCCATCACTCAACCACTTATCGTGCCAAAAGGATAGCTTGCTCTCTTTGCCGACTATCCATTTAATATCTTTCTTAGATATTCGTTCACCTTTCTTAAGAGCTGCCCACGTGGATGAGCAAGATCCGGGTTTAGATTGGGGTTGCCTTCGTCTTCTCAAGTATTTATGAGAGAGAACTCTAATCCAAAGAGAGTCCTTCTCCTGATGGAAAAGCCAATTAAGTTTGGCCAGTAAAGCTAAGTTCCTTTCCTTGGCCGGTTGGAGACCGAGCCCACCCTCTTTCTTTGGCTTTGTGATTTTTTTCCAGCTAACTAAATGGAGCTTCCTTTTGCTATCCGTAGTGCCCCAAATAAAATTACGGCAAAGCTTGTCTACACTCTGAGTAATCTTTGAAGGGAGGGTAGGACATTGCATGGAGTAATTTGGGATGGTGGATAAGGTGGCTTGTGTCAAGACAAGTCTCCTAGCAAAGGAGAAGAGGTGAGTTTTCCATTTCGCTAATCGATTTTGGATGCGTTCAACCACAACCCCAAAGTCCTGAGGAATTGACTTATGTTTTATGGGAAAACCAAGATACTTTCCTAAGGAAGGAGTAAACCAGAAATTTAAAATATGGCAGAGTTCCTTTCTATGATGTTAATCCAGATTAGGGGTGGAAAACACCCAGGATTTTTCTGCACTCACCTTTTGATCGAAAAGGTCACAGAAAGTGTCTAGCACATCCCTAATAGCTTGACAGTTCTTAACATCGGCCTTGGCAAATAAAACCAAGTCACCTGCAGAGAAAAGTTAGGAAAAGGCCACGCCACCTCTAGAAGCCGAGATAGGAACCCAAAGGTTGTTATCACACTTATCTAATATGAGAGCCCCTAAAATTTCCATGCAAAGTACAAAGAGATAGGGGGAGAGGGGATCCCCTTGCCTAATTCCCTTTGAGAGCTGAAACAAGTCTGTAGCCCTATCATTGAATAACACCGAGATGGAAAAGGATGAAACACAGCTTTTAATAAAAGAGATGAGGTGTTTAGGGAACTTAAATAGCATTACAGTATCTTGGATGAAGCTCCATTCAAGACGATCATAGGCTTTTTCCAAATCAATTTTGATGGCCATGGTGCCTTCATTGCCTTTCTTGTTGGACATAGTGTGAATTAACTCCTAAACAATGATGGCATTGTCGATTCCCTTTCGATTATGCACAAAGGCTGTTTGGAAAGGGGAGACTAAATAATCCAAGGTTGGTCGGATGAGGGCCACAATAAGCTTGGTTATGACCTTGTATACTGTATTACACAAACCAATAGGGCGATAGTTGTTGAGGGATTCTGGATTTGTACACTTGGGAATGAGAGTAATCAAGGTTCTATTAAGATACTCGGGAACCTTCTCAGTACTGAAAACTTGCTTAACTTCAGCCTTGACTGAATTCCCCACAATCATCCAAAAACATTGGAAAAAAAAACCCGCATGAAGGCCAATTGGCCCTGGTGCTTTGTAGGGTTTAAGAGATTTTAGGGCAGTAAAAATTTCATCATCAGATACCGGGAGCTCAAGTGTGGATATATCTTCAGGTTTCAAACTATTCCTCTAGAAGGGGGGCTGCCAATCCTATCTAAGGACACTGCAGTGGGAAGTGGTGAAAAGATCAAGAAAACCTTGTCTAACAAAACTGGCAATTTCCCACTCCTCATTCAACCAATTACCCATACGGTCTTCCATGCTCAGAATACGGTTCCTTCTCCGGCGAATCAACGTTAAATTATGAAAGAAGGAATTATTCCTATCGCCCTCAGTTACCCAAGAAATTCTCGATTTCATACTCCAAAACTCAGCTTCCAGATTAGCAATTGTAGATAGTTTAGCTAAGAGAAACTTCTCCAAGTCAATCAGAAAATTGTTAGGATTATTTCCAAGGGCAGTTTGAACTCCCTTAAGCTTGGCAAATACTCTTCTCTTTCTATGGAAAATGTTACCGAAATGATCTCTGTTCTAGGTGTTTGCTCTACTTGTAAAGGACGCGATAGCATTGGAGAGAGTCAAAGGGCTAGACCACGCATCACGAATTAAGCCAGGGAAGGAAGGGTGAGAAAGCCACATTGGTTGCAACCTAAATGGCCAAGGTAATTGGATCCCATGATCAAGCCTCAAGGATAATACAACAGGGCTATGATCAAAATGAGACATTTCCAAATGCTTCACACAAGCTTATGGGTATAATACATTCCAATCAGTGTTTACAAATACCCTATCAATTCTTTCTTGAATGAGATGAGATAATGGTTGCCGATTCATCCACGTGTAGCAGGGACCAGAAAACTCGAGATCAATCATCCCACATTCAGACTCTCTTGGAACTTGATAGCTCTAGAGATACTAATCGGTCTACCTCCAAATTTATCCTCCCCAACAAGCACCTCATTGAAGTCCCTTGCTATAATCCAGGGAAGATTATGTAACTCGGCAACCTTAGACAAATTCTCCCAGAGCAAAAGCCTTTTCGCAAATCTGGGACTAGCATAGATAGCAAACATCAACCACAAGGAGTTTGAAGAGATATCTCTCACCATTGCGTGAATCTCCTGCTTGGTGGAAGAAAACTTAGAAACTTCCACTTGGGTTGAATCCCAAAGAACCCATAAACCTCCGGTGAATCCAATATTATTAGCATGGATTGCCCCATCGAATTGAAGCCTATCCGTAATATTTTTGGCTCTAAGGCCACTAGTCTTTGTCTCTGTGATGATCATAATAGCAGGATGATGAGTTTGAACAAGACTATGGACAAAACTTTGGATGGAAGGGTTTAGAACACCCCAACAATTCTGGATTACAATATTCATTATTAATGGTAAAAAATAAAAAACAGGGGAAAACGCAAGATTACTCAGAGGCAGGGGACTCACTTGCTTTTTCAACCTACATATTATCAGCAAGCACATCTTGGTATACATGAGAGGAGGGGTTGGCTTCAACCTCTTGGACCATATGATCCTCATTTTGTCTAGGATTTGGGCTTAGACCTTCCTTTCTTCCTTTCTTAAGCAGCCTTAACTTGGGATCAATTCACTTCATAATGGCTTTGGAGACATTAATTGAGGCTGCAGCTACAATATCCCCCAAATTTCCTTTAGAAACAGACTGTTCATTAGCAGGATCCCTCAATGGTGTTTTGATCGGGGTAGCTCTAGATTTCCATTGTCCAACACTTCCATAGCTCCCATCTGGATCCCATCATCCCTATCAGATCGATCCCCATTAGCCAAGATGTTAGAACTGGCCTCATCGGTGCAACCCGCAGTAAATACCAATGGTTTATCCATTGGGTATTTGAAAGCATGATTAAACTTTAGTTGTTTCCCCTCAAAAGTATGATTCTGGCTACCTCCTTTTGAACTCGGTACTCCACAGGATTTTTGGGAATTTCATGATTGAGGAGAGTGGTGCTTGGATGTTGACTGAAGTGTAAGGGAGCTAGTAATGTCCTTTTCATTAGCTTGGTTAGTGCAATCTGCCACAATCGCACTATCCTTTATTCGAGGCCTTGGGGGATGCTTCCACACCTTTTCTGTAGGGCCTGATGGGTCAATTTTGGGGTTAAACGGGCTCTCGGCTTGGGCAGAGGCATAGGCTGCTGAACTTTTATTTCCTTTCCTGTTGACTTGCTTTTTTCGTGTAATAAGGACCCAGGGCCTATAGGAATCCTCACTAGGGGCAGAATGGTCCATTGCCGCTGGTTCATCACCCTGCACTTTGTCTTCACCACCTTTGTTTGGTACCGTGGTAGTGTACGAACAACACTCCACATTGTGACCCGCATGGCCACAAGAGAAACATAAGGAATTGATCCCCTCGTATTGCACCAGTTGTTCAATACCTCCCGTCTTAATAAATTTGATAAGAGGGTTATCATAGTTGACCTGAACACATATCCTGGCAAACCTTCCCCTGGTTTATGTTGTTGTATGCGTGTCGATCCTTAAAATTGGGCCTATGGCTTGTCCGATGTCTCGCAGCACCGATGGTTCATAGTACTCAATGGGCAGCTCAGGCAAGCAAACCCAAACTACAATGAATGAAACATTGGCCGTAGATGGCTTAAAATTTGGTTCCCAGTTTCTAATGGAGAGGTAGTGCCCTCCAACAAGGGACCATATTTAAGAACTCGTTCGTAATCTTCTTTCAACGAGAAACGCACAAGGAAGAAATCCTTCTCAAGATCCACGCAATCCAATCTGCCGCTTGGCTTCCACATGCTCATGATACGCGAAGTGAGAAACTGATAACCCACAATCTTGCCTACTACTTTGATTATTAGAGCATTAGTCCAAAGGGATCTGATACTAGCTTTCCTAGCACCAGAGAGATTAACCGCTGCTATTCCCATTGCAAGATTAGAACTCTCATCATTGGATTCCATTTCTGTTTCCATATCATGTTCAAACCTGAAGGCTCGCTCATAGGCTACAGCGATCATGCCAGTGAGCCTTGTAAAAGCTTTTCTTCCCTTCTAACTGAGGAGAGGTACCATCTAAAAGGCTATCTGTTCTATGATTCTCCTTGGCTTTCTTGGTGCTATGTTGCAATTCCTTGTCTTCTTCCCTTGACCTCATAGTCACTTCCATGCAGTTCTCAGTTGTAGTGAGTAGATTCGTTGTTACTACTTAGTACTTAGTACTTACTCAGAAATGACACTGCTCATGGACCCCAGAAGTTTTCAACTTTGAATTTTTAGCATATATTATTGTACCTTATTGAGTTGTCAATTTATGGTAGGGGTAACATCACTTTTATATTGGTCCACCTCTAACACTAAATTGATTTTGCATCAATCACAACACGTTAATTGGGTGTGAAATTGGATGTCCCTAAACTTGATAAAAAAAATGTTAGGTGTTTTAATTTGATAGCTTGATCATAGTCACATAACAAATAGAAATAAAATAGAGCACATAGCTTTGGAGGGGGAGGAAGGGGGGAGTTGGATATTAGTTTTATAAGTTACTAGTCAGCAGCATTGGCCACCAAACTGCCAACACCAACTGCCTAGTCCACTAGACCAAAGACCTAGCCACCAAATAGGGAAGAGAACCATGGTGTGTTTTTGTAAAATATTTTATCAAAATTTTAACGGTAAAACATTTAACAATACAAATGAGCCACCAAATAGAGAACAGAACTATAGTGTGTTTTTGTAAAATATTTTATCAAAATTTTAAAGGCAAAACATTAAACAAAACAAAGGATTATACGATCAACGAAAAACATTTTCACGCTTAACCAAATTTTACAATGAAATAAACACTATAAAATGCTAAAAATGTTTTTCCGTAAAACATTTTACTGGAAACAAACGGAGCGTTAATTCCTCACGTGACTAACCAACCGATGGTTCGAACTAGCGATGTGAGAAAAAAAAAGAATAGTCTAGAGCAGAGCAGTGACAAACAAGCAAAACCCTTAGCTGTGTGTGGTCTGGGCTTTGAAAGAAAGATGGCGAGTGATGCGCAAGAAGGCGAGGAGCAAGAGCAAGAGCAACAACAGGCACCCCAGAGGATCCAGATATTCCCTACCCCTACCAATGCTATCTCCCCTTTTTGGAGAGGTTTCTCTCTCTCTCTCTCTCTCTCTCATTTTATAGAGAGATTGTTTGTTTGTAAGTATATTTCTTATTGAATATTATGCGTTTTATATATGAATCTTCTGTGGCAGAGAAATATGAAAGAGAAGCTAAGAAGTATTGGGACATCTTTTACAAACGTCATCAAGATAGAGTAATTCCTATTCTATATCTACTCATTTCTCTGCTTATTCAAATGCTATTTACTTGCTTTTTTAATTTCTATCACTATAAATAGTACTACCATTAATCATCTTCACCCATATAATTTGATGCCCACTATTTCTTTTTTTTCTTTTTTTTTTTTTCTTTCTTCAGTTTTTCAAAGATAGGCACTACTTGGACAAGGAGTGGGGCCACTATTTCTCTGTCAGTATTGGTTTTTTGCTCCTTTTTATATTTGGAAATTTCTTCAATGATTTAAGATGTATAAATCTTCTATGAATTTTTTTGGCTTTTCAGGGATCAGGAAAAAAAGTGCTTTTGGAGGTAAATAACATTGACACAGACACTCTCTCTCTCTTGCAAAAGCAGCCTAGCTTTTTCTTGATAAAAATTATGTATAATTCCTTAGGTGTTGTAACTTTGAATTCAACAATGTGGCTATATTTATTAATGACCTACATTGTTGAATATAATTTTTATTGGAAAAGGTTGCAAGAGTCATATAGCTTAGTGGCATTGCCTAGTCTTCTGTATGACAAGATCTAGGGCTCGAATTCTGCCCTCCCCCACTTGTTATAGCAATTGAATTAGCCAAAAAAAGTCATTGGAAAAGATATCATAGTATTGTTTTTACTGCATTAGTCAATGCGATTGTGTGTATGAATTCAATTGGGGAACCTAAGTTAAAGCGTCTAAGGAATTGTATTTAAGTTTCGCCCTTTTGTTTTGGGTGACTGGGTTGTAATCTAGCTACTTGGGGTTCTTGTATTAATTGAATATTTTTCATGACTTGTTGAAGTTTGTAACTTAGTTTTATGTCACCTTATTTTATCTGTGTACAATGCTGCATCTTTGACTGAAATTTTGATTAATTGAGTTGGATGGAAATAGAGATGTTTGAGACATTGCACGTCTTTTGGGAAGTGCCTATGTTGTTAGTGGAATTGTTGCGTCAAAATGTTTTGTCTTACAGGTTGAGTTTGAAGTAGTTTAGCTTGTTTAATTACTTTTTGTACCTATGGTTTCAATCAACTGAACTATTTCTCATTCTTTTCCTTCTTATTTATTTCTACTACAATGAATGCATGCTTTTATTTCCATCTCTTCCATTACTTTTACTGATATGGGGTAGAACTTATCAAATTTATCATGTCTATTCTAATTCTCATAGTATTACTCTTTTTTTTTTTTTTTTTTTTTAATAAATATTGTGGGGGAAGTGGTATAGCTCATTTTCCTATTAGAAGCACCTTAACTGCTCTTAAGAGGTTACTATATTTTGGGTTATTAATGTTTGTTGTTGTTAGCAGGTTGGCTGCGGAGCTGGAAATACTATCTTCCCCCTGCTTGCTACATATCCAGATGTTTTTGTTTATGCATGTGATTTCTCACCACGTGCTGTTAACTTGGTTAAGGTTTGATTTTATTTTTTTGCTCTTGCTGAATCATTGTTGAATTTTTATGACTGGACACTTGTGAGAACTTGGTCATAATGTATTGTGCATAGATAACTTGAATCTGGAATAATTATGGTCGAGTAGTGGAGTTGTTGAAGTTTACCAAAAAGCCCCTAATATTGGTGAAAAACTCTAAAATTAATATTGGTGGGAGAGGGAGACTAAGCCTTCAATCTTACTATTAAACTCTAAATTCTAATGGTAATGAAATTGGGCTGAATGTTCCATTGTCTGATAATTTGAAGTTTTCTCCTGTTTGATTGCTTCTTTATATTCTACCACCAAACTCAATGACATGCTACCTGTATATGATTCAGAGAAGCTACAACTGGTATGTTGACCAGTTTAATAATGAGTCAAAACTTTGGTGGAAATATGTTTTCTAATCATTGTAAAAGATGTGCTATACATCATGAGTTCAATTCATTGTTTTCACCTTGTACACTTGGCCTTGAATGGCTGGCTTTATTATTTTTGGCATGGGGAAATCTTATGACTTCTTAAATTTCCACCAATCTTAGAATTTATTGAAAACTGGGGGTAAGACTACCTATTAATCACCTCTCAGACCCCACAGAAATGGGTGTTTTATGCATTGGGTACTTTGGGTGGTGACATATATCAATTTTCTTGTTTTATGCGCTTTATTATTTGTAGCTTTAGGAGTCATTTTGTCCAACTGTAAAACATATAGTTTAAGCAGGTATATTTGGCTGAGCATATTCATTTTGCTTATTGCAGATTCATAAGGACTTCAAAGAATCCCGAGTTAGTGCATTCGTTTGTGATTTGACAGTTGATGATCTGATGAAGGAGATTCCTCCATCTTCAATTGATATTGTGACCATGGTATTTAAATGGAAGTTAGAATCTATCAGTTTACGTACTTATTGGACATCTGTTCGTTCATGTTCATTGATAAATAATTGCATTTCTACCTAATTTATAATTGAACAATATGTTCTTGTGATTAAGTTTCACTTTGGTGTTTGTTATCCTGTCAACTAGCTGACTTGTTAAGCAGATTTTTGTGTTATCTGCAGTCTCCCCAGAGAAGATGCCTCTAGCATTGCAGAACATTAGAAAAATTCTGAAGGTACAATATCAGCATACTTACAATTGTGAAACATATTAATTTTATCAACTTTGGCGTAATGAACTCTATGAAATGTGAAATTCCAATTTGTACTTTTCAGCCAAATGGTTGTGTGCTGTTTCGTGATTATGCTATTGGTGACCTTGCTCAGGTTGATCCTCTCTCTCTCTCTCTCTCTCTCTCTCTCTCTCTCTGTGTGAAATTTTTTGCTAAGATTGATAAAACTCTGTAATTCTCTGCCAAAGAACTTGAACACCCCCCCCAAAAAAAAAAAAAAAATCTTGAAATGTCTGAGGTTTAGTGTCTAGATAGGCTTATTTTGTAAAAGGTGATGCTTTAAAAAGTTGTACATTCTCTTTTAAGGTAAAATTAAGCTCATCCAAATAAAGTGTGAGTTAGTAAACCGGGTTGGTTTTATATTTCTTGAAGGCCAGTAATGGTTATGGTAAAAAAGGAAAAGAGAAAAGAGAGAAGGGGGGGGGGGGGGGGGTGGGATGTCTAATTGCCTTTTTTGATAGTTGATAAAACTTGACTCCTGCATGGGTCTAAACCCGTCACCGGTGTCCTCACCCCTCAGCAATTATTTTCCATATCATTGGTGAAGGTAAGGTTTCACTATCTTCTACTGAATATTCCCATCCTTCAATGTGCTTGCTTGAGATGAAGTGGTTTGGTGTATCCTGGTGATTTAATGCTCTCCTCTTGAAGAATATGAGCAGCCATAATATCTTTTAATACAATATGAGCATCCCTGTTCCATCAAACATAATTTTGATTGTTCAGCCTAAAACAGGGTGGATCACAAAACTAAAATTATTATTTAATTCATCTATAAAAATTAAAATAAAATATCTCATTTAGTTTGTGGCAAATCACCCCCTCCCCCAACCCCTCCAAAAAATTTGTTTAAGTTATGCGAATCTTATAGTGGTTACTTGTTGTCTTTATATAGAGTTTTTCTATATTTTTTTTATACTATGTTTGCAGGAGAGGTTTACTTGCAAGGATCAAAAGATTAGTGAAAACTTTTATGTCAGGGGTGATGGCACTGTAAGTTCCAGTCTTGTTTATATGATGTGTCTAGTTTCTTGAGTTAGCCACTTATTTATGTAAAACTTTATTGTTATTATTTTCTCTTTTCAGCGAGCTTTCTATTTTTCTAACGAGTTCTTGACAAGTCTATTTGAAGAAAATGGATTTCATGTTGAAGAACTTGGTTTGTGCTGCAAACAAGTAGAGAACCGCTCGAGGGAGTTGGTGATGAATCGGTAGGTGATTGTCTTAAATTTCCATTGCAGTTTTTTATTTTATATTTTTACATTTAAGTTTTGTCTTTTACTTATGATAGCATAATAGATATCACGTTAATGTGAATTTAGTAATCTGTCTATTTAAGGCTCTAAATTGAATTGTTTTGTCAAGTCATTAGCTCAACAATTTAATAAGAAAAAACTTAGCTCTTGGCAATTTTTTTTTTTTTGGAGCCAGCCACTTTGTTTAAATTGTACTAAAAGATCATCTCTTTGATGAATGTATGTTTTTGTTTGTCATGATTCTAGGCGTTGGATCCAAGCTGTTTTCTGCCATTCAGATGATGCAAGCTCTTCTTCCAGTATGGAAGCTTCAGTTAAGATAGACTTGCCTGGTGAAGAGTATATTGAGCCTAAAGTCAGGGAGAATACATTGACGGAGGTTGTGAATAATTTTGATGTTGACATGTCAGAGGGTGTGGCAGTTGATATGTTTGGGATTTCACCTTTCAATGATAATGAGGTAAAGTTTTACCTTTTTCCTTTTATCTTTCTAGTTGTACCTAAATTTTCCTAAACTATTGCAACAATTTCTCACCTATGCTTAGGCTGTTAAAAATTCAATACTCTGCATATGTATCTTGTTTTGTTGGTTGCTTCAATAGTAGATTTCATTGTTATTTGAACAGGAAAGATATAGATATTTGAATAAGCTTATAAAAAAAAATTTGGAATTGGCAGAAGTCAAACATGTTTTTGTTTTACTAATTTTTGCCTTCTGGGGTGCTGAACTGATCTTTTAGTACTGGTCATTTAATTAGAAAGAGCATTGTTACTCACTTTTTCTTGGTTTTCCCTTTTAGACTGTTGTGGTCAACCTTGGAGAATCTAAGTACAAGATTGAAGTACTGTCCAAGGAGTATCAACACACCTGCAAATCAACTGGCTTGATGCTGTGGGAATCAGCTCGTTTGATGGCTTCTGTACTAGCAGGAAATCCTACTATTGTTGCAGGGAAAAGGGTGTTAGAGTTGGGGTGTGGCTGTGGAGGCATCTGCTCTATGGCTGCTGTTGTATCTGCTGACCTAGTAGTTGCCACTGATGGAGATACAAATGCTCTTGACCTACTGTCCCGAAATGTCAATTCAAATATTAAGCCACCATTCCTTGACAAATTGATCACAAAGAGACTACAATGGGGAAACAGAGACCACATAGAAGCCATTAAGGAAATAAATAATAGAGGTTTTGATGTCATTGTAGGCACAGATGTGACTTATATTCCTGAAGCTATTCTGCCCTTGTTTGCAACTGCAAAAGAAATGATTTCATCAAAAGGAGGCATTACAGTGGATTGGGAACCAGCATTAATCCTTTGCCATGTATTTCGCCGAGTAGATGAACCATCTATACTGTCAGCTGCATCCAAATTTGGTTTTAGGCTAGTCGATAAGTGGCATGCAGGAACTCCAAGTAATCAATCTAAAAGCATTATCAATTCTTGGTTCTCAGAGAATGCTTTCAAGGATTGTATTCCAAGTACTGCCCTGAATATTATGTACTTTCAAATAGAGTGAAGTCATTGTCGGGCTGATTTTATAGCAATTTTCATCGTTATCAATTAGTATAATGAGAAGGAAAAAGCTTAAGATGCGTGACATTTTTGCTTGTAAGAGAGTATGCAGACTACCAAAGCAGAATTGTTGTTAAAAGTGAAGTAATATTTGAAGTTTAGTAATTATTGAATGGGTAATTTTTCTATTTTATCTTTTTAGTCAGTATTATGATTGTTTCTTACTAACTGTTTTATTGCACTTTCTTGAAAAGATTTGAACTCAAACCCACCTAGCTATTAATAAAGTTTATTTATATATATTAAAGTTTAAAATCAGATTTAGATTTGACTATTAAATGAGTCAAACTAAAACAGGATAATAAATTCATGAAATCTGAAAAGGATCATAAATATGTCTCAATTTTTAATATTTTAGAAGCAATAAATTTAAGGATACAACAGTTTTCATAAATTTTTTTCACAATTAGTAAGGTGGTATGTTGTTAAGAACTCAAGACAAAGTCAAGATAACCAAAAGGAAGCAAAAACTAAGGCAGTAAATCCAAGTGCCGATTGGCACTTAGAGGTCTCCAATTTGGACTTCAACCACTCAAATTGGCACGCTAACCTCTGCTTGCCTAAAATGCATTCCAATTCATACCTAGCCAAGTCCAACACATGAAAGACATCCAACAATCAATTTTGGGATTGAATTAGAGTTGTAATTAACGCAAGTGGAAAACTAATTGAGCACACATCCTAGTAGTTGGTTTGGCTTAGATTTAGTTGGAAGTTACTTAGGGTAAGTGCACATGTAGATACAAGTATATTCTTTAATCACATGCCTAGCTATTGAGTTCATCCAATAGTAATGAGTCATGTGGCCATTGAGAATGAGGCAAGTAATGCATAAATTATGCCATGTCATCGTCATTGTCATTGATGGAAGAATAATCGAGCTGTCGTCTAATTTTCTTATTTTCTCATGGAGGTAGAGACTCCCTTGAGGTAGTCACACCCTTTCTCTGTTTAGTTTTCTTGGAGAAGTTGAGTCATTCAAAGCAATCACAACTCATTCAATCATCAAGTATTCATAGTAAACCTTCATATTTAAAACCCTGGAAGTGTTGTGACACAAGCCTTAATCTCTTAAACCACCCTAACCTGAAACTGTAAGGCCTTAAACATTGAGTTCTAGCATCCAAACCATCAAGAACTATCTTGAATCATCCAAGAACCCTAATCCTAATTGAGTTAGTTACACATGTAATGATTAGTGCTAAGAAAAATGGTATCGTTTCAATCACAAATTTTAAGATATTCACTATAAAAATGCTAATAGATTAAGTTAATTCTATAAAAGGTCCTTGATGAGCATAAGTTAGATGAGAGATACCAAGCTTTTATTTTTGGATACTTGTTTATTTCAAATTAGACAACTCTTATATATTCGTTACAGTTTAGAAGATGATATGTTCTCTTGATTTCAAAGTTGATAATTTTGTATATAATATATTTATGACTTATGATTTACTTTAGAGTTAGAAGATAAAGTTTTCTATTTTTTTTTTACCTCATACACATATATGTAACTCGTATGCGTGTGTGCTCACGCGCATGTATTTTGAATTTTTCTTGTCTAATATATATGTACATCAATACCATAATAACGTGAGTCTCTTGTCAAACAAAATTCATAACTCCACTCCTAAACATATTAATTCATTTATTTAAAAAGACAAAAAAAAAAAAAGTAAAAATAACTCACTTTTTATTTTGAATATCAATGTTGAATATATATATATATATATATATATATATATATCTAGTATATCTGCAAGTTAAGTTTAATGTGACACAACAGCTAACTAAAAACAAAACAAAACAAGAAATGGAATCAAGTATTAAGAATATTTTCTTTGTAATAAAAAATACGGTTATTTCATTTCTTTGGTACATTTACTTAGATTTTGTTTTCTTATTATTTATTCAGAATTTAACTAGTAAAAAATTTGTAAGATTCAAATTTGTATAAAGAATGTTTTAATACACAATTAAAATCATGAGATATATTCTTTAGAAGTGATATGAAGGATTTATTTTTTGAATGGATAGAAGACATATGAAGGATTAATAATGCAAGAAACACATTAAAACTCATCCAACACTCAACTTTTGACATGCTATATATCTTCCCTTCCAATTATGGATTTTGATCCTCTATCAATGTATAAATGCTGATAATTAAGTAAATAAATTGATGCAAATAGAAGATTTTAATAGAGTTGGAAAGGAATTTAAATCCATATGTTTATTTTGTAAAATTGAATTCCTATATATTAAGTAATATAATTTTTGGAATCATTTTTGACAAAAGAGTAAGGAGGCCACGTAGTATAATGGATTTTTTTTTTTTTTTTGGGTGGGAATAGAGGGGAGGATGGTCCCCTGGTCCTCATGTGGCTCTCTATCTTCCACTAGTAGTTATCAAACTATCCAAAAATCTAATACAAATAACATAAATTAATTTTATATTCTATATCGTATATATCCATGATAAAGACTTAATATACAAATACTTACATATCAATTATATTACAAAACCTGCTTTAAGTACACACATATGTATATAATAGAAAACATTAGGGTTATTCTCAAATTTCAACGTAAAAAACAATAAAAAAATAGATTAAAAGGTCAAAGATGTTTGTATTGTATATGAAGCTATGAATCACGCTAACAATTGCTTGCTTAATAAACTATATAAGGTATCAATATTCCCGTGTAAAGGTGTGAATTTGGTATTTATATTTTGTGAACAGTAATTTAGGATTTCAGGTGGTGGTGGTGGGGATACTGCTAGACCTATACAGATAGATGGAATTGCATGCGTATTGCTATCTTCGAAAAAAACATGTGAATGTATTTACGTTTTTGTGAGCAGTTTAATTTAGTGCTCACTGCTCTGCAACACCTCCATATTGGGCCAATTGCATGCGTATTGCTAGACTGATAGGTCTGGATAATACATGTGATCAAGCACATGGCTATACCCTCTCTCTCTCTCTCTCTCTCTCTCTCTCTCTGATATATATTGCAGTAGTAGTTAAAGAGATGCATGCTGCATGGTTTGTCTTGAGTTGCAAAACCAGGTATGGGGCATGCACTCATAGTGAGGATCAGCCTGCAAATATTGATCAGCGACCTATACTTCAATGTTATTTTCAAACGTTCTCTTCATATTGATTGTTTATAGAGATTTACATCACGTTGTTTAATTTGATTCCTTAATTTATCGGCTATTGACTATTGTGAGCTAGGTAGTCAAAGTTGAGTTCCAAAACCAAGTGCTTCCTCATTTTATCTTAATTATTATGTAAAAAGTAAAATATATCTATGGTGATTTGGTATCCATTCATGGTAACTTAATTATATATGTATATATATAGAGATAAGGTTTTGGCTACTAAAATTTAGTATATATAGATACTTGTTTTATTGAATTATTGCATTTACTTGCTGATAAAAAAAATACATTTATCGATCTACTTATTGTGATGTTTGGCTACTCAAGGTACTTTTGAGAGGTTTAGGCTCGTTAAGCTCAAACCTTTTTTTTCTTAATTTTAGGGGTAAAATGAAAATTTAATCCCAGCACAACTTTTAGTGTTAGTTTGGTACAGCATACCAGTATACCACCATGGGTTTATTTTGCATAAAAATAAGTTAGATAAAATTACATTTGTACTTTTAAAAAAAAAAAATGAGGTATTAAAAAATGCACATACACAAGTAAGTAAAATAATTCCACCAAAAAAAAAAAACAAAAAATTCAAACAAGATAGTGTAACCATGTAAGTGTATTTATTTATTTTGTTTCTGAAATTTACTTAGTAAATTAACAAACCACAAAAAAAAAATAGACTACAATATTCATGAACTAATCTCATCTCACTCCAGATTCCCAAGAAAAAAAAAGAGTAAATTGCAAATTACAGCCCTGAAGTTTGGGGGTGTTTGGATTTTATACCTTGAAATTTTAGAATTTAGATTTTAACTCCTGAAGTTTGGAGTGTTTAGATTTTATACCATGATATTTCAGAATTTGGATTTTACCCCCTAAAGTTCAGGGGTGTTTGGGCTGAAATTTCAGGGTGTAAAATCCAAACAATTCCAAACTTTGAGGAATAAAATCCAAACACCACTAAATTTTATGGGGTAAAATTCAAATTCTGAAACGTTATGATGTAAAATCTAAACATCCCCAAATTTTAAGGAATAAAATTCAAATTCTAAAATTTCATGATGTAAAATCCAGATATCCCCAAACTTTATGCGTGTAATTTGCAATTTATCTTAAAAAAATGAAGGATAGTGGAGACACAGTCTTTGCATAACAATTACACAAAAGAGCCCATTTGGTAATATTAGGGGAAATAAAATTTGCTTCTTTAAAAATATGATTAAAAATTCAATTTGAAAAGGAGCTTATAATTAATTTACTCCTACCAATAATATTTCCAATGGCCCAATGGGTGGAAGTTGAATTCTGAAATGGTTAGATCACGTTCAAAGCGTCTCATTCACAAATTACAAATCTGAACTCCAAAGCCTCTGATCTTTCTGCTGCTAGGGGTTTATTAATTTTAAGAGTCACATGTATTGTCTCATGCATTCTTTTGTCATGGGATGTGCCTTTCACCTTATAGATTATTGACAAAATTTCCCGTGGAGAAATTTACTTAATAAAAAATTCACCCTAAATATATAATATGAACATTGACTACCAAACCCCAAGTCATGTAAAAATCAAAGTATTTTGGAGTAATAACTCAATAATTACTTAATAAAAAATTCTCCCTAATTATATAATATGAACATTGTCTACCAAACACCAAGTCATATAAAAATCAAAGTCTTTTGGAGTAATAAATCAATAATTACTTAATAATAAAAAATTCACCCTCAATATATAATATGAACATTGACTACCAAATACCAATAATCATATAAAAATCAAGGTCTTTCAAAGTAATAACTCAATAATGAACCATAATACACATTTTTCAAATAAAAAAAATATTTGTTAGTAATAAATTAGTTTGGAGACATAAATTGATTATGCGTGGTTGTTTAATACTCAATAATTAAGGTGTTGATTTATTTAAATATATATATATATATATATATATATATATATATATATATATATATATATATATATATATATATATATATATTAAGGTTTTGTTGGATTAATAAATAGTAAAGACTCAAGGCTTTTGTCGATGAGTGCTCCAAGGACATAGGTTAAGGTGCATTCATACTCCATTAAGTAATGTTTTTATACATTTTAAAAAAATAAAATCAAATTGTGCACAAACATAACAAAAGCATATTTAATCATAATGAACATGTAAGTGTAAACCAATGTTGGATAGTCTTATGAATTGCTACGTAATGGGGTTGAAAGATATTCCACTAAATTGGCATGAAGGAAAACTTAATTATTAAAAAATGTATAAGAATATCATTTAAATGAACCTTTAATTAATTTGTGTTTTAAGAACACTTGTTAACAAAAGTCAAAAATCAAATGGAAATTCTTAGAATATCTTATTTTTGAAAAAAGAAAAAACAAATCTTTGGGCATGCAACATGTGGTCTTCATATACCAAATTCATGGTTGGAATTCAACCAAGGCTAACCCTGGAATGCCACTTGGAAAAACCCTATGGAAGCTCAATACATGTCAAACCCAATTTGGATGCCGAAAGTAGATGAAGATGGATAGGGATGCATGAGAACATGATATGATACTACTCCAGTGATAGAGGTCTTCTTTACCTGCCATTAGGGCTACAAAAAATGAAAAAGGTACACTGCCCCAGTCCCATTCCCATAGCAGCCGCAGATGCTTATCATTATTGGTGATGATGCAAGTTGGCACTCTCCCTTTTGAACGCCTATTATTTGCTTCGAAACTCCATTTTGGAATCAACATATATGTTATGTAAGCACTTCCCTCATTCCCCACTCCTCTAAAGGGAAAGTCCAGATCATCATATACAAATTCCCACTTTCCCTAATGGGAAACCTTTTTTCTTTTCCTTTGTACCCACCAAGTCTCATCATTCATTTCAACAAATTCAACAATAACTCATCAATAATATTAACATATCGATCATATTGCAATTTCTCTCTTCATCATTGTCACTCTCACTTGGATATGACACACCTAAGAAACAATGGCTTTGATTGGCTTTAAGGATAAGCTTTGCTGTATATTGTCGAATCATGACGTTATATACGGTACATGCATGACTACTGACCAATAAAAAAGATGTTTAACTGACCAATATTATAGTTAGTTTTTGCATAACTACTGTTACGCAAGTATCAAATCTAATCTTAATTACACTGCTAAAAAAACAGATTGTAAAAAAGTCATGACGTCCATTTGCATTGATTGGTCCAAATATTATCAATGATTCTTTGTATCATTATGGTTTAATTAATTAAAAAGCATATATACTTTAGGTTGCTTTAGCGCCGCATTAGATCTTTGCGTGGCCTTTGTGTTTATGAGCCACTGTCAAGCTCTCCTTTGTTAATTCGTTTCTAAACTTTTATTTTTTCTTTCCCCTCATCTTTCTCCAAGGGAGGGGGGGACCTGCCATTATAGTTCCATGTTGTAAGCTTCAAATTGATTTTCAGTTAATTAACATAAAGTATAAACCAAGGCACCTTGTACATTCCTTGCAAAAAAGATACATTCCATTTTGTTTGTCTTCGCATGCAATGGACCTATCTTCTTGAACTTGATATAAATTCGAGCATCCACAAATCTATATATTTTTTTTAATAAAGCACATTGAATACTTCATTTTAAATCTTTTGGAGAACATAATGCTGAATAAATGTGAAAAAGATGTTTAATTTTTTTTAAGGTCAATGGACAGTTACAAACAATTTTGCACCAGTCAAAGTGACAAAGCCTAGCTAATACAGTTACCATTAATGCATGAAAAGCATTGTGATTGATTAGATGTTTAACCTGAAAGGCCACATCTTTATCTTTATGATCATTATATTCTTGAATCTAGTTATCAATATGATCATTTGTTGAAGTGCCACGTGAAATGTCCAAACATATGATAGCATTCACATCAGCATGGTAAAAATATATAGTATAAGGCCAAAAAAAGACACCTATATTGGTATATCTATTCATTGAGCAAAATGGGATTTTGCTACACTAGTATTTGTGCAACTGTATAAGTCATATTAGCTTATGCAAAATGATTTTTTTATTATTTCTTTGCATTTTTTGGGAGTAAATGATAATTGTTGTGCATGAAGAAAGTGAAACCATTAAAATAATCAAGAAATTTTGAAATTTGAATGAAACAGAGTATAAAATAGATAATAAACCGTAATTTTTGTATAAATTAATGTGAATACTTTTAATATTTCATCCAACTTGTTTACATAAAATGATGGAGGTACCTACAAGCACAACTCTCTCTCTCTCTCTCTCTCTCTCTTAATTATAATTTGATAGATGAGAAAGGGGGGGGGGGGGTTTGGGAGATTTGGACCCTAGAAACATTAAAAGGTGAAAGCTCTTGGCAAAAATCTTTTTCAATTATTAGATGATTGCATCATTCACCTATTATTCACAGTTTGATTGTTATAGAAAATATAATTTTTATTTTATTTTAAAATTTTTTTGTATTGGTAAATATAATCATCTAATTGAATTCAATTGACAAATCTACATTTTACATTTCTTAAAAATGTTAACTTCGACAGTTTTTTTTTTTTCCTGAAAAAACCCTTTCTTAGATATAACTGATATAAGGAGAGCATGGCAAGGCATGGGATTGGGATTGGGATTGGGATTGCGATGAAGAGGTGAGGTGATAAAGGAGGAAGAGGAAGGATTGGTGGGTTACAAATTTAGAATTACAAGATGCATTGGTAACTGTAATTGAATAAATGAGTCTGGTTAGATTATATGCATATGGGGAGTGAACAAGAAGATAAAGTTTCTAGACTACTTTTTTCTTTTCTCTCTCATCTGTAAAAATGGTATTAAAATATTAGGCAGTGAGCAGGATGATAAACCCACACATAATTATTCCATATTCCATATATACGTGATGCAACCATTCTCTTTTTAACTTTCTGATGCTATATAAACCCCAACAGAGCTTCACTTCTTCTTCACACAACAAATCCTAGCTTTGTTTCAAGTATATGAAACTGGTCTAAATTGGGTTTGGCAAAGATACAGCAAAAGACTGTTTTACTTTGGCTTGTGCAGTTACAGGCTAGCTTGCTAGCAGGAATACTATTTTTTGGTCATCAAGGATTAAAGGGTAAGGGAGGTGACAGAAGAGAGTGAGCACACATGGTATTTCTTGCATGCTGGGTTTCATGCTTGAAGCTCTGCGTGCTCACTCTCTCTCTGTCACCCCACCTCTCTCTCTCTCTCTCTCTCTCTCTCTCTCCCCTTCCTTGTGTGCTTTTCAAACCTAATCTCTCTCTCTCCCTCTCTCTCTCTCTCCTCTTATGTGTATGAATTTTGTGTGCTTTTTCAAACCTAAAACCTTCTCAAACCCGTGTAGATTTGAGGAATCTTATTATTCCCATCTCTCTCATCGCTTGTATCTGAGAAATCTTAACTCATCTTTAAACTTGTCAGTTTATTCAATTGTGCTTACACAAGATCTATCTAAAGTTAATGTTAAATTTTAAAATAAAATTTAACCACATTCAAGCATAGATAAAAACCATAAGATCACTATATTTAATCATAACATGAGTTGAGTAGTATTAATCATTCAATTTGTATAAAGTTTTATTAAACACTTAGGTATTTTATAAGGAGACAAAGAAATTGGGGGGGGGGGGGGGGGGAAGAAACTTAAGATTTTTAAATATTATTAATTTTTATATTTGGGTTTAGATCAGATTCTCAAAACCTAAACCAATCTCTTATATAAACCTGAAAATTTATCGATTGTTTCCAAAAAATAAATTTCAAACTCATCTTATTAGGATCAAGATTGGTTAGAAAACCTATTAAACCCTTTTTTTCTAGTTTTTTTTTTTTTTTTTTTTTTGGTGACTTTACTAACTTGTTTCTGCAGCTCAAAATCCATAACCAACCTTCAAATATTGGGACTAAGGCTTGTTTGTTATCATTATTATTGTTATTTACTAACTTTATTTCTATGTATAATCTTTTAAAAGTCTATGCATCAGATCTAGCTATATTATATATGTTTGATATGGCTTGCCCTAATTATGCGGACCTGTGGTCTTTGCTTCTTTGACACAAACTCAGAATGACTTGTGTAGTTGTTGTTGTGTGCAATAAGTGCCAGTTTGTCAGTTTTTTGTTTTCATTTCAGAACTAAGGGGGGATGGGGAATCAGTTTTGTTAGAGAGAGTCATATTCTAATTAATGCGTGGCAGCTGAATTTTTGGTCCTGTACTACTTTGTACCTTCATCAGAAGATAAGAGTTGTCTGACTTGGTTGGCTTGTCATTTAATTGAGTCTATCACCACACTATTTGAAGAGCTTTATTCTTCACTGAAAAATGGGATTTTTAAGTGTCACATATGGTCTTTGTGTAGGGGTTTAGAGAGAGAGATGGCCTGAGAGAATGGATGGTTTTTACTGTCTAGAACTATGCATGTTGGCCTTAGTGTAGGATAATTAGGGTGGGTAGTTTTTTTTTTTTTGGTGGTAAATCTGACAGCAAATATAGTATCGTTTAATTTTTATTTACAACTTAATTTTAGACATTTAAGGACTTTGTACAGGAGGAAGTTAAATGCAAAATGTAGAAAACAAAGGAGTTAATGACTTTATTATGTCTTCTTCTTCATCTCTCACCCATTTTTTCTTGGGTTTTTCTTTTTCTTTCTCACATGGTAATGAATTCAGGTAAGGTGCAGAAATTCTTTTGTTTCTTGAAGATCCACCTCAGAGTTAGTTTCACAGGCTGTACGCTGTAGCTGAGGCAAGGAGAATTTTGCTTCTTTTGATTTGTTTTTTGGGCTTAATTTTTTTAAAAAAATTAATAGATGGTTTGTAAATAAACTTCATTCTTTCCCAATAGCTTGTAAATTAAAATCCCTTTGGGGTTTTAATGCTTCTCCTGTAAACCAATTCTATAAATAAGTTGATCACAAAGAATTTTTCTTATGAATATTCAATTTGTGTTGCAGGTTTTGGAAGTATTTTCCCATTAAATTGTTTTGTAGTGACATGTTTTAGCCAAATAGTAGTTATGGGAACGATTGGAAGAATCTGAAAACTACAAGCGTGTTTACAGGAGAAGAAGATTGAGATCTTGTATGACAATTCTCCAACATGAATAAAGTGGCTTACACTATTGTATGGTTCTTTAGCCTCTAGTTAAACTAGTATTATGCTCAAAATGTCCAAATGATAGAGAAGGCTCATTTGGTATATATATAGTGTTGGTACTATTTTCATAAATTTCTTTTCTTATATTTAGAACAACTGAATTAATTACCTTATAAATTCAGATCAAAGAACTGTTAGAGACAGCCTTGTGGATGCCAGTTATCTTGGCCAAGCTGCTTGAAGAAACCTCTAGCTGTTTGTCTGATCTTGAGTTCATCTAAAACCAACAATAATCAGCAGGTTAATTATGTGAAACAACTTTTTTATTTTTTTTATTGGAATGATGAGGTAAATGCAAGACTAAACAAATATATCTTGTTTTTCATTTTGGTGAAAAAGACTTTGAGATTTGATCAAAGGGAATATATCTCTACTGACGAATATAGAGATATATAAGGGCTGTCATAATGTTGGATTTCTCAGGCTGAAATAATTTCCTTAAAACAATCTAATGGACTCTAAGGCTCTAAGGTCTAAGCAACAATTCATTCTTTAGGGGCAAGAAGATTTTGATTCTTTCTTCTTTTTTTTTTCTTAATTTAAATATGATATTGGGTAATCATAGAAAATCTTAATTAGTGAATTAAGTTAAAATTACATGGTCAGAACTCGGAAATGCTATATAAAACAGTTTAACCCGATCAAATATGGATTTACCATTAATTGTTTTTGTCAGTGTAACTTTAAAAAGGGTTGCAATTTTGATTTCTTGTTTATAGTGACTTATATCATTGTTCCCAACAAGAAAAGTTTCATATGCGTCCGTACATTGTGCTCGAATCAATTAAGGTTGGTAATTGTTGTTAAAATGCCTGGATGTCAGATTTATTATGATTAGATAAATGCAACCTTTAGAACAAATTGTCAATTACGAATAGCACTAATAGCTTTTTTAATTTTTTACCATATATTCTTGTCACCACTTCATGGTTTTATGCTTATATCATCCATACTTTTACATATCAGATCTTTGACTCGGACATTCTGCCTGCACATCATAATCATGAAATTAATTAAAATGGTAACCCATGTCCGAAACAAAATCTTTGCAATACTTTAAATTAAAACTCATGAACGGTTCCCATAATATCTGGTCGAAAAAGAAAAAGAAAAATGATTATTAAAAAAAAAATGGAACATTAAAGAAGAAAAAGGAAAAATTACTATTATTGTTTTGCAAAGATATATAATTGTGTCGTGGCAACTTTGTAAAAAGGGCTATCCTTGGCATTTAAGTGAGGAACACATTTATACTATGTGCATATTTTCCCAGAATGCTTGTGAATATGAGTACACTATAACTAGCAAAAAATCAAGCTTAATAAATCATTCACTAGGTTAGATTTAAGTTTAACACTGGATTGTCGACACTCGGAGAATGGCTATGGTTTCATAGAGAACACACACAGTGTGTAGATCGAGTTTCCACTCTTCCTTGTCAACATTAACATAAAACTGTTTGATACCCTCAAGGCTTGTCAATATATTTCCTGATAATTTCGAGTGAGCCTTGGTAATTATAGCAGAAGTACACCAGCCTGAACTTCTGAAGGGAATTGCTAGAGAAGATATCATCAATCTAAAAGTAATTAAACATGTCAAAGTTAGTAGACCATGGCAATATGCCCAAAAAGAAAGAGCAGATGATGAAAACTCTCTTAATATAAGATAACCACACATCAGAGTTAGAGAAGAGCTCGGAAGTACCGAAGTAGTATCAATTTATATATACTTAGACATGCAAAGAAAACCCACGTTTAGGAACACACTATACAAAAGCGAAATATTACATGTAAGAGCTAGCAATATTGAAATAATGGTTAATCTTCAAAATTAAAAAATAATGGTTAATCAATTAATGTAGATAACTTTAGCTTCAAATCAAGGAAAGAAAAATCTATAAGCAGCTAGAAAATTTCTCTTTTGTACAGTGTAATGGTTCATGTAGATAGCTCTAGCTTTAATATCAAGGAAACTCTCTCTCTCCATCTCTCCCAGAAACTCCCCCCCCCCCCCCCCCCCCCCACCCCCTCCCCCAAGAGAAAGAAAGTCTTAAAATATCCATTTCCTTTTCCTTTTCTACTTCTCAAGTAGAGGAGGAAAATTCGAGCTCTAAACATCTCAATAATAAAACACTAAGAAATTTCAATTAATCTAAAGATCATTGACAGCTTAATATACCCAACTTCATGGAAGACAAACTTTATTCCTCTGCAAAACTAAAACTGATATACAATTTGCCTCAATACCCAAAAAAGAAATTGGAGAAAATATGACAATTATTTTTTTTAGGACATGACATGCACATTGCACGCTTTAAAGAGCATAATGAGAGCAATTCAAGGGAGGAAAGACCATATCTTTTAAACCTAGAGAAAGCATCTCATCAGCCTCATTTAACACAAACATTTTGATGTTGTTTACACGAAGTAACAGCCTTTGCAACATGATTGTTAAAATATAAACAAGAAAATATAGAAGAAGACTAGATATCCCTAAACATTTATATTATATATTGAATTATACGTTATAGTAATTACAAAATTTCTATATTATCTATAAGAAAATTCTCCTCTTTGAACTGGACTTTTTTATAATTAAAAAACACCCTTATTAATAAAGGGTAATTTATCTTAGAAATAAGGTCATAAATGTCAAGTAACAAATTTTATTTTGAATTCAAAAAGAGAACTCTTAAAATTTAGAATTTTTTCCCCTTCAGATTCGTCTTTTAATTTCCTAAAATTTAGCCTTCTTTATTCATTTTTCATTTGAATAAAGGTAAAAAATCCCCAATTTAACAATTTAAAAATTAAAAACTAAAAAAACTCCAAAATGTAGCATTTTTTCCCCTCATGTTCATCTTATTTTTTCTAGCTAAACTTTTCTTTATATCACTGCACCACTTTCAAAAAAGAAATTACAGTTACTCCTTATTTCTAAAATTTATTTTTTTATTCGTTTGGAAAAAAATATATTTCCAAATTATAATAAATGCAAATAATTAACTCTTACCAAAAACAATAGAAGAGCCTTTGAGCGCGCGTCTATTTATAGAAATATATTAGTTTTAGCATGATAACCCTAAAACTAAAACTATGGTAGCTCATGGTATTACAAATTTACAATAACTTTACAAAACTATGGTGGAGGATGTTCCACCACATGCTTATCCTTTACTGCAAGCTAATAGAGCCGTTTTGTCTTAATAAAGTTGGAAGTCTTTTCTCTAAAAAAAATGGTCTACACATTTATAACAATATCTTAATATATATTTTAATTAGCTACACATTTATGAATCTATGATAATGCCATAATTATTCTAACATTGTCCTCTCAAATTCAGGGTAAAGGTTTGAAGAAAACTTGAGTTTGGAATGAATTTTTCAATGAAGGCAAGGCTTTTAATGCCCAATCGAATGAATTGCGATCCACCAAAAAAACCTAGAAAGGATCATTGTCTAAAGGAAGAGACTTGTGAAATGAGTGATGTACATGAAAAACACACACACACCAAAAAAAAAAAAAAAAAAACGTTTTGGTGTGAGAGCGCTAGTGGACTCATCTCCAACAAGTGTTTTGTGTGGATTAAGGACTTATAGAAGCTAGAAAATAGGTCAAGTGTGTTGACAAGATGAAACTGGTGAGTAAAAACTCTAAACTCATGTGAGACACATGGATGGTGTCTTCAGAGAGGAAATGGTGAGCAAGGTTGTCAAACCTGGGGTCCGACTGGGTTAACCAGAAACTGGATTGAAATTTGATTTTTTAAGCAAGCAGAACTGGAGTGTTGGTGCTCTAAGTGAAAACTAAATATACTTAATGTAAACTTAACAGAATTCATACCAATAAATTAAATAAACTTTCATTACTACTTTTATTTTATACCATAACTAATATTCATTATATTTTATTATATTATATATTTTAATTAGCCATCTCTAAAAGGGAGTATATAAATATATTCATACTTTTATACTTCAAAAATTAATTATAACTTTTAAAGTATTTTTTCATGCTTTATTATTTTACTTTTATTAAATTTCTTTAAAATATGCTTCAAAATCATTTAATTTTACCCATGTATATAATTTTATAAATATAATATAAATATTTGTATTTAATTAATTAATAAGGTAATTATGACATTATCGTGGTTCGACCTCAGTTGAATCTCGGTCAAACCTTAAAAACTTTAAACCTTGAACATCTCCCTTTACTGGTTCTATAAAAAATCCGGGTTTGAAAACCATGATGGTGAGTGAAACCATAAAGAAGTGCATGATTGAGACGAAGATGGTTCATGTGGGTGTGTGTGATATATACGGTAATGATGAGTATAAGAAGAACTAGATGCATATTTGAGGAGTTAGAGTATACATGGGATCCTCATGGGTCGTTGGGGAACGTGAGGAATGATCTCAAAGTATGTTTTAGTTTGTTGCTTGGGCAAGGGAAAACACCAAAAAATGCTTCAACAAAAAGACTGGTTCAATGACATAGACCTTGGTGCCATGTAAAAATATAAATAAGAAAATAAAAGGGGAGAGAGAGAGAGAGAGAGAGAGAGAGAGAGAATTAACACATATGTCTACAACAAAAGCCATAAATGACTACGTTTTTCTATTAGAAGTATATGGTTAAAAGATTAAATTTACCATAATCCAATAGTTTAAATTTTTGGGATAATCGGTAATTTAATATGGTATCATAGCAATAGGTCTTGAGTTTGATCCTTATCTCATCTATTCTAACACTCATTTAAATTCTCATGTGTTGTGTCTCACCTATTAAAAAGTAGTTTCGGCCCACATGTGAGGGGGAGTTTTAGAAGTATGTGGTTGAATAATTAAACTCAATAATTTAAACTTTTGGGACAATCGGTAATTTAATATTTTTTATATTGAATTATGAGTTACAATGCACCCAATATTAACACATATGTCTACAACAAAAGCTATAAACGACTACGTTTTTCTGTTAGAAGTAAATGGTTAAAAGATTAAATTTACCATATTCCAATAATTTAAGTTTTTAGAATAATCGGTAATTTAACATGGTATCAACACGATAGGTCATGAGTTTGATCTTTATCTCCTCCACTCTACCTTCCATTTAAATTCCCATGTGTTGGGCCTCACCTATTAAAAGGTAGTTTCAGCCCACATGTGAAGGGGAGTTTTAGAAGTATGTGGTTAAATAATTAAATTTACCATATCCCAATAACTTAAATTTTTTGGACAATCGGTAATTTAATATTTTCTATATTGAATTATGTGTTACAATGCACCCAATAGATAAGGGAATACGTTAGGTTTAGTTAGTAATCCTAAAAGTATGATAATCCATATTATTCAATGAAATTATTATCTACATATTTATGGCAATTTTTTTTTTTAAATTTTATAAAAAATAGAAATTTTACTCTAGCCTAATCTAAGTGTATATATGTGTGAAATTTCCTCTTAAACTAAAGACTTGAACCCTAACCCTTACCCTCATATTTCACAAGTACTTATACTCGTGGCAATTTTTTAATATAGTTTAATGAGCTACATATTTATGAATATCCGAATATATTTTATTAATTCCATTCATGGGACTTTGAGTAATGACAACATGATGAATTCCAACAAAAATAATTCAGTTGCTCACGAACGATAGTCCCAATAACACACATAAATCTTCCCCCACCCCCTAAAAAAAATATCAAGGCCAGTATGACCACCTCAATCTATAGCTTGCTCTTTACTTTAGTAGAAGCAAGCACCAAGGCTTAATTATCAATAGGAATTTTTGTTCAATCAACATCCAAGTAGGTTTAAAGAACTAGAGGAGCTGTTGGAAGAGAGTCACATTGAGATAGCAAATTAATGATGCCAAGTATTGCGATATAGTAGGTAGACTATAGAGCAAACATGAAGTGAGTCATCTTATACATGACATAAGATATCTTGGGTTGATTTTGGTGATTGATTAATTTGGTCATTAAATATAAAAAAGAAGATGCAGTTTCTTTTGGTTTTTCAGTACACTTTTAATGATTCAAATTAGTAAATACTTAATCCTTAATAAATGATCATTTGAAAACTAAACCAACTTATTGAACCAAAATGAAAACAAGCACAATCCTTAATCCTTTAGGGTCAAAAAAAGTTGTTAGTAAATACTTGCTAGAGCTTATTTATAGCTTATCAAATTTATTTAGTTTTGACTTAGTACCCATTTGGATGCAGCTGAAAGAGACCCAGTATTTGCGTTTTGGCTTCTTTTTTTTTTTTTTTTTGAGAACGTGCACTGTGGGTCCCATGCAGGAAGAGAAGAGTGTTTTTTTACTTTTTCAGTGGGTTCCGTGCACTGTTCATGGGACCTACAAGTACTTTATTTTTTAAAAAAAAATTTAAAACTGGATCTCACAGTACTATTCACACATTTAAAAATTATTTTACTATAATATTTTCAGTTTTTAATTTTTAACAAAATAAGTGATATCCAAATAAACCCTTAATTACAGTTATATTGAGCAAACGAACACTAATAATTAACAGTTTTTTTTTTTTTTTTCCTCGTTTTCAGGACGCTAATTTACAGCTCACAGACAGCTCCACAAGTTTTTGGTAGTTCCACTTTCACCTTTCTTATTTAGGACAAATTAAAACATCTAATAATCGATGTTTTATATACGAATACGACTTTTCTAGTATAGAGAATCCAACGACGTCGTAACAAAAACACTAACAGTAAAAAAGCAATAACAAAGAAGTATGAAGGGCAAAACTGCCAAAACTGAAAAAGCCGATGCGATCGCAAAAATCCAAAATCCCTAAATCAAAAGTGAATCGAATCAATCCTCTTTTATTGCTTTTTAGCCTCTTCTTCCTCTCTTCCTCCCTCTCTCTATCTGCGATTCATTGCTTTATTCCCTTAACTCCTCCAACCTAAGATCCGAGGAGTTTGGGAAAAGAAATCCTAACCCTTAAAACCCCTTTTAATCAAACAATCTCTCTTTCTCTCTCGTCATCACTTTCAGTTCCAGGTAAAGCTTGCTTCTTCTTTTTTCGTTTGAGTATGGATTTGCTTGTTGATGATTCGTTTTATTGTGTTTCTGAGCTTAGATCGATGATTAATTTTCTGGGCTTTCTTTGTTTTTCGAGAATTTTTTTGAAAAGATAGGAAATTTGGTCTTATACATGTGCTTATTGTTCTTAATCTGTCATTGATTTTAATGAAACTCTCTGGGTTTAGCTCATCTAGTTTGATTCTTATGTATCTTACTGGACAAGATCAGCTCTGATTTAGTTCATTAAATGTGTTAACTAGGATTCGTTTGTGAATAACTTGTTCCTCAATTATTTGTATAAGGTTTTTCTACCACTTGGTGATGATGGATGGGTTCATTAGGTTGTGTGGTTGAGTATATTTTGGGGGAGTGGGGGTGTTGTCTGGGTGGACATGGATTTGTAAAATTTACAGGTAAGCTGTAATGTAATTCGCTTTTCAACTAATGAAGTTGAAGGAATGAATAAGGATATGCATATAGCATATTGTATAGGGATTATTGACAGATTTATAATTTCAGCTATGTAATAAAAATGTTAAACAAGTTGCATACATAGTGTTCCGATTTGTCTGTGATAAATCTTTTTTATTTTTTATTTTTTTTTATCATCCACCCAACTTAGATATACCTTTATCTGCACTTTCTATCATCCAACATCTCTGAATTATTTCAGTTTAGAGATAGCATTCTGGATTCTGGGCTCTTTTAATAATACTTGTGCTCCACCCCTTGAAATAATGATGCTTTACAAAATGGTTATCAAACGGATCTTGATGAATCTACTATGCTTACCATGTTGCCCTTATGTACTTGTTTTTTCATGAGCTGGGATCATCTTTGCAAATTGATTCGTTTGGCAGCAAGAGAACATAAAGAGAAATAATCCCCTTCATGTAATTGTGCTTGTATATAGCATGTCATGTAGTCTTTGGTGGCTTTGGTTGGAATTATATGGAAATATGCTGTTGATTTAGCGGGAACCTTTTTTCCGTTTGTGTTTATTCTCCTTAGGATTCAGCAAAACTAGTATTGGAACTGAATCTTTCATTTTTTTATGGATTTATCTTTACCTCTGATAACCTCAGGAAAACGATATGTTTAGTTTCTTCCCAAGTGGCTTAGTGAATTCAAATTGACATCTTTTTTGCAAGACTTGGATCTTGCCTTGTACGTTAATACAAATTCATAAAATTGTTAGCATCAATAATACATAGAAGATTTACTTAGTTATTGGTATGCATAACTAAATCAAGGTTGGCTTAAGTATATTAAGAGTTTATTATTTACTGCCTACTCTTTGCAGTCATGGCTGGTTTGGTACCAGAGGGATCGCAATTTGATGCTCGTCAATATGATGCTAAAATGAGTGAATTGTAAGTTATTTCCCTTCTTTTTTTCTTTTTTTTTTTTTTTTCCCAAAATTTTCTACACATGCATTGCTGGTGACGTATTATGATGTATTATGGCATATTATGCTTATCATATGATGCCTACAATAAAAGACTCATGCTTTGTTGGTGAATTATTGGGAGCAGATTGGGTACTGATGGGCAAGAGTTCTTCACGTCATATGATGAAGTTTTTGAGAGTTTTGATGCTATGGGGTTGCAAGAGAACCTCCTAAGAGGAATCTATGCTTATGGTATGTCAGATCATGCCTTTTTCTTTTGAAAGAAATTCAAACTTTCTGAGTCGGTGTATCTTGTTGAGGCAGTAAATGCAACCCACAGACATATGTGTTTCCCTGTAAGAAAAAAAAAAGTTATGATTCTAGATTTTTTTATAAATATTTTAGGAAGATTGAACACACAGACATATATGTTTAAGAACGTCCTATTTCTTTTGTCCATCATGGCTCTGTAAGCAGATTCATTTTTTCTGGCAATATACTCTAATTGTTTTTATGTTCACGACTACCATGGCTTCAGAAATTGTTTTCTGAATCAGGTTGTAAAATTACTGTGTGTGCAAAGGATGGTGTTCATTTAAAGTGATGTTTTGCTGTATAACATGATAAGTCAATGTCTCTTTTCTCTAATATGTACTCTGAGATTTGACTTCAAACTTGTGGTAATATGGGAAGCTGATATTTGGATGAAACTTTTTTCAAGGTTTTGAGAAGCCCTCTGCAATTCAGCAAAGGGGGATTGTTCCTTTCTGCAAGGGACTCGATGTGATTCAACAAGCACAGTCTGGAACTGGAAAAACTGCTACTTTTTGCTCTGGAATTTTGCAGCAGCTTGACTATGGCTTGGTTGAATGCCAGGCATTAGTTCTTGCTCCCACTAGAGAGCTTGCTCAACAGATTGAGAAGGTCATGCGGGCCCTCGGTGACTATTTGGGTGTCAAGGTTCATGCCTGTGTTGGTGGAACTAGTGTCCGCGAGGATCAACGTATTCTTTCTGCTGGGGTACATGTTGTTGTTGGTACCCCAGGTCGTGTGTTTGACATGCTGCGGAGGCAATCGCTTCGCCCTGATTACATTAAGATGTTTGTGTTAGATGAAGCAGATGAAATGCTTTCACGAGGGTTCAAGGATCAGGTGCTTGCTATTCTTTTAATACAAATCTATTATTTTTGTGCTGCCTTCAACTATTATCTAGAAATGTGAGTTTGAGGTTTTTTTTTTTTTAAATATTTTTGAAAGAATTAATGTGATATTCATACTTCATTCAAGATAACAGGAAAATATATTACTCATTTCATGCTAGTTATTGGTAAAACTTGTGTTGGCATCTGGTGTGCTTATTCTTTTTAAATGAATTTGCGGCCTTGCAAGCTGAATTTTGCTCCAGCGTGTTAAAGATCAGTTTTCACTTAATCTAAATGCTGTCCATTTTGGTAGGCCTCGTTCTAACAAGCAGGGTTTCTATTTTCTAGATCTATGATATCTTCCAGCTGCTGCCACCAAAAATTCAGGTTGGGGTTTTCTCTGCCACAATGCCACCTGAGGCCCTTGAGATCACGAGGAAGTTCATGAATAAACCTGTGAGGATTCTTGTTAAACGTGATGAGCTAACCCTTGAGGGTATCAAGCAATTCCATGTCAATGTTGAAAAGGAGGAATGGAAGCTTGAGACTCTCTGTGATCTTTATGAAACCTTGGCAATCACACAAAGTGTCATTTTTGTGAACACCAGGCGCAAGGTTGATTGGCTGACAGACAAGATGCGCAGCCGTGATCATACAGTGTCTGCCACCCACGGAGACATGGACCAAAACACAAGGGACATCATCATGCGGGAATTCCGGTCTGGGTCTTCTCGTGTTCTCATCACTACTGATCTCTTGGCCAGGGGTATTGATGTCCAGCAAGTCTCTCTTGTGATAAATTATGATCTTCCAACTCAGCCAGAGAACTACCTCCATCGAATTGGTCGTAGTGGAAGGTTTGGGAGGAAGGGTGTTGCCATCAATTTTGTGACCAAGGATGATGAGAGGATGCTCTTTGACATCCAAAAGTTCTACAATGTGGTGATTGAGGAGCTGCCAGCAAATGTTGCTGATCTCCTTTGATGTGCTTTTAGCTGGCATGTTCGAAGGATTCTAATCTGGAAGCGATAATTATTACTTTATTTCTAGTAGTTCTAGGGCTTTTGATAAGCATGGATTGAACTTTCCTAAAAATGGGGGGTTTTGGGTTCTCTGCATTTGAGATGGGAGGCCATTCCCAATTTGGGCAAAGTATCCATTTTTGCAAATTTTGTCGTGAGTTTGCTTTGTACTTCTGATGTCTTATTAAAGTAAAAGATTTGCAGAGTCGATTGTAGCTTGGGTTGGTCTCATTTGATCTAAGCTTGGTTTTACGTGTATTTGTGAGAAGGGATGTTATGTAGAGTTGAAACATGATTTAATTATGTTGGGATGTTATGTAGAGCTGAACTTGCTCGAGTGTTTCTCTTTGAGCTGTTAACTTGCTATATCTAGTCTATCTCTGCGGCTCTTCACTTTAAAATAATCATTTCTTTGGTACTTAAAACTGGAAGATGAAGCTGTTTCTGTGTTTCACTACCTTGCACTTGAAACCTACATCAAATTTGATCTTTTGGACTGGACTGGATATTCCATTCTTTATTCTCTCTCTCTCTCTCTCTCTCTCTCTCTCTCTCATTTGTATCTGTCAAATCTGTTTTTGCTTCCTGGCCTAATCCTTTGTGAATGATGTGAGGTTTCTCTATATAGCATGTGTTTTTATGCTCTTTTGAGTATGCCATGGAGGATCATGTATGGTTTTGAATTGAAGGACAAAATATTGCCTCTTTAAGTGATTCTCCACCCTCTGTTACCCACTTGCTGGAGGATGGTTATAGGATCTCTCCCCGTGGAATTCCCTAAGATATGCTTCAGAATATGTTGTTTTATGAGGAACTCTCAAAATGCAACGGTAACATTATGAACACTTTCTATTATAATTATGCAAAGGGATGTCTGTTTGCGTTAGGGAGAACAAAGGGATTCAGAAAGGGGAATTAAAAGAAGCACGATGACTTTTCTATTCATATTTTAATTATGCAACCGAACAAGGCAGCCGACATAATAATTTGCACCCTCGGGTACTCCAAAATCAACTTCATATTTATTATTTAGTGATTGATAAATCTTTTTCTCCTTCAATGAAAATTGATAAAGAATTTGATTGGCCTTTTTTTAATTACAAAAAGCCCCACTTATTTCATGATTAGAGTTCAAGATTTTAAGATATAGTCAAATGCAGCTGTAATTATTTAGCTTATTCATAGAGCCAAATAATTAAATGAAAAACAAAGTATGCCAAAGGAACACATAAAAGGAATATATCTAGGAAATAGTACATATATTGACTGCATCTCAGCTTGGAGGGCAGCAATATCAACACTAAAATATTGGACTCAACCCCTCTGCTCGACTGACCATCCATCTTATTTGAATGTTTGGAATAATATGAGGGAGATAATATTTGTTACAACTCATGATACAACAATCATAATTGAAACAATATCATTTTACCTAATAATTATTACACAGCTATCACCAAAAAAAAAAAAAATCAAGTATGACTCTAACCATTGGATAAACAAACCCTTATAAATCTTAAATCAAAATAAAGATACGATAAAAACATGACAATATGTTTAAAATTAATCCGTATCAGTCTTATTAGTCTCGTTTCATGTCCCTTCCGGTACTCCAATGCATGTGAGAGAAGCTTGCCATAAAATAATGGTAAAAAGTAAAGTAAAGACATTCAACCAACAAAATAAAAGTGGTAAAGAGTAAAGACAATAGACTATAGACGTGGGCTCAACGCTAATCTTTTGGGGTTTTGTCCAAGTCAATGCAGAATTCAAAAAATAAAACAAAATCAAAATAAAAGAACTTAATTTTCGCGTTAGACCAGACAACATGATTCCCCCACTGAACACGCCAACTAGAATCAACCCCAAAGTCAGGACTACTCCTATCCGAATCCAAAAGTAAGGAAAAAAAAAAAAGTTAACTTTATTGGACACACCAATGAAACCAACATTAACCAACCCAGGCAGAGATAGCTAGAGCTGGTTAACCCATCGCTAGACCCCCTACGTTTCAATAATTCCTATTATTATATAATCCGATCAAAGCCTCACACCTAAACCAGAAGCCACCTTAAAAATTGAATCTTTCTGTGTGTCTCTGCCACAAAATTCCATGGGAGACTACAACAGATCAGACGAATATGGGAATGGGAATATGCAGATGGAGAGCTATTATGGGCCACCACCACCCAGACCAGCCACTTCTTATGAACTCAGGTCCTACAGTGCCTCCTATGCACAGACCCAGATGGCCAACTACAACAACAAAAATAGGGACTTGAAGCTCAAGAAAGGGAAGCGTGCTTCTGCAAAGTCTTGGGCTTTTGCTGACCCTGAGTTTCAGAGGAAGAAGAGGGTTGCTAGCTATAAGATGTACTCTGTGGAAGGCAAAGTTAAGGGCTCCTTGAGGAGAAGCTTTAGGTGGCTTAAACATAGGTACACCCAAGTGGTTTATGGCTGGTGGTGATTCTATACTCCGCTCTTTTCTTCTTGTATGTTAATTGCTAAAAGTTCTGTTTGAATTTGACAATTTCAAATTGTGTGTCATTCTATAACTGTGTTTATGAAGTTTGTGGGTTTTGTGATCATAAAATTCATGATTTGGGTTGATCAATAAACTGGGTGGTAAATTGGTGGGTAAACTGTGTTACTTTGTAGGCTCCTGGAGGATATTATTTCAGGCTTGGAAGTTATTTTATTTATGTCCCTTATAATTCTTGCTAGCCGACCCCCAAAATTGTGGGACTAGGCTTTATTTGTTGTTGTTGTTGTTGTATGATTCTTGATGCTGGCGTCATCGAAAGCTGTATTTGTCTTTTGAGATGGCCTAATGTTGATAAGCCACCTTGGAGTACTCTTGGTTTTCTAATTTTTGGCACTTAGTACAAAATATAAACATGGGATTTGATTTCTTTTATTTATTTATTTTTTATTGTTTTTTATTATAGGAATTTGTTTTCTTTCTTAAGTAAAGGGGTTGCTTTCATCTAGTTGTTTATATTTATAGTAAAGTACTTTCTTTGGTTATGACCTTAGAATTTTTTTTTTTCTTGCTTTTTATTTTGATCATAACAAAAACACCTCTTTCCCTAGCCCAAGTTAATGTTTAGCATGATCCTTCTTTCCATGTTATTGTCTTTTGGGTGTCAACCCGCATGGTAATTACACCTGCAATATCTCTGTTGTAAATGCTCTGGTTACAGTCCATGGTTGACTCACAGTGATCAATAGTCAAGGTTACTCAATTTAAGTTTTGCCTTTGCGACCATATCTTGTTTAGTGATAGACTAATGCTAGCGTATCATTTTAGCAATTAAAAAGATTTCGTTAAAACTATTTCCTAGTCCATAGGATCAAATAGGATTAATGATTCTACTAATCTATAATTTCATTCAATACCCTTGGGAGCAATGCTCTCTCATCTCACATGAGGTATATGGGGTATATGTTGTTTATGAATGACTTATGGGATGTTCCTTATTCGAGTATGGAGCATGTACCTTTATTCTTTGTCTTGTATTCTGCTCTGTCATCTACTGGAGTACTTCTTGTTTGCTGAGTCATGCTCCAGCATCCTAAAGCTTGATAAAATTATCATGTGATCATATGCGGACAATCATACCATATATAAACCTGTCATTTTTTATCCAAATAGAATATGATTGCACATCCTGGTTGAGGATTTTAATGGAAGCAGTGACATGCTAGGAGTATGTGTCTTCATTAATCATTAGCTTTAGTAACTTCTAAAGTCCCTTTATATCATCGTTTTCCATTGACAATGACTTTTTCCAGCTGCTGAAATTTTCAGTCTTATTAGTTAATTAGGTTATTAGTATTATATTTACTTTCATAGAGTCAAGGTTATTTTTGTAATTCAGGTCTTCCCAAGTGAATTAGAATTAGGGTTTATTCCTAGTATGTTATATAAGAATGTTACTGTACTCGTACGGAGAAATTTGATAGGTTGCTTGATTGATTCCTAAGTTTTGCTTTCTTGTGCCGATTTCAAGCAAGCTTATGTGGTGATTCCTATGTTCTTTTATTTTGCCAAAAATATTTTTTCGTCTTTAAATTTTACATGAAGTTCGGTTTTCATCCCCAATTACAAAAGTTTGGTTTTCATCCCTAAATTATCAAAACTTTGTTTTTCTTTTCATATCCTATTGAAAACATTACACTTTATGTCCTTTTGTCCACTTTCATTAACTGTTTACCCTACATGTCTAACAGAATACCTAGGTGGCATTACTGAATTTGACATGAAACACTAAATGAAAAACACATAACTTAATATGACATGGACATAAACATTATTTCCTTTCTTTTCTCACATTTTCTCAACAACCAAACACAATCTTCCAAAAATTCAGAACTTCATGTGGGAAAGGACATAATATGAAGTACCCATCAAGGATCTTTAACTTTAGTTCCCTTGTATATTCAGTTATTAAACAATGTTGAGGGTATGTATTAAGCTCAGTCTTAGCCGAAAGGCAAGGATAGACAATAAGTTTAAGCACAAGAAAAGGTTGTTATTTATTGAAGACATAACTAGCAGAACGGTTTTAGATTTATCCAATTACACTACACAAACCTGTATAATTTCAATGCTGGCGCTAGTTCCTTGAATAACTTGTATCCTGTACGTTGCAATCCCACAACAAAGATGGTCACACCAAGGAGCATGGAGATGGTAGAGACCTCAAAGCCAGTCTCACCCCCCAATTAACTTGGATCCACACAATTAGTGATAAGCTGACAGTACCACCAACAGATACTGTTATAAAAGGCAGTTGAAGAAGCTGGACATCTGCTTTGCTTCTTTTGGGTCAAATTGATCAGCACTGTGTATTTGGTTTCTAATAAAAGGGAAAGGAAATTTATATATTAAATATTTTAATAATTTTTTTAATGCTTTTGTCCATGTCATACTAATACTTAGGTAATGATTTTAAATTTTTTTTAAAATTTTTTTTATTTAGTGCTCTATTTCAGATTAAGTAATGCTATAGGTATCTAATACATAGGATAGAAAGTTAATAGAAGTGGATGGAAGGACCAAAAGTGTGATGTTTTCAATTGTTTATTGACCAAAAAAAAAAAAAAAATTATGATAGTTTAGATGTTTAGGGATGAAAACCAAATTTCATATAAACTTTAAGGACAGCCAATATTTTTGCCTCTTCTTTTTCTGTTCTTTCATTTCAGAGTTGCATCAATTTTGATTTTGTTTTCTTTCAGTTATTTTTAAAGGAAATGGAGATTTGTCTATTTGGGACTTTTATATTTATATTTGAATGTACAATAAATTCCCTTGAGTTTTAACTGTGGGTTTTCCTGTGAATTGAAGGAAGTTGTATCCTGTCCAATAAAAACTTTGGTTCATTGAGGTGACAAATGATAAAGTTCGGTTGCAATTCAATGGGTGAGCTGGGTCCTAGGGTGTGAGTTTTTTCTACCCTTTTTTTTTTTTTGGTAGAGATGCGGTTGCTTTCTTGGGTGAAGTTACTTAGTTAATTTGTTACATCAGAGTTGGCTCTAACGACCTAGCAACCTTCTTTTCCTTTGAACTTTTTTCCTCCATATTGAGAGTAACTATAAGCAATGGAGAGTGAGGTTCTTGTGTAGTAGTATTTGTTTGTATTAGTGTCTAACAACTCTAAATTCTTTTTTATTTTGCTTTTATTCAAGTTTTGCTTTTGGGACTTTGGGTATGTAAGTTGTGGATTTTTTTTTTTTTTTTTATATAAAAAAAATTCTGTATAATTTCCATGGTAGTTGTAACTGTTTCTATCGTCCTCCTTCGTTGTTAGTTTTTCATTCACTTGATGTTAATGGTTTCTCACCTGTCATTTGACTCAGACCATGATTGTTGGAACTGTGTTGATCACAACGCTCACTTTGCTTCTCCTTCACTCTTCATTTTTTGAAGCAAGATGATAAAACCCATAACTTCACATCCAGTTCTGATATAAAGATTATGATCCAAAACCTCTATGTTTGGGCTGGATTTCGATTTTCCTTCTCTCTGGATTTTGCAAAGATGAAGTAGATGAAATTGGGGATTGAATCTCAAATACTATTTTTGTTTTACTGCATTTCAATCTGAATGTATGTTTATGTATGTGAAAAATAATTACCCTCTATGCTCTTGGTTATAACAGCCTTAGACTAAGCTACTACTGCATAGTCTTATATTTACAGAAAATAATTCTCTCCATTTAAAATGAATTAATTTCATTCATATTTATTAATCTTCTATAAATCATTTGTGTCATTTAATCATTTTTCAAACTTAGTAAAATGTGGAAGCGAATTAGCCCTGTCAGGGATCCCTTAGTCATCTTGCACTCATGTCACCACAACACGCAGCAGTCAAAAGAGTTGTCATCATGTCTTGCCAGTTTAATAAATTTAAGGGCAACTATATCCGATTTTAATATCAGTACAGCACATTATGCTTAAAGTTCATGTCTTTTTAGAATTTATAAACTATGCTTAAAGTTCATGTCACAGCATGTCAGATGGGTTTATATGTAGTGATAAAAGATTCTTAGGCAAGAGGAATTTATAACAGATACACGTCCTAAGGTCACCAGGTAATGCTGGACCACACGATGAGAAAGTTATTAAATGAAGTTTCAGTTTGCATAAGGAGGTGCATTAGGACCATCTGCATTGGACAGTGATGCTCATTTTATTGTTCAATGCTCTATGTTATTAGATAGGTTACTGTCACCTTCCATTTCAGACAACCTTGGGATTGTAATTTTCAATTGTTATGCATCTTCCCCTTCCATCTTCACCCGGATGAATTTTATCAATGTGCCTCTATGGTCGGAAAAATTATTGTATAGAGACAATCTCGCTTCTCACAATATGTGGGTCTCATAAATGTGTGAGGCCAACCAAATGTCATAGTCATAATGCGTCATGAGATGGTCTCATTAGATACTTTCTCCTGTGTAGTTAATGCATGAATTACAAAACATGATATCTTACCAAATGCATAGTATTGAGTTTTGATTGTCAAGAGTTCTCCCTATGCGGAATGGAGAGCCTCATTGTAAATCCAATTATGGCAGTACTATTATATTGAGATTACAATATGTGAGCCGTTGTGCAAGAACTTAAATCCAAAGTGAATTTACCAAAAAAGAAAAAGAAAAAGATGCTTAAATTTGTAAAATTATTAATAAAAAAATGTTTGAAAATATAAAATTTTCCTTGAAATGGACCCTCTTTATTTTAAAAACAAGTAAAAGTACATTTTCCAATTATTAACATTTTGAAGGATAGAATTCAGTCTATAAAATAACTGTGGCTTTTGGCATTAGGGGAAAATAGTAAAACACGATAAAAACTAGAACTAGGAATTGAAGCATTAGGAGTAAAACACAATTAAAACGAGAACCTGGAATTCAAAAAGTAATCACCTCAACCTTGGGTAGATATTATCCACTTTGTGGCCCATATATCTCAAGTGCAAAGTAGTTAAGGAAAATTAATTTACACATTAAAAGGAGATCATTTCTTATAAGTATATTTGCATGTGCTTCTTTAGATGATGTAAGACTCTAAAATTGCTTCTTTCTTTGATTCTTCACAATTCGCCTCCTTAGCACACACATCCTCATGTGTGGAGCCCACACTTTTGGCTAAGTATGACTTTGATACCATTTTTAACGATTTCATCCCAATTATGTAAATATTGTCTTTTTTGAAGCCCATACCATTTGCAGTTTTTTTCTCCCTTAAAAGTTCACAACGGTTTAAGAAAAGACCTCTCTACACATTGAAAGGAGAAGCAATCTTGGGATGGTACCTCATAGACTTTCTCGAAATTGAAATGTAAATGACCTTTTTCGTAGTGTTCTGATGGTATCTCTGTTTTTTTCTTTTTTTTTTTTTTTTCACTTCTCTATTTATTTATTTTAGTTTTAAGAAAAAGTGATAGTAACCGACATCAGGAAGCAACTCTCACTAATATGGTGACTTTAAGACCAAATAAAAAGGAAATCAAAGGGAGAAAAATCATTGAGAGGAAATCACAAATCACAAATGAGTAATCAGATCAAACTGAAATTATCAATGGCGGCCACCATGTTCACTCTATGCTTTGCTGGTGCAAAACTAAGCCACATCAGCAATGGCGGGAGAATTTGCAGAGTAACAGTTAATAGGGATTTAATATAGTAAGTTAGGCACTCACGGAAATAATTAAGAAAACTAGCATCTCGAGTTTTTAAAACTCGAGATCCATATTAGAACTCGGGTCCTTAAGACTCGCTTTGCAAGTGTGATAGATCTTAAGTCTTTTTATGCAAAAAAAAATTCACCTATAGTGGCGTTTTTAAGCCTTACAGTGACGTTTTAAAGCCCTATAGCGACGTTTTCCTGCAAAAAAATTTTAAGTACCAGGTTTAGGGAGCCCTATAGTGACGTTTTAAAGCCCTATAGCGACGTTTTAAAGCCCTATAGCGGCGTTTTTTCGCAATTTATGGAACTCGAGTCTTTAAAACTCGATTTTGACGTTGATTTTTTTCTAACTTTCAACCAATCTTCTTACAAATCGAGACTTAAAAACTCGAGTTTTATCTTAGAACTCGAGTTTTAGACACTCGAGATGTTAGTTTTCAATATTGTTTTGAAACGTGACAACTAACTAAATTTTTTAATATTTATTGTTATTTAGAAAAAAAATTCCAGCAATGGCCCCCACCCCCCACAAAACAAATAAAAATTTGGTAAGTTCAGACCTCAGCCAAAACCAAACGAAACCTTACCAAACAATTAATAATAAGACTTATATATATTGTTTAGAAAACAAAAATAGGATACATCTGAGCGAGCGAGAGAGAGAGAGAGATCGGAGATGTGGGAATCGATTCTTTTAACGTTAGCAGCAACCGCCGGAAACAACATCGGCAAAGTTCTTCAGAAAAAGGGCACCGTCATTCTTCCCCCGCTCTCTTTCAAGTTCAAGGTTCTTTCTTTTTAATACAGATCACAACCCTTTTGATTTTCATGCATGCCCAGTTAATCAATTTTTGTAATTTATTATTATTACTATTATTATTGGTATCCAGGTGATAAGGGCATATGCTTTCAACAAATCTTGGTTGATTGGTTTTCTAATGGATATCTTTGGAGCAATGTTGATGTTGAGGGCACTCTCTCAGGCTCCTGTATGTACTATGTACCCCCCTTCACTTTCTTCTACCTTTCCTATCTTGCTCTTGCTTATTTCTTGCTATAAATCATATTAAAAAAAAAAATAAAAAGACCCCATTTTTAAAAAATTTGTCAATTTAAGTCCCAAATTTACCAAATCCTTTCAATATAAGGACAGGCTTGTTCGTATATCAATTTGGTAGTCATTGAGCAAGAGCATAGAGGCTAGAGAGAAAAAACGTTGCTTTGAGTGAGAATGTGATTGCCAAAAACTCTAAATTTTATCGAACACAAATTTTATCAACAATTTTCTTTTCTCTATGCTTTATTACTGCCCAGAATATTGTAAAGGACTAATGCAGATGGATACGGACTTCAAATTGAAACGGTTTCATAAGTTTGGGACTTTGAAATAGGATATAACTGTGAGCCTTTTTATGTAGTTTTCCCAAGTAATAATAATAGTGATGATGATAGAAAGTTACATGTTCCAATTAGCTTAACTGGTAAAGTCTTTTGCCATCTAATAACTGACCTAGCTAGGATCTAGGATTGAATCCTACCAATACCAAAAAGGAAACCCATTAGTGTCTTGGCTTGATAGTAAATAATAATCATCATAGAGCGAACATCATCATTTCAAATTTTATCATATCTATAGAAAAAGTGATAGAAAGCTATTAGTCCTTGTGTTGTTTTTCTGAAGGTTCTTTTTGTTAGCTTAAACATGAAAACCAATATTATATGTGAGAATTTGTAGAATTGAAATTGTATGACATATTACGTTCATACATATATATTTGCCTTTGTTTTTTTATTGGTAAATTACACATTCACCCAATGGATCTTGAACCCACAGTTGCACCCTCCACCTAACACTTGCAAGGGAAGGAGTTGCCATTTGCAAAATGTGCCAACCTAAATATTATATCTAGTTTTTAGCTTATCTGAAAATTTTTGTCATCACATACCGAAAGGTTAACCCTACTACTTATATATATATATATATATATATATGTATTTATAGAGAGAGAGAGAGAGAGTGGTTTTGTGCATTTGTTTTAACCTTGGTTGGCTTCTTAACAATATGCTCTCAGGTATCTGTCATCCAACCAGTTTCTGGCTGTGGACTTGCTATTCTTTCTATCTTTTCGCATTTTTACCTAAAGGAAGTCATGAATGCTATTGACTGGATGGGGATTACTTTGGCGGGTATTGGTACCATAGGTAATCTAAGCTCTTCGTGATTATCTATGTTGATTATAACAAGTGAATATATTTTAGAATCCTGAGCTCTCATAATTATTATGTCAAGTAGAAGTTAGGAATATTCTTTACACTTTCTTTTTTCTAAACTTTCAGCATGAGGCCCGTGAGGTGTGTAAATTAGCAATGAATTTATGCTCTTCGTGATTTCACTTTTTTATTATCCCAAGCCTATCAAGATGTCTATGCTTTGCAAACAAAAGTTTATAAAACTTCAATGCTTTCTCTGATGAGCTTTAGCTGAAATGGCACCTTCTTCCCTTGTAAGAGTAAGGTGGAGAGTAAGGTTGTGGATTCAAGATCCACTGGTGCTTGTGTGACTTACTAATTAAAAAAAAGTGCAATGCTTTCAATATTGGCTATGCTTTTATTTTCTTCTTTTTTTAATATTGAATTGATTTGACCCTATATGGTATTATAATCTGTGATGCTTTTGTATTTGCAGGAGTCGGTGCTGGAGGTGAGGAGCAAGAAGCTACTTCCATATCTATTTTACATTTACCATGGCTGGCATTCATTGTTGCCATCTTGTTTGTAGGTACCTTATACTATGCACCATCTGATCTTTAGTATTGATGCTCCACATACTGTTTTGTATAACAATTATGTGATGATCTAAGCCTTATAGAACCCTTGCACTTAGGTACTTCTTAATGGATGGCTTCGGATTTACAGACGCCAACGAAGAGAACAGGAGATGGTAAATTCCCCTTTAATTATGTTGACACTTAGTAAGATTTATTCAATGGATTTTTAGTACTAGTTATACTATTGATAATGTTTGCTACGTATCCTCTTCCTTTGTTGACATTCTCTTTTGATGCAGATGGAATTTGAAGTTGTTGAAGAAATTATATATGGCTTGGAATCTGGCATTTTGTTTGGGTACTATTACTATATCCTCACTAAGCCTTTTTTTTTTTTTTTGCATATATCTTCTCTGTGTTCAGCTTTGACCTCACTTCTTCCCTATCTTTTGGTTTTAGGATGAAAGGTCTTGCAATAAAATATCATAAATCAATGTTGAATTGTAAGTTTGTAACTGTTGTCCTTGGAATTCTGACTTTGCTCAATTGCTGGAAAATATGAAAGGTCCCCCTCTTCCCCCAAAAAAATAAATAAAAGGATAATAAAAAGAAGGGGGGGGGGGAATTTGGGTTCCTTACATGCCCAAATATCTTCTTCTTTTTTTTTTTTTTTTCTTATAGCATGGGGGAGGGGGGATTTGAACCCAAGTTCTTCACAAGGAGAGAACTGGGCAATGGCACTAAGCCACAATGCTCTTGGCAACATGCTAGCATATCTTACTAATGCGCTAGAGTGTGATTGAATTGTAGCATCACTTGAATAGACAACTTTTCATCTACAAATATCTTATATCGTGGCAAAATGCTATACAGCATCTAAAAATATATTTTTACAAATAGGATCTTGTTGAATAATCTCCATAACATCACTTCTCTCATTTTCCTTAATTACTTAAAAAAAATTTAAGATTTAAATAAAATCATTTTGATGCTAAAAAAGTTAAATAATTTGTTGAATAGTTTATGTTACAATCTGTCTCTAAAATGAAGTTCAACATATATAAAGCAAAATCTTTCAAGTAATGTTAGTACATCTAATTGCAGGATGGCATCTGTAATATCAAAGATGGGATTTGTATTTTTTGAGCAGGGCTTCCATAGCATGCTGGTACCGATCTGCATATCAATCAGTGTATGTTGTAGCGGTACAGGATTTTATTATCAGGTATTTTGAGCAGTTGACTTAATCCACTTTTTCATATCTAAATGTTGATGGATGTGCATCTGTGATATTTAACCAATTAACCTTTCTTGAGTCAAAAATAGAGACTTTAAGCTACATACCAAAATGTCTGCCATTTTAAAGAGTTTTTACACAATGTGTCTGTAACTGTGTGTCTGTGTGTGTTTGTGTTTTTTTTTTTTTGGTGGTGGGGGTGTTGGGTGTTCTCTTCTGTGTTTTACATAATCCATCATGGAACCATTTCTATTGAAGCTGCTGGGTTTTTGTCAGAAAATTATACATAAACAACATCATCATAACGTGCTTATTCATTCTATTTTAACAGACTCGTGGTCTAAAGCATGGAAGAGCAATTGTAGTATCCACATGTGCAGCTGTTGCATCAATTGTGACTGGCGTTCTTGCTGGTATGCTGGCATTAGGTGAACGATTGCCTTCAGCACCAACAGCTCGTTTTTCACTTCTGCTTGGATGGTATAAAATACTGGGCTTTTTTATTATTATTAAAAAAAACTTAATATGCTTAGAGAAGAAAGCCTCTTGAATCTAATCTTTGGGTCTGATTTTTAAACCTTGAAATATGGTGCAAGCCAATTGATCTCATTTTGGAAATCTTACCTAGCACTTCTCAAAAATATAGTTATCAGTCTGCATTAATTGGGTGTATCTATAGTGGATCTATTCATTTTTATGCTGGCTGTCAACCTACCCTGACCCTTCACCTTTTGGGTAAAAGTATGCAGCCTGATATATATGGTCATGTACGCATTTTAATAAAAGTATTATTACCTATCAAAAAAAAAAAAAAATCTATAGTTCAGTTCTTACTCTCAATTTACAAATGGAGATTTGAGCGCTCATGTTCAGGATTTGTGTGCCATATGTTTATTGTTCATTTCTTTAATGCAGGTTACTCATTATTTTGGGCGTGATTTTACTTGTGACTTCAGCGCGGCTACTTAGACACCTTCCACGGCCATTACGTGATTTTATACAAAGTGGTGTTGACAGGAATTTCAACCTTAGACGATCTGGATCTGCCCGTGTTAGGGATACAAACCCAAGTGCCGTTATCCAGGCAGCAACATTACATTCTTTGATATCATCCCCTTCTAAAGAGAAGGCTTGAATTGACAACAATGGGAAGATTGTTGCATACACAACTATGTTAAGATTCTTGTTGACAGGCCTGTACATGGCATGAAAAGTAGCTCCATTTGGTCTCTAATTGAGGTTGGGGTGTATAGTACCGTTCATCTGCTCATTCGTTTTTAGAGGTTGAAATTTTTTTTAGATCATTCCTTCTGTCAGACATCTCTTACTAGATATATTGTTGTACCTGTTCGAAACTCTTGCCTCCTCCTACATTCCATTTAGTCTCAAGTTTTTGTTTTTTTTTGGTTACTTCAAGGATGATGATCTTAGTGACTAGATATGGAATGGTAAACATACTTTGGTTCATGTCCAAGTGACTTGGGGCAGAATGATTTCAAGCTCTTTTTTTGAACAGTGGGGGCAATGTACTAGCCATTTTCCATCGAGTAATGATGAGGCAATTGTTTTACAATTATCTTCACAATTATTAACGTGACAAATTATGATTGGAACATTACTTTCACACCATACATTAATGATGTCATTATTAGCTCTAATCACTGCACGCCAAGTCAGCATCTACGAAAAATATTTTGTGAAAATTTGTCTTTTAGACCTGGTTGTTTTTATTTTTCTAGCAGATAATTGTCAAGAGGTGGTACAAGGCTACAAGTTACAATACGTCCTTGTGCTGTTGAGTTGCTTTCACTTTCAGAAGTATAACCGGGTAAATACTCGTGTGGCAAAGGGTGTCAACAGTTGAGATACGAGGAATCAGCTAGACAGTCTAGTGTCTACAACTATAATATAGACATTACTGTAGGAAGTAGAGATAGAATTTTATTTTGGTATTAGCTTTCATAAACTACAACAAAGACTTCTAAAGATAAAAGGTGGCATTTATTAACAATCTATTTTAAGAAAATTTTAACATCACTTTCATAGGGAATGAAAAAAACTGTAAAAACATTAATTACTTTTTTATCTTTTCCCATAAAAACTTTATTTAACTAGATTGTTAACAAATACTCTAAGAGCACTCGTTAGCATGACCTATAGTAAATTATAGGCCTCGTAGAGTACTTTTTAATCTGTCCAAAAGAAAATCCATACAAGCCCGCATCAGTATATTTAAAAAAATCCCCTATTTTACTCAAAAAACTTACTTTTCTATTTTACACCATTATTTTTACAAAACACACACATCAGTTTACTTATTATACACACTTTTTTATTAAAATAATATTTTTCCTCACTTTTTCTATTATTTCCCACCTACCCCCACCTAATCCACAAAGTCTCTGCCTCTCTCTCATCCCTCAAAATCTCTGCATCTCTTTTTTTTTTTTTTTTTACTATTCGAAAGCTACAAGGAAGGGAGAAGATGATGATGTGTAAAATTGGTTGCTGTGGGGGCCAATTGATCCCATATGTTCAAATTGCATCGGAAAAGGCTGGGCTCAATATCTAGTCTCGTATGTACAGACTGCATAAGGAAGGGCTGTGCCCAATATCCAGTCCGAGGATAAGAGAGTGTCCGAGGACGACCAACAAAGGAAGAGATGAAAGTTGCACCCCGAAAAGAAGTAAAGAATGCCTGTGAAGGATTTGACCGTGTCCGAGGACAATAGTCACCTCGGAACTTCGGTCTGAGGAAGCTAGCAGACTTATCAGTCTCTTAGGGTAACGCCTCGAACAAACCTTGCAACAAAGTAAATGAGAAAATATCAAATAAAGGATAAGAGTGAGAAAAAAACAAATATCTAAGGGTACTGTTGCCTCCGCATTAAATGCTGCCCAGCTAACCCTCTGGCCGCATTAATGTGGAGGTGATGCCTGAACAGTGAACGCACAGCCTTACAGCTAAGAATGGAATATTCAGGAAAAGGCAAGAGAGGCGAAAAAGAAAGGACTTCCAACACCTGACCCACACGTGGATGGAGAAAATGGTAAAAAAAGCCATAGTATATAACACGAAGAAAGGAAAAGAGTGAAAGACAGAAAAAAAAGGGGAGAGAAAGAAAAAGAGAAAAAGAAAAGAATTGAGTACTCTTAATCATAGTATTAGGGCATATCCGAGGATACTTTCTGTAGAGTTACATACATATAACTCTTCCCTTGTAACGCTATAATCCAATATCTTTATCTTAGATTCAGACTAGCTTTTTCTCCCGCACTCTATAAATTTATTGTTCGGACTTTGTGGGCCTGGATCCATTCATGTTCTGGATTCGAGTCAAATCTGGTCCTTACAGTTGCTTTTTGTATTTTGCAAATGTTAATGTGGATGCTCTTAGCTTCTTAACATATCCAGATTTTTTTTTTCTTCCCAGTATCCGAAACTAAAAATAAGTAGCATATAAAGTGCTCTTATCTCTTAGTTCTTACAACTTGGAAGAAATTTGCAATATTCAACGTCACTTAAATTTTGGTTTAAATACCAATGACCATCTAGTTTTGTGGGATACATCCTTTCGGGGGAAATTCTACAATACCCATATTTTTTTGTGGATATGATACTTCTATTAGGTTATAGGACTATCCAAACAATTAGCAAAGGTTAATCTTTGACTACATCTAACGAAGACCTAAAGATTTACGTTCTCTCCCAATCAACACTGGTAGCTCAGTTGTCATCATGACATACCCATGAAACGAATTGCTCATTAGAGACAACTGGCCAGTTGAACACCCAAGCTTTGGCGATCAACAATGGATGAGCTTTTTTTGAACTTGAACTCGAACTCTTCGAGTTAGTTGTCTGGTGGAACATAAACCCACTCAGGACACCCCTAACCTCTATTTGTTTTCATGTTAATTGAAATATAGCAACTAAGATAGTGTTTATATCAAATCGCATAACAGGTTCAATCACATGATAACCCCTTTTTTTAGTGACAATGAGAGGGTCACATGATAGTAACTTTGTCATAAACGCTAGTAACTCACGTCACATTAAATAACAAGTCTATAACAGATACCACACCCCCAAAAAAATTGGGTGTAAAATAGAACCCTCGTTTCATCAAAATTCATAGAGTTCAACAATAAAAAATGGAGTTTGCATGTCATCCATTTTTGTCACCATCAGAGTATTTATAGATTACATGTCTTCCTCACAAATATTGGTTTGACTGACAATTAGAGAATGTGATAGGTTGGAAATCGTCATATTTTTTTTGGGACAAAGCTGGAAAGGGTAACCAAAACTAATATTTATGCAGGGCCAGACCCTGTCATAATTTCTCTCTCTCTGTCTCAAACAGAGGCATACACTCAACAATGAATCTTTTTTTATCAAATTCATTAGAATCATTAGACACGAGTACTTTGAAAATGAATAAGCCCTTCTTAGTCAAAATAAATGAAGAAACTCGTCAAGTTACTTATCTCTGACTCCCTGTCTCAAAGTGGTTTAAGAAGGGTGGCTCTATTTAATCATCAGAGATATTATATATTACTTACAAGTTTTCCTAAATGTTTCACTTTTTTAGCTTTCACTTTGTCTCGTTCTTCATTTCCCTTTTACTTTGTTGTATTAAGCATATACACATTTCCATAATAAACAGCAGAATGATGGTAAGGACAAGAGTGGCACAGACAAGAGGACTGGCAAAACAAGACCTGATTTTAAGTTAAAAAAGTTATGAAGGGACCTCTCTCAGATGAATAGTAAGATACCTCTGCAATCACTTCATGGTATGTCGACTTAAGAAATAGATGGCTTTTCAGTGTTACAGATCCCCAATTAGGACGTGGAAAGGAGAGAGGGACCCCCTTAAAGAAATAACAACCATTTCCACTTTCATATTCATGACATTACCAGAGGTCCACCATCACCAGGACAAAAGCTACCACTAGTGAAAAATCCATAATGGAAAAACAAAACCCAATGTTCAAAATCCTAGAGATATCCTCAAATTCATAATGCAACCATTTGCAATAGGAGTATAGGACACATATTATGGTACGCACTATGCAGGGGCCAACTGTCATTTCAGCAAAAGAGTTTACTTATGGGGAAAAAATGACAGCCAAGCCCCATAACTAGACTTGTCAGAGAGAAGAGGGCCATAACATTAGGACCCCCCCGTTGGTAATCCATGTGAGTTACAGTATGGCACCTCCATATAAGGCCAAGCTTACCTATTAGAAAGGTATATGAATTGGGATTTCCAAAAGTGACAGATCATCAGGTTTCATATCAGCTAGGACAAGTTCATTGGCTACTATTCTGATACCCTATCAAGTATATAGGCAGGTTCTATAATGGAACACCAACCTTTTATGATTGTCACTGCTTCCTACTGTTAGCAAAATAACTGAGCATCAAGGAAGCAACTTTAATGGAAGACTACTTTCACCAAACACTAGGAATAAAAAAAATGTTGGGAAAATTACATTTTTCCACATGGTTTGAACTGAATTCAATTAGCCAGCTTGTGATTTAAAAATTTACACTTTTCCCACTTGAAATTTAATTCCTTCAAAAAATTAGCCTAAAATCTTCATTAAAAAAATTGCAAGTTTAAATTATGTATTTTTAAGAGTAAATCCAGAGAACAAACTAATAACCTTATTACAAATCTACATTACATTATTCATGAACACAAGAAAATACAATTAAATCTCAACTGTGTAAAGTGCAACTTTCTAAACCATGAGTTAGCAAATCAAATTTGACTCAAATCATAGGTGAGTAAAGTGTGAATGAACCCACATAATTTTGTAATAAGAAACAAGGGAAGCTGAAAAAGAGAAAAATTAGGTCATGTGCCATGGGGTGGTAGGGTAGCCATCTCCTGGAGAGCATCTGGTACTTATGTCTTCAAATTACAATTTGTACCTCAAAATAATTTGAGGCTGTTAAAATGAAGTATGTTTTCAAATTTTCATCCATGTGCCTCGCACAGTTGACTAACTTAGTAACTTCACAGCAAAGTCAACCCATTCCTAACTCACCCATTTAATCATTAGCGGTAAATTAACTCTTCTTTATCAACAACAAACTTCAGATGTGTTTTTGTACTTTTCTATAAAAGTCTGTAAATACCAATAATAGGAATTTTTTGAACAAGTTGCTTAAATTTCTCATATTGGAAGATGATCCTGAAACTTGTATGAACATTTGTCATAGTTTGCCAAGGAAGCTAAAGTTGCTGTGAACATGGATTGAATTCCCAACGAAGCTAAAGAGAGTAAGGGAGAAAAATAGTTAAGGATGAATCGCTCAACAATTTTTTTTTTTTTTTGGGGTCAAACTCTATGCTTCTAACTTATTCAGAAAAGGTGGTAGGCGAGACACCATCTTCTTCTGAAGATAAATTAGGAGGGAGACATTTCTTGAAGTTATTAATCATGACATGAACAAGAAATCAACTAAATAAATAAACAGAAATAAATTTCTATACCTTAATTATACTACTTTTTCCAACCAAAATTCAATCCTTTTTAAGTTCTAAAAAAGGGGTTAATTAATTTTAATAAGCAGCACCCTGGGATCTCATGTAACTGGACCATGATCCAGGCTTGTACAAAGCATTCTTGGGCATGTAGCTCTAAGAATACTCACTCTTTTTAGTGGCTCGATGGTAAATTTGCAGCACCTCCTTGAGGGATTCTGTAGAATCTATTTGCAAAGAGGTTACCTTCACTTTGGCATCACTAATCCTCTCTTCCTCCCAACTTTTAAAACAACAAATGCACCAATTGCTCCCAGTTAGCTTCTCCCTGTTAGTAGGTACTAGGAGGCACAAGCTGCTTCAAAAAAATAACTTAAGAATGAAATTATTTGACATTATCAAATCAAAAGAATAACTAGAAGGAAGCTTCCTTAAGATGTTCTCTAGTATGTTTACTAAATGAATGTGATTTAGAATTGAATGTTCCTTTGATGGTTTCATGCGTGGATCTCATGATGAAGTCATCTTTAGGTTACTGGTATTCAATAGCTTCACCCAAAGTCCAAGTTGTCCTCAAATCAGCTATCTAGTCCAATTAAGCCACTAAATTGTGGGACCTCTCACCACTTACTAGAAGATTCTGTACTATTTCATATCAGCGCTTCCCATTTCAAAGTATCTTTGCCCTTTAGCAAGTGGAACCAACCAGATATGACTACAGAACAGTGTTTCAATTGACCATAAATCAAAGACTATAAAACAGCAAGGAAAAAAATTTACTACACTTCAAATCACAAAGGCCGACAAAAGTACATAGTAATGAACAATATATGGTCCCATCTATATAGATTCTTCCACATATTTAAATGATGATGAATCACATCAGGAATCAATTAGGAGAAAGACCTACCAATAATAATCACTGTGTATTTTCTTTTCCTGGATAATTACCAAGTTGCTCCATCTGCCAGCTTTCATGAGGAGCAACATGTTCATGGAAAGGAGTATATTGCTGCAAAAGTATATCAAAGAATTAGATGACAGATATAGCACAAAGACTTTATTACAATTTAAAGCATCTCCCTGTAAAAAATTTGAAACACAATTTCATGCTAGCCTGCTAATGGAATGTATACCATGCAAATATACCATCTTTTTCATATGACAAAACAAAGGGTGCCATTAAGGAAGGGGGAGCAAGGAAATGTGCCCTCATTTATTCTTGGTACTTATATGATAACGAATAAGAGGTGGCCATAACACCAGGCATTGACAATATATATGTCCAAGCAGATTTGAAATTTGTGTTTCAATTGGCCCCACTAACTAACATGACTCAAATTTATGTGATAGGCAGGTCATTTATAATACTAAGAACTCCACAAACTCAATGATATTTTCTTAGCAAATTTGGTAAAGCTCATCCATGTGATAGGCAGCTTAGCCATTTGATAGATAGTAATTTAAGAAGTTCCACAATTTCAGTAAGGTTTGGTTTTTTTTTTCCATGAAAAATCTGGTCACGCTTTATCCATGTCTTGTGCTTGGGGGAAGCAATGAATGTGTGTTAGAATTGTAACTGGAATTTATAAGCTAATCTTGTATCTATCTTCCCCCCCCTAAGAAGGAACAAAAAGAAGGAAATGTTCCCTTCCTATAACAAAGCCTAATTGACTATGTGGGAAAATTAGTTATAAGGATACCTCCATCTTCATCATTAGTTCTTTGGCAGTTGGAGCAGAGACAACTATATGCCGAGCACCTGGTTTGATGAATCCTTCTTCAACGCCATTGTCAAATAATGCCAGCAAGCTATTATAGTACCCATCAACATTTAGTAGACCAACCTATAGAAATAAAATCCAGTTACAAACTTGGTAATTTTCCAATTCTTTTAGATCTTCAAATATAAAAATTGATTAGTTACTGGTTTCTTATGAATTCCAAGTTGGGCCCACGTTATCATCTCCAACAGCTCTTCCATAGTTCCATATCCTCCTAAAACCACCAAAAAAGAAAAAGATATGTTGGCAAAAAAAAAACTCTTGAGAATAACAATTTTGAGTTTATAAATGAAAATCAACAGAGTTTCAGGTAGCAACACATTTTAAGGTGAATGCTTATTTTCTTTTGATTACAGATGAGAACTTTCCAGGGGATTACCAGGAAGAGCAATAAAGGCATCAGCTTCTCGAGCCATTGCAGCTTTACGCTCGTGCATGTCTGTAACAGTTCTTACTTCTCCAACAGTTTGACCAGATATCTGTCAGCGTTATCCACAATACAATAGACCAAGTGAATAAGTTTTTCAACTACCAACATATCCAAGTACTTTCCATAGTATAGGTAGTTAATATCATATAGGACCTGATAAAAATTTCTCCCCCTAATTAGGGCTGCTATGAATTAAAATCTGGTGGAATGCATACTGTTTATTTTATACTCCAAAGAAACTTCATTTGCATTGCAAGGACTTTGGGCAAAAAGAAAAAACAATAGAAAAAGCATTCTAGTTCAATACATACATAAACAGATAAAAGGGAACAGATACCTCAAGAGGCATGAGAGCTGTTGGAATGACCCTGTACATGAAACACAATTACACATTTCATCAGTGATACAATGTGTTCAATGAACACCTATCTTGCATTTGATGACAGGATTATCAATGAAAGATATGGACAATGTACTGTTGAACACATGTTTCTTAGTTATACCCAAGAACGTGGCAACCTCCATCATACACTGTCTGAGATATCAAACCCATCAACCCAACACTTCCTCCACCATACACCAAGTCTATCCTCCTCTTCACCTGTTACAGACACCCATAAAGTTAACACCAACCACACATAATCCTTTTAGAGTAACCCTATCAAGGATAGCAGCCAACCCAAGAACATCCTGTTAACTATACATGAAATGCACAATTCACAAAACTCATCAATGTGTAAAACTTTTAGTCAAATTAATGTCCTGTGACCATAAATCACAATCCACTAATAGTGTCATTACCAAACAGAACCGTGCCCAACACATCAACCTATCATTTCACAACTCCAAGCTCATTTTAAGGCCAAAGCCCAAGACCAAAGTACAGCTCCATTATCTTTAAAAAAGCAATCCCAGTTTTCAAAATATCAAGCACCTAGTACACAGAACTTAAAGATGATTACAATACCATTAAAAAGAACACGTTTTGAAAACATACAACAGTCCCAGTTCAAAATATCAATCGCCCAGGACACAGAACCTAAAGATGAATACAATATCATCAATAAGAAAGAACACATTTTGAAAACATACACCAGTCCCAGTTCAAAATATCCAACACCCAGTACTCAGAACCTAAAGACGAATACGATATCATTAAAAAAGAACACGTTTTGAAAACATACAAATACAAATACAATAGACCCAAAGCTTGAGACTCTACACTGACCTTAAGCAAAGGAAGAGAGTAACAAAAGAAAAACAAACAAACCAGTTCATTGCCTAATTCAAGAGCAGCATCACTGAAGACTTTTCTGTGGCCGGAGTTGCTCCCACAGAAAACACAAACCCTCCTGAACTTGCTTTTTGTATTGCCTTCTTCCATTTACGATTGCTTTTCTCTTCTCCTTTTTTTTTTTCAATTCAATCTCAAAACATTGGAAGTAACAAATCAAAACACAAAGCCAAACCTTGTTAAGCAGATAACAAATATATACATACATATATAATTATATATTACTCCTATTACAAACACCCCAATACTTACAAAAATAAACGTCACCCAATAAAAGAAATCTATGAAAGACTTCCTTTTTGGATGAGTATCTATAAAAGACTTCAAAAAGACAATCTGGGTTGATCTTAAAGTGATGAACACGGCAATTGAATTCAAGCAAAATAGATGGGTCTTTATATATTTGGTGAATGGGAGCAAGAGAAGCCCACATGCTCCATTTCCTTTCTAATCCAACGTCTTTGTGTCGGCTATATATAAATATATAAATCAATCTTTTTTCTATATATTTTTTGTATGGATTAAGTAGATACTATATAATTTGATAATTAGAGTTAGAGATCATTTTCCAACCGTTGAAGCTACGTTAAAAACAGTGAAGAAATCCTGTAAAGCTCTAAACAAGTATATAAATTTCCGATTCTTAAAAAAAAAAAAAAATATATATATATATATATATATCCATTGTTATTCTCTTTAGTAATTGTAAACGCCCGTATTGCTATTTTATACTATCAAGCCACAAAAATAGAATGGGGTATTACCCAAAATTTTTTTTTTTTAATATTTTACAACTCAGCTACTTTAATTTATCAAGATGGTATTTTTTTTTTGAAATAGTTTTTTTATTGTCTCCCATCTCTTTTATATTTTTTTCTAATTATTTTTCTCTCTCTTTTGTTTCTCACCTCTTTTTCAATATTTTTTTTTATTTTTTCTCATATTTTTTGGATTATATTATTTTATTGTGTAAATATATTATTTTAATATATTGTATAAATAAAATAATTTTTTAAATGGTAAAATAAAGCATTTTTGCAACCACGATGCTAATGCATACGTAAGAGGTTTTTTTGTGTGCGGATGGTAGAAGTCCAAAAAAGAGAGTGGACTAAGCAAAAAGAAGACAGAGGTTAAGGTTACTGTCACGGTTGGACTTGACTTCTTATATAACACAACAATCTTGTAATTACCATGATGTTGTTATTTTTAATCATATTAATATTGATTGCACATTATAACATTTTAAAATCATTGAGTGTCCTTGAGCCACCCTACAATCTAATCTTTACCATGACAATGATATATGCGACATGTTTTTTTGTGTGTGTATTTCTGTAAAAATAATAATAAACTAGTTGTTAAGCTCACATAGGATAGTTAAATAAAAATTATAAGTATTTATTTTTGCTTAAAAGTCTATGACTTGACTTAAAAAAATGTATAACTTGAAAATGAATGAAAATAAATAATTTTTTATTCAATATAATAGTTTAGAAAAATTATTTTTCTTTCATATTATTGGTTTCACATAACACATCCCAGCGTGTGTTATTCTATAGTGATGAATTCACATAATACTCAACTGCAATTAAATCTATTATCTACCCACCAATCTAATCCATGTCATCTTGATAGTAGATCTACAAATTGTATTCTCATATTCTTAGAACTTGCTACATCATTATTATTATCTATATATAATATAAAACCGAAATTTTTGACTTTTTAAGAGACTTACGTTAGAATTGGGATTAAAAAAAATAATTATAATTTTTTTTAATTAGACCTCCTATTAGAATTCTCTCTTCCCTCCTCAAATTTTCTACAATTTGATGCTATAAAATTGTAAGAATTAAATCGAATTAAATCAAATTAAAAAAAAATATAAATAAAAAATGTTGATGTGAAAAATTGTGGAGATGTCAACCAAAAGTCAAAGATTTCGATTTTATATATATACTAGTATTATGCCCGTGCGATGCACGACTTAATAAAAAAATCATATGTAAATTAAATGCCTTGATAAAAAATCATATATAAATTAAAAAAATATATTTTGATGTTAAATATAGATTATAAAAAATGAAAAATTATTTTAATTAGAATTGAATGTTAAAAAAAAAAGGATCTATTTATGAAATACTCTACTAATTAAGTAGTGAGAAACTTGAAACTCTAAATTAATTATCCAAATACATAATTGTAGGGATAGGAGCCCAAAATTATCTATTGGGCCTTGGGCCTTGGCCGAGAGCATTGATTGGTCTGAGGACGGATAAACAGTAATGAGAGTGTTAAGTTTAGAGTCTCATAAATAACGTGCAAGTGGAAAGGTGGTCTGAGGAGGAGTGTCTCTTCGGATAAATGAAGCACATATCGAATGCATATCTTATCACTCAAGGTGAGCTTTTAGGGAGTTTCAGTGATAGGGACGTTCATCACGAACGTACAAGAGGGATAGGAACTTCGAAATATTTAAGGGAAAATTGCTACCACCGCATTGAATGTTTTGCAGCTAATTTTCTGGCTACACTAATGTAGAGAAAACCCCTAAAATAACGATGTCTTGGCTACCTCAACTCACAGAAGGCCTGAGGGGTGTCCGATAGGACAAGCACTCAAGTAGTGGCTTAATTGATTAACATGTGTAGGGTTAAGATCATCAAAAGGGAACTATATAATATAAGAGACCTTCCATAGAAAAGGAATCGAGAAATCAAGAGAAAAACACTGTAACAATCAGGAACCAACTGTGTAGTCAAAATTGTAAGAAATATATAAGAATTGACTTCCTCGGACTTTGCCGAGGAGGATTTTCTTCGGATCAATTCAATCTACTTCCCTGTTCTTGTCAATTGAGTTCACTTTATTTGTTGTCCAACTCATTTTAATCCAGTTTTCCAACCCATTATCTACAAATTCATTGTTTCGGGCCTTTTGGGCCTAGGTCTATCCATTGTCTGGGCCAAGGACGCAAATAGGGTCCTTATAATTGGCGCTGTCTGTGGGAAATTTTGGTGTTGTAGTGAGTTTGATGTGCACCTATGGTAGGGTCAGGCCTATACCAGGTAGAATCTACGGGGTCCTAACGTGAAGATCACTTTGTCAATCTGGAACGAAGAAGGGACCATGATGTTAGTATGCATACCACCCACACTAGCAAGAGCCAGTCACAAAATGCAAGCCACCTTTCTCACGAGGAGGATACCAGGGCTTTGCAACTAGAAATCGACTATTTGAAGAGAAAACTGCATCACTAATGTTGAAAAAGAACTCCATCCATTTCTGACTCTTTTGTTGATGATGAAGAAGATTGCAGTTATAGACGCAGGTCAAAGACTCCTCCCAGTGAGTCTTTCTTGTACGATGAAGACGTCCATCACGAGCGTAGAAATAGAAGTTCATCTTCCAAAGGCTTGGGAAATGACGCAATGAGTAGAACACAACCAAATCTCCAAATCACCCTTCACACGCAAAATCAAGGGAGGGAGACTTCCTCGGTGGTTCACTAAACCAATGTTCACCATGTACAATGGTCGGACGGACCCCGTAGAGCATGTGAGCCACTTTAACTAGAGGATGGTTGTGCATTCCAAGAATGAGGCCTTGATATGTAAGGTGTTCCCCTCCAGTTTAGGGTCCGTGGCCATAAGGTGGTTTAACGGCTTAGGAGCAAGCTCCATTGATTCCTTTAAGGAGCTCACTCAGGCATTTGGATCTCGCCTTATTACATGCAGCAGGGTCCCTCGGCCCTTAGATTCCTCGTTCTCTCTGTCTATGAGAGAAGGGGAGACCTTGAAAACGTATTTGGAAAAATACTAGGAGATGTTCAATGAGATAGATGGCGACTTTGACGACGTAGCCATCAGGACTTTCAAGGTCAGCTTACCCACCAAGCATAGCTTAAGGAAGTCTTTGACTGGGAAACCTGCCACCAGTGTACACCAACTCATGGATAGGATAGATAAGTATAAACGGGTCGAGGAAGGCCAACAGCAAGGTAAGGGGAAGAGTAAGGTTATCCCTCAGGAGATGAGGGATTTTAAGTCGGACCGTTACAACAATAACAAACCCCAAAGGGATTTTGTCGGGCAATCTGGGCCTACGGCTCCTTAGATGGTTAACACTATATTCTGAGAACCAGTGCATCAAGTCTTGGAGAAGATCAAGAACGAGCCATATTTCAAATGGCCAAACAAGATGGGAGGAGACCCTTCGAGGCGCAACTAGAGCCTCCATTGCCAATATCACCAAGAATGGGGGCATACCACCGAGGACTACAGAACCCTATGGAATCATCTGGTGTAGCTAGTTGGAGAGAGAAGATTGCAGAAGTTTTTGTATCAGCCTAACGGGTAGGAAGACCAGTCAAGGTCAGGGGTGCAGGGAAACGCTTCTTCAAGGCCCCTTTTACGCACCATTAACGTCATCTTTGCTGCTCTTGGGAGAACCAGTTCGCAACCCTCCAAGGTGATGTCTGTGGCTCGGCCGCTCACCGAGGACGTTAATCTTGTGCCGAAGAGGGCCAGAGTGGAGGTTTGACCAGTGTTGAGTTTTTCAGATGAGGATAAGGTTGGAACCATACAATCACATGATAATACTTTGGTGATCACGCTTAGGATAGAAGGATACGACGTGAAGAGAGTAATGGTAAACCAGGGCAGTGGCACAGAGGTGATGTATCCTGATTTATACAAAGGGTTGAACCTGAAACCTGAGGGCTTGACAGCATATAATTCACCCTTGATAAGTTTTGATGGGAAAATTGTCGTCCTAAAGAGTCAAATTAGACTACCTGTACAGGCAGGATCAGAGGTGGTAGAGGTTAACTTTATTGTGGTAGACGCCTATTATCCCTATACGACCATCGTGGAAAGACCCTGTTTCTTCCACTCTATATTTGAAGGTGAAATATCCATTTGTGGACTAGATCGAAGAGCTTGTTTGGAGTCAATCCTTGGCTAAGTTGTGCCTAGTGGCCACCATTTTGCATAAGACCGAGGCTGAGCCCTCGGTTTCTGCCAAGAGGGGCTTATAGCAATCAAAGACCCCGGTGTTACCTGCTAGTGGGACGACCGAGGAGGTGACATGCGAGGATTTGGAGAAGATTGTCGTGGGGGATGATCCGGAGAAGTTTTTTCAGGTTGGAGCTCAATTGCCTTCTTAGGAGAAGGAAGAGCTGATAGACTTTCTTAGGGGGCATGTCGATGTGTTCACATGGAGTGATTACGAAACTCTACTGGTGGATTCGAGTTTCATCTGCCATTACTTGAATGTCAACCCGTCTATCACCCCCAAAAAGCAACTTCATCAACGCTCATCCAAGGATTCTGATACTGTCAGAGATGAAGTAATGAAGCTTAAGCAGGTGGGGGCTATTAAGGAGGTTTTTTATCCCGAGTAGTTGGCCAATACCGTAGTAGTGAAGAAGAAGAGTGGGAAGTTACTGTAGGTCAGATAGACCAATACCTAAAAGATCATTTCCCCATATCTTAGATAGACCAGCTAATGGATGTTACTGTAGGTCATCCTCGAATGAGCTTTTTGGATGCTTTTTAAGGCTACCACAAGATACCTTTAGTTTTGGACGATCAAGAGAAGACAATCTTTGTTACTTCTACTGGAAATTACTATTACAAGGTGATGCTATTTGGTTTAAAGAATGCAGGGGCTACCTACCAGAGGATGATGACCAGGATGTTTGAGCCATAGTTAGGAAAAAACATTGAAATTTATATAGATGATATGGTAGTAAAGAGTAAGACAGAATCCGAGCACGTTAATGACCTTGGGGATATCTTTGGGCTATTAAGGAGACACAAGCTGCGCCTTAACGCTTCTAAGTGTTCTTTTGGTATTAGGTCAGGAAAGTTCTTGGGGTACATGGTTACACACCATGGAATTGAAGTTAACTCTGACCAAATTAAGGCGATCAAGGATTTACAGCCACCTCGGAATCCCAAAGAGGTCCAAAAGCTAACAGGGATGACTGCTACTTTAAACCGATTCATCTCTCGGTCAGCAGACAAGTGTAGACCTTTCTTCCAATTATTGAACAAGTGAAAGGGATTTGAATGGATTGAGGAGTGTGTTTTAGCCTTTCAGCAGTTGAAGGAATATCTATCTCGTCCCCCCATTATGTCCAGGCCCGAAGTGCATAAGGTTTTATTTGCCTACATCGCAGTGGCTTCCCATGCAGTAAGCTTGGTGCTGATACGGGTCGATGGTGGCATGCAGAGGCCAGTTTATTATGTAAGCAAGTCACTACATGAGGCCGAGATCCATTACCTACCACTGGAGAAAGCCATTTTGGTAGTGGTGCATGGCACATGTAGGCTCTCCCATTATTTCCAATCACACACGGTTGTTGTCCTCACCCAGCTCCCACTTAGATCTATGCTTCAGAGCGTTGACTACACTGAGAGAATTGTCAAATAGGGTACGATACTAGAACCTTTGATATTAAGTTCATGCCTCACACTTCTGTCAAGAGTTAAGTCCTCGCCGATCTGGTGGTTGAGTTTGCTGAAACTCCGTTAGAAGAGAGAATGGAAAAGCAAAATATGGATGATAAATTAGTTGGTGTAATTTCTTTACAAGAACCTTTGTCCTAGAAGGTATATGTTGATGGTGTGGTGAATCATAGTGGATCTGGAGTAGGACTAGTTCTGATATCTCTTGAGAGGATTATAATTGAGAAATCCTTGAGATTGGGCTTCTTGGTCACAAAGAATGAGGCTGAATATGAAGCTCTATTGGTCGAGATGTCTATGGTTCAAAAGATGGCTGAAAAAGATGTGGAAATATTCTCAGATTCAAGGTAGGTTGTAGGCCAAGTTCAAGGAGAGTTAGAAACCAGAGATCTTAGAATGCAGGAGTACTTGAGCCAGGTTAGACATTTACAGTCAATATTTGAATCTTTTAACTTATCACAAATCCCTAGAAGTAGGAATACACATTCTGACTCTTTTGCCACACTGGCAACCTCGTCGGCACAAAGTTTACCTTGAGTGATTCTTGTAAAAGACTTGTATAAGCCTACTGAGGTAGGGAGCAATGTGGTTCACATTCATCAAATTAGGGTAGGACCTAGCTAGATGGATTCCATATTATTATTCCTTAAGGAGGATGTCCTACCCGAGGATAAGTCCGAGGTTGAAAAGGTATGGAGGAAAGCTCTTCAAGTTTTGGCTGTCCGAGGACCAACAGTTGTATAAAAGATCCTTTTCTGGCCCATACTTGCTATGCATACACCCAGAAGTGATTGAGCTACTCCTAAAAGAGTTACATGAAGGGATTTATGGAAGCCACACGAGGGGCAGTTCTTTGTCTCATAGGGCCCTCACACAAGGCTATTGGTGGCCAAATATGCAGAAGGAAGCACAAGAATATATGAAGAAGTGTGACTAGTGCCAAAGATTTGCACCAAACATTCATCAATTAGGAGGAGTCCTTAACTCATTTTCCAGCCCTTGGCCTTTTGCTCAATGGGGATTGGACATTGTAGGTCTTTTTCTTAAAGCGGCAGGGAATAAAAGATACTTGTTGGTCGGCAGGGATTACTTTACCAAGTGGGTTGAAGCTGAACCTTTGGCAAATATCAGAGATGCGGATGCTAAGAATCTTATTTGGAAGAAAATTGTCACTCGGTTTGGAATCCCTCATATACTTATCTCGGACAACGGATTGCAATTTGATAGCAAGGCCTTTAGGAGGTATTGTTGTGATCTAGGCATAACAAATAGATATTCCACCTCGGCATATCCATAGGGGAATGGGCAGACCGAAGCTATCAACAAGGTCATAGTTAGTAGGCTTAAAAAGAGACTGGACGACGTAAAGGGAAGGTGGGTGTAAGAACTGCCACATGTCCTTTGGACATACTGAACTACACCCCGTTGATCCACAGGGGAAACGCCCTTTTTAATGACCTAAGGGGCCGATGTTGTTATTCCTCTAGAAACTGGATTCTCCACACTAAGAACAATTTCTTTCACGCCAAGCAGCAATAAGGGGCTATTGGAGAAGAGCTTGGATTTAATTGAAGAACGAAGGGAAAATGCTATGGTCCAATTGGCTTACTATCAACACAAGCTCAAGCAGGGGTATGATGCCAACGTAAAGTTAAGGCCACTGACAGTTGGAGACTTAGTCTTAAGAAAGGTTTTAGGAACTACAAAGAACCCAACATAGGGAAATTGTGACCTAATTGGGAAGGGCCATATCATATCACATCAGTGGCTGGAATAAGTGCATACTATCTTGAGGATCTAGAGAAAAGGCTGTATCACACCCCTAGAATGTAAATAACCTTAAAAGATATTATTATTAATGAAAGTCTCCTTTGTGACTTTCTCGTGTATTACATTATCTGTTGAGCTTCAAATTATTGTCTTCCTGAGTATAAACAAAACCTTAGCTATGCCTGGTTCCTCGAATCACTTGCTTGGGTAAATTAATACTTCCAATTATTTTCCTAAGTGTTAAACAGAACCTTAGCGATGTTTGGATTATTTTCCTAAGTGTTAAACAGAACCTTAACTATGTCTGGTCCCTCGGACCACTTGCTTTACGTAAATTAACACTCAAAGACATCTATTTATTCTATCTAAGTATTAAACAGAACCTTAATCATGCTTGGCTCCCCAGACCATATACTTTGGGTAAATTAATACTTAATGATATTTGTTCATTTTTCCTAAGTGTCAAAGCATATCCCAGGTTACACTCAGCTCTTCGAATCACTGGCCTTAGGTAATTTAATATTTTTGGATATTCATCTAAGTGTTGAACAGAGTGAAAGTTGTCTCCCCCTAATAGAAATAAGTGATAATACTCTTTATTGCTAGTACTTGTTCAAATCATTTAAATTGTTAGTGATGTATTACTGTTAGCTTTTGTCAAAAGAATAGCAGTAGTTCATTGCTGTTTGCAACATTGTCAAACCTAAAAACACATAAAGTAAAGACACAGAGAGTAAAAAGAAAGGTCTTTTCATTGAATAAAAAAATATATACATTTATGTCTGAAGGCAGATTGCCATTACAAAAATATATAGAGAAAACTATAAAGGAAAATCCTATATTTATGCCTTTGCGTGATGAGGGTCCTCTGTGGGATTGGCTGCCTTGGATTTGGACTCTGCATCCTTAGCCTTGGAGACCACATCCCTGATCGTAAGGTTGTCCTTAGAGTGTTTGGCCTTGGTTTGTGGCTAAATCATTTTACCCTTTCTAGTCCCTGTTGGGATTTCAGTTTCAAGAGAAGGGGCTTAGCTGGCAAGGAGAGGATCAGCAACAGGAGGAGGGAGTGCTTCTAGGACTTCTCGGATGTCCTCTGGGAAAAAAACATTCTCAGCCTTCCTCAGCTTAGAGTCAGTAGGGACTCCCACCCGATTGAGCGCTTCTACCCATGTTTCGGTGCAATAGTCATTGCAAACTCCTGCCACCTCCTCAGCCAACCGTGTCTCCGTTTTTAGAACCCCACGTTCATATGATGCCGTCTCCGCTGCCTCAGAAGCTTCCTTGGCCACCCGAGCTGCGTCCTTAGCTTTCTACAGCTCAACCTTAAGATCCAGATCTCTAGGTAGCCAGTTCTATCTCGGTTATATGGAGTTGTTTGCGCTAGTCCTCGGCTTGCATCTCTGTATTCTTTAGACCCGCATCGACACTTAAATGAGCCCTATCTGTGGCCACTAGCTTGTCAGACAACTCCGCTTGTTCTTGCTTAAGGGCTCCCAGGGACTTCTCAACCTCAGTGCGGGAGTGGGCCTTGGCCCTAGTCTCATTACGGGCATCCCTGACCCACTCCTTGGCCATAAAGACTTGCTGAGTAACCTACATAAAAACAACGAAGGAATCCTATGTATAAAAAAGATGAGAAAGAATGAAAATGCAGATTGACAATTAATTCAATAGAGGTGTTAGTTAACTCACCATGGCAAGGTCCCTCTTCAGGGACAGGAATAAGTCTTGCTGTCTTATGCGCCTGACAGCCTCTATGTCTTTTGAGAGGAGAAGAGGTTGATCCAGGGCTTCAGCAATGTAGGTTGAATGTCTTCTCTGGAACTCTTGGACTGAAGCGTCCTATAGGATGGTGGCACCATCCAGCTCCAATCGAGGAGCTCAAGTGTGCTGTTGTCTGCGCACTTTAGGCCCAAGAGGATCCTCCATGTTGTCTATGGAGGAAGCCCATCTGTCTATGGCGTTTTTGGGTTGCTTCGCCCCTTTTTGAGGAACCACCTCGCCCTCCTCCACTTCTTGCACCTTCCTCTTCTTCTTTAAGTCAAGACAGGGGAGCAATCCGACTGAAGTCATAGGGAGAGGAGGAGGAGGTGAAAGATTGGCAGGAACTTGGGACTTGGGACTTGGGGGCATCCTTAGACGACTTTCCTTTGTTTCTCGCCAAAAGGAGACCTTTCAATCCTCTCCTCGGGTTAATGTCCATTTTTTCATCCTCCTTGGAACTAGAATCAACACAGGCAATAATGAGCCTAGGAGAGTGGGCAGCAAATTGCCTATCTAACTCATCCTCAGAATCTGGGAGTTGGATTATAGGATTTGCCCTTTCTTCCTTGTCCTCCTCGAGGTGAAATTGGTCAATCTTGGCCTTGAGGGATAGACGCGAGGAAGCTGTTTTCTCCATTGACGCAGCTACTTCTCGCGAAGGGCGTTGGGGAGGTAGCTCAATGAGTGGAAGGTCTCTCCGAGCCAAAAAGCCGGGCGCGGAGACGTTTATACAGGCTAATCTGAGGTCACTGGCTCTTATTGCTTGACCCGCGTCTTGGAAGATTCTTGACAGAGGCTCGAGTCAAGTATCAGGTGGATGGCCTGCAGCTGCCTGTCTTCACTTATAAATATTTCCGACCTTAGTAGCTTGTTGAGTGCCGGAACGTTAACTAGGCTAAGTCTCGGAATAGCGAGCCTTTTATCTGCAAAAATATCCGAGGAGGAAATCATGGTCAGACCAATGAAAATGATCATCAGAAGAAGGCGAAGTGTTAAAAATGAAAAGAAATAAAGCTAAAAGGGCTGAATCCCTGGCCGAGGGACCTAATCGTAGGGTACCCTATCTAGCTCTCCCTCCCGAGTTGGGCAGTGAAAACTATCGTGCCAATCCCCGGAGACGATCAGGTAATCATCCTTCAAGCCCTTGTTGGACTTAGGAAGACATGATACCATTCTAACAACGTCGGACCGGGACTTGAGATAAAATCCCGCGCTGGCGAGGGAATTACACTCGTACATATGAACAACATCGTGCCATGTGAGCTTTAAATCCATCTACTCATTCAAAGCATCTACACTCCCTAAAACTCTAAACAAGTTGGGAGTGCATTGATGGGGACATAGTCTATGGTTGATTAGGTAATCTCTAGTTACCCTACCCATGGGAAGTGTCATTCCTCCCTCTATAAAGGCGATCATTGGAATGACCACTTCACTCTCTCTCCTATCTATAAGAATTTGGTTTAGGGCACAATATTGCAGGGCTACTCCCTGCGGAATGTCGTACCTAGCCCTAAAACCTTCTATATCGGCATCGGAATCTACTAAGTGCTTAAACCTACCAATTTGGTTAAGCTAAAGGGTGCAAAGGAATTTTTCAAAGGAAAGAAGCAAAGAATAGAAGGCTGAGGAGACTGGCTGAGAAGAAATAACTTAGAAAAAGGGAAACTTACAAGAATAATTACGGTAGTTGCTTCTGGTACTTCTTAAAGGTTTAAGTTTTTCAGGAAAGAAGACTTGGAGACCTTAGAAATTTGGGAAGCTTTGAGGGTTTAAGAGCTATAGATCTCTGGAGAGCTTGAAGACTTGTGAAATGGGGAGAAATGATTTCCCCGGATGCCTTATATAGAGGGGGGGAGTTGAGTGGGAGTTATCTCGCCCAAAATTCAAGGAGAAATATCAATCGTAGGATCTGCACCTCACCGTTGGATGCAGGGAACAAAGTGCCGCCTGGAGCAATTAATGACACATCGCGGGTTCTGAAGGGTTAGTAGCAGTTATGGGACGCATAAAACGGAAATTCCACACGTGTAAATCAAAGAAATGAATGGTTTTAATTCTTAAAATCAAAACCCCACTTTTTCTCCTTAGATGAGAGGGAAAAAATGAAGTTTTGAGGGGCTATTATAGGGATAGGGGCCCAAAATTATCTATTGGGCCCTGGGCCTTGGCCAAGAGTATTGATTGGTCTGAGGACGAATAAACAGTAGTGAGAGTGTTGAGTTCAGAGTCCCATAAGTAACATGCAAGTGGAAAGGTGGTCCGAGGAGGAGTGTCTCCTTGGATAAAAGAAGCACAGATCGAATGCATATCCTATCATTTAAGGTGAGCTTTTAGGGAGTTTCAGTGATAGGGACGTTCATCATGAACGTACAAGAGGGATAGGAACTTAGAAATATCTAAGGGAAGACTGTTACCACCGCATTTTCTAGCTGCATTAATATGGAGAAGAGTCCTAAAATAGTGCTGCCTTGGCTACCTCAACTCACAGAAGACTTGAAGGAGTGTCTGATGGGACAAGCACTCAAGTAGTGACTTGACTGATCAACAAGTGTAGGGTCAAGATCATCAAAAGAGAACTATATAATGTAAGAGACCCTCCATAGAGAAGGAATCGAGAAATCAAGAGAGAAACACTGTAGCAATCAAGATCCAACTGAGTAATCAAACTTGAAAGAAATATATAAGAACTGACTTCCTCAGACTTTGCCGAGGAGGATTTTCTTTGAATTAATTCAATCTATTTTCTTGTTCTTGTCAATTGAGTTCACTTTATTTGTTGTCCAACTCATTTTAACCAAGTTTTCCAACCCACTCTCTACAAATTCATTATTTTGAGCTTTTGGGGCCTAGGTCCATCCATCGTCTAGGCTAGGGACGCAAACAGGGTCCTTACAATAATATATGTAGTGTGTTTGAATAAAATATATTGTACATCATTAGGTAACTACCACAACATGTGTGTGTATTTTTCTATATATATATAAGAATTATTTATCAAAAGAGAATAACTCGTGATTTAGAAAGCAAACCAACATATGAATCTACCTTTCTTAAAAGAGTTTAAAACTTTGTCCTTCCAAATTCATAAAATGCAAGTTATAGGCTTCTAGCTCATAATAAGAGTAAGACAATACAAAGTATAGAAAACAAAAGTTCCTATAAACAATATAAGACGCAATATATATGTATACACGTACCAAAGACATACACTTGTAGAAAATAACATTTATAAATTTACCTAAATGCTCTATTTATTATTATTATTATTGAATTTATTGCTCATTACTCATGAATTAGAATGCAGCTTTGTGAAAAAAAAATGGAAAATAAAAGAAAATAAATACATACCTGTGTAACTAGAGGAAGAGACGTTTCCTTTGAAATTCAGGGATTCACAATTTGGTGTGAGTTTTATTCCACAAAGAAGAAGATATATTATAGAAGAAGAAGATAAGAATAAAGAAAAACCTATTACATATAAAACACTATTTATGTAATTACATTTTTTTTTCCTGATAAAACTATATTTGTGGGAATAGTGTTATATATTTGTGGTAGTAGTGTTACTTCATTATCTCTAAAAAAATTTCATATCCACAATTAAGCTTTTGTAATTATCTAAAAAATTAATAAAAAAATAGAGAAAAAGTTGATAAGAATAACTTTTTTTTTTTTTTTTTTTTGTTGAGAAAGTTGATAGGAATAATTGGGTTGTGTTATTTCTATATATCTAAAAAAATTACTGCAATTTTTTAGTTGATAGAATTTAACTTAAACTCAAACTTATGCCTTCCCTTTTATATTGTGCGTTTAATTTTTAAAAATTTTTTTAATCTAGTTTTTTTTAGGGGTTTCTTTTAATGTAGTTTAGTACATTTAGAATAATCACAAAGCTATCCCATAAAAAAATGAACTATATATATATAGGTGAAAAGAGGGAAAAATTAAGTTGTGATATTTCTATTTAAAAAAATTACTACAATTTTTTAGTTGATAGAATTGAACTTAAACTCATACTTATGTCCCCCCTCTTATATTGTACGTTTAATTTTAATTTTTTTTTTAAATGTAGTTTTTTAGGGGTTTCTTTTAATGTAGTTTAGATCCTTTAGGATAGTTACAAAGCTATCCTATAAATTACGAACTATATATATACATGTGAAAAGAGGGAAAAAAATTGATATTTAGAATTTGGATTGTAATTAAATTAAGATTTTTATCAACTTAGAAATTATTGGAGAAGAAAAATTATATATATATACATATATTTTTAAATCTAAAAAAATTTCTGCAATTTGGTGTCGCCATTTGGTGCAACCATAGCTTTTAAGCCCAACTTTTATTATATGATAGATATATAGATTATGCATTGTTAACAATAATTGTTATCATTGTAAGAGCATGTTTTGGTTCCTAAGCCCAAAAGATGAATGGATTCAGGCCCAAAGAGCACGATACAATGAATTTGTAGAAAGTGGGCTTAAAAGCTGGGTTTCAGTGGATCAAACAACATGCACAGTGAATCAAAGACACAAGAAAGTAAAGGAAAACAAGCTCCATCCAAAGAAAATCTTCCTCGGCAAAATTCGAGGAGAGTGGTCCCTAGATATATTTCTTGCTAAAATGTTTTCTCAATAGATTTTTCGATCCTTTCTCCTTAGAGGGTCTCTTACATTATATATCTTCCTTTAGATAATCTTGGCCCTATATTTGTTGATCGTCCAAGCCACTACTTGAGTGCTTCTCCCATCAGACACCTTCCCAAATCCCTTGTGAGTTGTGACAGCCAATGTAGCACTTTTCAGGAGTCTTCTCTATGTAAATGCAGCTAGGAGGTTTAGTGAGATGCATTAAATGTGGTGGCAGCCACCATTCCTTCAGTGATGTCAAGGATAACCCCTTTCCCGAAACTCTTTCTTTACAATAAAACCTCCTCTGATAACGTGTCACTGACATTGCCTTACTGTCCAATGGTGTGACCTCCTCGGCACTGTAATGGTCCCCTATGACACATGGTGCAATTACCTTACTTAAATTCCTGTACCCCACAATCATTATTATTATTATTATTCAGTTTTCTTCATTCTTTAGGGAAAGTGATTAAAATTAAATTTTTTTTTTTTAATCTCTAACTCCACGAATGCATTTGCCTCTATGATAATTAATTTAGTTATCAACTTCATAAGATAAAAAAGGGGGAACGAGGCATTGATGACTAAAACTCTTTTGTACAAATTATAAAAAATGTATATATTTTGAATTTTAAAAATTTTAAAAAAAAATCACATTGAGTATAAAGAATTTCATAATAAGATATGTACTCTTAATTAAACATGATAATCAATGTGATAATATACTTATACAATTCAGTAATGTTCTCCTATAAAAATTTATCTTGTGAGATGAAATCCTTATTTGATATTCTAATGTCTTTTAAAGAGATTTTGTTTAGGTAAATGTAAAATGGAATGTGTTACTTGACCATAAAAGCGGGTGAAAAGTGAAAACAAGTGTGTATTTTTAAAAAAAAGTAAAAAAAAAAAAAAGTATATATATTATATAAAATAAAATTTGAGCTAAGAAGTCGTGATTGGCCAAGTAGCTTCACCAAATTATAGCAATATTTTGAATTAAAACAATTTTTTAGATAGAGACAACAACTTATTTGTTCTTAATTATCAATTTCTTTAGATAAAATAACAATAAATGTTTTAACAAAACATGCAACATGCATCTAAGTTTTAGTTAATAAAGACAATAACTTATTTATTATTAGCAATTTCTTTAGATAAAGTAACATAAGTAGTTTAACAAAACATGCAACATGCATCTAAGTTTCAGAAATTTAAATTCTACTTCAGCAGCATATGTATTTGTATTGGAATGATTTACATCTTGTATATATTCAAAACATGTAACATGCATTTTAGATCAAATAACAATAAGTTTTTTAACAAAACATGCAACATGCATCTAAGTTTTAGAAATCTAAATCCTACACCAACTAAAAATCTATTAGCAAAATTTCAAAACTTATATATATTCACCAATAATCTTTCCATAGAATCTCTCTTGCACCACACTTTCTTGTTTATTAAGTATTTTAATAAAACATGCAACTTGCATTTAAGTTTCAAAAATTAAAATCCTATTTCAAAACTTTTATATATATATATATATATATATATATATATATATATATATATTTATTTATTTATTTATTTATTTATTTATTTACCAATGGTCTTTCCATAGAATCTCTCTTACGTATATTTATTTGTATTGGAAGGATATACATATTGTATTGATTCATAGGAGTTGATAAATTTATATGATTCTCTCTGATAGTTTTTAGACCCCTTAAAACTACAATTGGATTAACCTAGGTAATTAGCCAAGTTGTTACTTAGTCAAATTATTCAAATCTGGGTTATCATAATCAAACAATCATATCATGTAAAGCAGCGGAAAGATAAATAATACAAAGATATGATCACCCAGGAAACCAATCCGGTAAAAACCTAGGGAGGATTTAACCTAGCTCTCCTCAAAGTAAACCTGAATCCACTATCTTGAAAGAATCGAAATTCATACAATAAGACTTACAAGCCCTCACGCTTGACTTCTTATTGCTACCCATCAGTAGAACTTATTGACATGACTAGGTGCAACCTCCGAATCCACGGACTCTTTCTTTCTTGGATTCACCACCAGATACAAGCATCCACGCTTGTGTTTCTTTAGGCTTCAATAGCAACAATTGAATTGAACATCAAGGTGTAGAAAACTTATTTTCCTTGAAAACCCTAAGCTTGTGTGAAGGAAAGCTCCTCAAGGATCTCACAAGAGATTCACACAAACCGCAATATGAACAATATTAAAACGTGGCTAGGGTTTTCCTTTTATACCTAGGGCAAATTAGAAAACCTTAAACGTTTTAAACAAAATAGGGTTGAGTTGGAATTCTGTAGAAAAGACATTTAGACCCGATTTTCGATTGATCAAGCCTAAGCTTCAATCAATCGAAATAGACTGAATTGCTTTTTTAAATCCTGCAACAACTTATTCCAACTTTACATAAATGAATTAACTTTGAGCAAGTCTAAACACGACAAACACATTGTTTTGATAATGGTTTGCCAACAATATAAATTAGAGTTCTAAATACATAAAAACCTAAGTCTTTAGAACCTAACACTCTCTCTCTAATAATATTTTTCCTAATAAACAACTACTCTCATTAATTATTAAATTAATGTTTTATTAATTGTTAGGATAAAATTATCAATATTTTAATTTACAAACTAAAAGTCCATTATAATTTTTTTTTCAAAATTCCTTCCCAAGAAAAAAAAAAAAAATTCTAAACTGAAATGTGGAATCCTACATAGCACTCCACGCTTCCCCCCCCCCCCCCCCCCCAAGTTGCATCTTACATTTTATTAATTATTTAAAGAATTATTTTATTAATTGTTACGATATATTTCCTCAAATTAAGGGATAAGATTTAATTAGAATTTAATTTATCTAACATTTTATCGTCTAAGTTTTAGAAATTTAAATCCTATTCCAACTAAAAATTTATTATCAGAATTTCAAAAATTATACATATATATATATATATATATATATATATATATATGATAGTTTTGATTAAATAAATTGATTTTATTTATTGTTATTTGTTTCTAAATAGCAAATAACTAAATGAGTTATTATTTGTTTCTAAATAACTGCTTGAGTTCAAATCACTTTATTCATTAATAAATAAGGAATTAAAAAAATAATTAGAAAAGTTTTTATTGATAATTTTAATTAAAGATATTATATATAAGGACAAATATACAGAATTATGAATTTTAAATAATAATAATCATTTATGTAGTTAGAAACGAGTTTTAAAATTATGTAATAATAACACATTTAGTTATTTTTTACGATATATATATGAACTGATGTTGAAAATTTGCCGTAGAACAACCCATTTTTATTGGGTCCGAAAAGTTTTCATTGGGGCCTATTTTGCTGATCCGGCTCATATATTGGGCTGAGAAAGGCATCTAGCCCATGCCCACAAGTGTTTAAGGAAGCCCAAATGAAATAAACTTGAATTGCATGTCTTTTTATTTTTTATTTATAAATATTTGGGGTAATCCGTAATTACACATAACCATATGTGGTTTTCGCAAAAATCATCTTACTTTTTTTAAAATATCACTTAACCCATTTGTGGTAAAATTTGTTTGTCTTCTGTAACTCATCTATGTTAAAAACAAAAATAAATAAGTATTTTTGCATTTTTTTTTTTTTAATGTTTCTCCCCTCTTAAAACAAAAAACACATACAAAAACAAGATAAAAAAGGAAGGGTTATGTAAAAATTAATATATTTAAAACTCCAAACAACCATTACAAAAATGTAATAAATCAAACAAAAAAACAACAATAAATCTGAGCACTTAGCAATAAGCCAATCACACCGCCATGAAATTGTCAGTGCCAATAAACCTTCTCTACTTTATTTCCACCTTTTCTGTCTTGTTGTCAAGCAAAAAGCCAATAACACCACCAGATCTACTTTATTATAGTATTGATCTAGGTTCTCATTGACTAGAAGACACAAATAATTGAGGTTGAATGCTAAAACTTATATCTACAACTTGCACATAATAATATAAAGGTAGTGAAAGAAAGAAAACAACCTGCGCATAATATAAAGGTTAAATCTCAAATCGGCTTTTCTTTTCACATAAATATTTTAAGTCTTTTCTCTTTTCTCACTCTCTTTTGGGTAAATAAAGAGTTGTTGTAATTGTTATTAAAAGAAGGAATAAAAACTTATATCTAGTTCCTAGCTATTCAAACCCAGATTAGTTCTTCTTCATGTTCATAAATTGTAGAGGCTGCACTATAAGAAAAAATCCATGTCATTCGAAGGTTTGAGATTCACCAGCATTACCCACCTTTCATTGGTTGAAATCCACCACAACCAAGCTATACTTTCAGATTGACCCCAACCAAATCCCAAAACCCAAATCACAACCCGCACGTCACGCTCCACCTCAAATCTCGGACTCAAAGCAGTTGTGCTTCTCAAAAAATCAAAACCCAAACCCATACAACCACCTCGTGCTCCTCCACTGTCAGCATCATGCTACTGCCGATCTGAATTTTAGTGTGAGAGATGAGAGAGATAGAGAGAACATAGAGAGGTAGACATAGAGAGCAAGAGAGGAGAGAGAGAGAGAGCACGCGTGAGATATTAATTAAATCAAAGAGAAGAAATAATGGATAGAGTTTTTTTTTTTTTTTTTTTTAAAGTAAAAAAAAAAAAAAAATTGGCTGTTATTTTCTTTTAACATGTTAAAGAGACATTTTATGCTTTATTGGATTTCTTGAGCCAAGTTTCTTAATTTTTTACAAATAGCATCTTTTGATCTGGTTGTGTCTTGTTTTTGTATGTGTTTTCTGTTTTAAAAGGAGAGAGATATAAAATGCATGTAAAAATACCTATTTATCCTTGCTTTTAACAGAAGTGGGATACGGAAAACAAACAGAGTTTACCACAGGTGAGTTAAGTGACACATTTCAAACCCTGAGTAGGCAATGTGATTTTTGCCTAAGCCACAGGTGGGTTATGTGTAATTATCATAAATATTTTGTTTCTTAGGTTGGAGTAGCACGATGTTAGCAAAACAGCTGCGTTTGAATCCTAAGCAAAATCATGTAACTGACACGAAATACGTTTTGAAGAAAAGAAATTTTGAGTTGTTGCCAGCAGATGTTACAGATCCTAATACTTAAATGTTTTTTTGCAGTCAAATTTGTTAGTGACAGACTGACATAGGTTTTATTGAGTTGTTGTGGCCAAAGGATTCAAGTTCATGTGTGACATGGGAGTAAGGTACTAAAGGAAATTGTCCTGGACCTGGTTATGGTTATAATGGATTTTAGAGACAGAAAGACCATAACCCCTATTGTTAATTCAACCTCTTTTATTCTCAAATGATACTAGTATATTTAGAATAAGGTATAACTAACTTGACCGTAAAAGGATGTGGATTTCAGCCAAAATAGAAAGTCTTGGAGCACTCAAAATAGTAACTCTGCCTCCTCACCTCTAGTTCCTCTCAATTCCTAAACTCAAGCAAGTAGTTTCGGATTCCCAAGAAACAAAAAGAGTAGGGAAGAAATAAAAAACAAAAAACACTTCTCATTTTCAGACTCCATTTTCCTTGACCAAGATCCAAACATTGCTCAACTTTTTTTAACATCAAACCCGGAAGGAACAGAAACGGACAGCAGAAAAAGAGAGTAAAAACATGGTGTGAGAGAGAGAGAGAGAGAGAGAGAGAGAGATCAAAATTCCACATCTTGTCTTGGATGTTTAAGTCATGGGAAGAAGAATTCCTAGTGATGAGAACTTGTTAATACATCCAGAATTCTCATTCTCCCTACTTGCCATAGGGATGGTCGCAACAATTGCAATGATCACAGCTCTATGTGGTGTCCGGTCAAGGAAAAAGTCATCACCTCTTTCCTCACCACCTCTTAATAAAAAAGAAGAAAATTCAGTAGTGTCTAACTCAGCATCCTCTACAGTGACAATAACATCTTCAAAAGCTGCAGAACCAGTAGAATTAGAGGATAGTTCACATAACAAAAAACCACAGATCAAAGAACTTCCACTTCCACCATCAATGAAGCCAATGAAAGAGTCTCATTCTTTCAATCTCATCACAAAGTCCTCGTCTGAGAGAAGACTGCCGATGAGTTTAAGCATGAAACTGCCAAGAAGCTTGTCAACGGCAAAAAGGGAAGAAAATCATCAACAAAAGAAAGGGGATTTGAACTCGGAGGACACAGTTTGGATGAAGACAATTATCTTAGGAGAAAAATGTAAAGTACCGGCAGAGGATGATGCTGCTGTAATTTATGATGGCAAGGGAAATAGAATCTCAGCATACCACCCTAAGACCCCAAGTATGTTCTCTTTGTCTAGGCAATGCTCGTTCAAAGATCCAGATAGTTCTTGACCATAGTAAAGAGTGGAAAATGAAAGAACAAAAAGGAACATCTAGGAATGGGAGAAGAATTTCCTGATTCATTATATCATTACCGTGTCATATGCCGGTAAATAGATCTTTTTTTCTTTTTTTAAACTTCTCATTATTTTTTATGAATACGGCTGTTTTGATATAATAATATAGTGACTTCATTCATTAGCATAAGAACATTCTTATCTGTGAATTGAGAATGTAGGACATTGAGGCTACCAACTTATGCTACAGCCTCATTACAGCAATAAGCTGAGTGTAATATCAACTAGATTATTTGATTATGCCATAAGTGTCTATTCTAGTTTCAGAAGTCATGAGTTCAAGCCAACCTTCAATGCATGGCTGTCTTTTGGAGCAAGGGTTGGGACAAGTTTGATGCATTTTACTGATGTACTTGTACAAACTTACGTCTCACCCCCTTTTGCCCCTCTTTCTTTCTGAATTTCTGCTAAACTACAGCAATTACCAACTATTTTTGAGCATATGATTATTGGCACTAATTATGAGAAAGTTATAATCAAAAGCATCACATAGCATTCTTTAGGGAACCATAAACTGTATGCAAAACAAAGCTGTGACATTGATATCCACATCGAGACAAATTTTTGCATAGTTGAATTATTCAAGCTCTTGGTATACGATCAACTGAAAATTTCGTTATGCTGCATCAACCTTATTCCATACTTAAGGAAGAATGAGACCATAGATTAATGATAACATCTCAGTCAATATTGCACATCCACTAAGGTCATAGGACATTAAAAGGCTTCAGAAACATTATGTTTGAAGTACATGGTAATGATTTGAATTTAAGATTCAGAAACTCTTCAGAAAATATCCTGAGTTATTAGGAAAAAATTCTAAACCAATGTATATAAAATATGTTTCTAGTTCCAGTTACTCAGGAGCAATAGAGTGACAGCAAAATAGGCTCTCATAGTTGACTATTGCTGTAAAATCAATTTTTGTCATAAAAAATTGCAACACCAGTTATTTAGGCTACTTTGTGTCCACTATATGTGTACATGAAGTACTCTTTCCTCAATTAAATATCATTACTAATATAAAAAAAAAAAAATTTACAACACCAGTTTTAATTCAGTATTATAGAGGTGTTTTTCTTGGAGAGAAAAGGCATTACCTTCTTAAAATTTAAATGCACCCAGCTCCAATAAGGCCTTCTCCATCAAGCTGTGTAACCAATGACTTGATTTTCAGATAATTTTTTTTAGCTTTAGATGTAATGGCACCATAAAATATGATTTACATGAGAGGAAAATGGGGTTTGTCAAACAGCTTCTTGATTAGCTAGTGCTGAAAATTTTCACCATTGCTTAGGCTCATGGACTTGAAGGACTTGATAAAGGACTCGTACATTTTAGCAATTCCTACTAGAAGATGTGCCCTTGCCTTCGAGGACACAATGGAAGAGTTTTTCTGCCCTGTCTGTATCTCCTGGACTGCTTTGGGGTTTGCATCAATGGTTTCAGAGGAGGGACTCGATTTATCTAGCACCAGTGTATCTTTGCACCTGTTACTGGCAGAAGCTTGGATTGGCAAATCCCTTGGGTGCCGCATAGGTTTAGGGCTAGATAGCTGTATAGGTCCAATCATCTCAGGGTTAGAAGCTGAGGTACAACAGAAAATATAGAGAGAGGAAAAATAAAACATGCAGCATATAGAACTATGGCAAGGAAAATAAAAAAAAACCATTCTATTTTTATTCACCTACTTGCATTTGGCTTGCCATATCAAATTAACAGCTTGACTTATAGGCCTGAAATTCAGACTTGCTCAATTGAGGAAGGATAAATAATATGGCAATACTTCAGAAGTTTTTCTGGTATTTGAAGAAATTGAATCATAAACTAAAATTCATAGCATATTGAGTAATATTTGTCTCAATACATGAGATTTATGATGAAAATTATTTGTCAAAATCTGTACATAATTCAACAAATTTTATGAAGTATGGCTCTAGTGAAACAGATGATTCAACTGTTAGATTTGACAATAGTCACTATGGTCTACCTTAGCATCTTTAGACACTGCTGAAACCTTTGCAACACTCTTCTGTTCCGGAAATCTTCCAGCACTTCTTTCTTCTCCACCTGCAACAGATTTAACAAAGAAACATTTTAGTCTCTTACGTGTGATAGGAACGTGAATTCATTGATGTATAATGGTGACAACACCAAATATTGGGATTTTAAAAAGAAATAGAGGTGATTCAACTTTCATGATGGATTTTTAATTATGAAAATATATGGTGCAATAAAGCTCTTGATGATTCCATCCCAAGAAAAATTGAAAATACTCATAGGACTAGATGCAAAATAAAATATGTATAAGATATTAGGAAAGATAACTATATTGAGAAGACACCTGACTGTCTGTTATAATTGGCAGTAACATGGGTTTCCTGAGTGCTTGTTCCTGCAACATGGCCCTATTGTGAAAAGGAGTTAATTAACAGATTAAAAATGACGAGATGCTATTTTCATTAAGGTATCTAATGAAAGAAATTTTTTCCATTCTAAAATGCCACTTACAAGAGCTCGAGCAGGGGGAACAGCAAGCACTGACTGTTGGAACTTCAAAATGGTCCAGTCAAACACATAATCCATTTTTAATCCTGAACAAAGGAAAATATTCAACAACCAAGCCTTAGTCCCAAAATTTCTGGATCAAATATGGATCCTTAACAGACTAGTCAGGGTTATTGTGAACTATAGAATGTGTAAAATTACAGAAAGGAAAGAGTGAGCTATGACTACTAGAGCTACTGCCATACTTTTAAAATTCTCATTCAATCTTATGACACTATACAAGAAAAGCAGGGATATGATATACAAACCTTCACGAGAAAAAAGGCTTCTGAACATTCTTTTAAGATAACCATAATCTGGCTTAGTATCGAAGTGCAGTGAGCAACAGTAGTGAAAGTAACAAGCAAATTCTATTGGGCAACCATGGCATAAGTCCTGCAGAAAAATCAGTAAACTTTCTAGAAAAGATATCTTAACTAGACGTGTAAACACTAAAGAGATGTAATTGGTAAGTTATTTTTAAAAATAATACCTCAATAGAAGTGGAATCCTTTATTTCTCTAACCTTTTCTGACTTCTTTTTTTGAGTTGCAGCTTTAATTTGCCAAGGAAGACTACCAAAAATAAGAAAAGAGCAAGACGGTTCAAGTTATGCAATGCAACATAGAGTATAGACAATTAAAAAGGTTATGAATCAATATTTACCTTCCCTTTAAGAAATAAATGAGAACATATCCAAGAGATTCTAAATCATCCCTTCTGCTTTGTTCTATGCATGTTAATAAAGACAGTTAGCCATAATATTCAAAGCATCAACTAGGGATCAAACCAGTTACCATTGCTACCAAATACACTAGGTTCATAAACAGCCAAAAGAAGAAGAAAGAACATATACATACGAATGCCATGGTGAGTATTTCTACTGGCAAATCTTTCGGTTCCAACAAAATTCTTATTTTCTCTGCATAGGATGATGACCGTGTTAGACAAAAATAATGGCAGAGGAATGCTTACCATGCATTCTGTAATGATACTAGATACTACAAATTTTACTAAAGAAGCCTTACAAATTGATATGTTACCAATCATAAAATAAGTAATTCATCATTTATTTATTATGTTGTTGAAGCAGCACTCACATTCAATGTCAAATGAGTTTGTACTTTGTAGGCTTTTTGTAGTAAAATTTGTAGTAGTTTTAACATTTTCCTCCCATAATATCAAGCAGATGGTGAGAATAAATGCAAATTTACTAGGTTGTAATACTAAAATCAACATTAATGCAGATATTATTTCAATGATATATGTTATAACATTTCATATTAAGAGATCAATTGTGGACTGGGGATTGTCTCTTTGGTGTGAACATCAGATAAGCTTATCTGAAAATGAAATCAATGCTCCACAAACCTATAAGGAATGTGATTATATGATGAAGGATGTCTATACTTGGTAGCCAGACCAAAATCCACGATGAAGACCTAGATGCAAAACAAAAAACCATTAAGCACATCAACAATATCCTGAAAGTAAATACATCAGGGAAAGTACTAAAATCCTTAACATGTACCTCATTATCTTTACTTCTCCTTCCCATAATGAAATTGTCTGGCTTGATATCTCGATGTAGATAAGATTTCGAGTGAACAAATTCAATTCTGTCAATCTGACAGGAAGATCAAAGTCACTAGTGATGGTTTGGAAAAGTAGACTTCAAAACAGAATTAAGTACAAACTGGATGCAAACTTACCATCTGATCCGCAAGCATGAGAACAGATTTTAAAGACAGTTTATTACCACAAATCTTTAATAGTTCTTCAAGGTTCTCTCCCAATAAATCCATGGCCACAACATTATAATTTCCATCAACACCGGACCATTTAACATTTGGAATTCCAGCTGCCAAAGATGACAGTTATTAGACGTTAAACAAAGGAGTTAGAACAAATGAACATAATTTTCTAATTAAGATTAAAAATAAAAACCGAAAATTGAAATAAGGCCAACTGGAAAAAAGGCAATAGATTGTTTAATTAGTAGCATACTTCCACCCTGTAGTATTTTGTACACTCTTGACTCATGCATAAGTTGGGGGTGTTTCGTCTCGACATGTTCCTGGGGATAAGAAAGTGCAGCCTTTTAGTATTATTAACAAACAGCATCAGCCCTTAATCAATTGAAGCAAGTATAAGCGCTCTCATTTGCATATTAATATATCAATACTTAAAATTAAAATATGAGTGAAAACGTTTCTTTGTCAGTTGGAGTGCAGCAAACCACTCACATGCTTTATGGCAACCTCTTCACCTGTGAGGACATCAGTACCTGCAACATGTAAACCATCCCATCATTAACATCAAGCCCCTGTTGATCTATCATATGAGATTATAGCTTGGTACTGATCAATAGTCCACGTCTAGCTTCCCTATTGCTACCTATTCCATGTATTGATAAGTTTCGATCCTTTGCCACATATCATTAGGCATGAAAAACTTACAATGATGCAAGTGTACAGCTCTCTCTGTTAGAGATATATTAGCCTATTAGTATAGGCCCAAGCCTAATTCTACTTTGTGTGCAAGTCAAGTCTCCTACTTGTATTAGAAGTCTATTAGTCTAGGGTTTAGTCTACTATATATACACATGTTATGATTCATTGTAACACAGGATTTGTACTGCACTCTAATATATTATTGATGTAGCCTTTTAGGGTTTCCTCCGTGGATGTAGGCCGTTAGGCTGAACCATGTAACCCTCGTGTGTTATTGTGTTTTATACTTTATGATTTTGCTTCCGCATTCATACTAGCATATTCAACATGGTATATCAATACTAATATTTAACATGATATCAGAGCTTGTCATGGTTTTCTATCCTTGCGGTATATTTAAGAGCAATTTTTGTCTTCCTCGGTGTTTTTTTCGCTGCGTCCATCTTCTTTGGCTTCCTACTACTGCCGTCAAAACTTTCCGGTATAGTCAAGCCACCGTTAGAAGTCGCATCAACACTGCAAGACCATTGCCTTCCTCAAACTACCGTCACAGAGCCAAATTTCATTCAAGGGATCTTCTCAACCTTATCAAATCTCGAGATTTCATCAAGCTTCCATCTTGAGTTTGAGAGGGGGTGTTAGAGATATATTAGCACATTAGTATAGGCCCAAGCCTAATTCTACTTTGTGTGCAAGTCAAGTCTCCTACTTGTACTAGAAGTCTATTAGTCTAGGGTTTAGTCTACTATATATACACATGTTATGATTCATTGTAACACAGGATTTGTACTGCACTCTAATATATTATTGATGTAGCCTTTTAGGGTTTCCTCCGGGGATGTAGGCCGTTAGGCTGAACCACGTAACCCTCGTGTGTTATTGTGTTTTATACTTTATGCTTTCGCTTCCGCATTCATACTAGCATATTCAACATGGTGTATCAATGTTAATATTTGACACTCTCATTTAAAAATCTTTTGTAATTTGGTGTTAGCTAAATTAGATTCACACAAAAAATAAATTAAAAACACCCACATAAGAACATTCACATAAAACAGAAAGTTTAATGTGGTTCAGCCAAAACCCGTGCCTACATCTAGGTACAGACAACACCAAAATCCGTTGTTACTATTATGGATATTACCAAAAAAAGACAAACTCCAAAGAAACTTGTGAATACCAAATTACTTCTTTATCAAGCAAAACACCTTTCTTTTTTCCACACCAAGGGAAATCAAACAAGTAACCCAACTTAAATTAAGTTAATTGTTCCCACAAAGTTCGTAAACATTAACGAACAAGACAATAAAATTTTATGGTAACAAAAGGATCAAAAAGTAATTAGCACAGACCATGGAATATCACCCCAAAAGAGCCGCTTCCAATCTTTGGACCGAGTTTGTACTTGTTCGAAATAGAAGGCTCCATTTAGTAGCTAGCTGACAGAACCAATCTTAAAGAATGTATCAAGTAGTGGTGCAGTACTATATATATATATATATATATATATATATTCTTTATTTGTACAAGTGCAACGTTAGACTTAGGGTTGAACTCAAGGGTTTAGTGCAGTTCATCTAACGATTTTGAGGCAATTGTAGTGGAGGTCTGTGTCCAGAAGAGAAGGCAAGGGGTAGAAGATCCTCGTATCTCCATGGAAGGAATGTTACTCATGTTTTGTGTTACGGTGTCTGTGTTAGGACAACAACAATATTGTAGGGTTTCTGGCAAGCCAGGGTTTTACTTGTTTTTTTGGAGTGTACATGGAGGCGCTCGTCTGCGATATAATTGACTTTTGTCTTTGTGTGGATCTTCAAACTCAATTATGTGTCTTCTTAATTTTATTTCTTTTCTTTTTTTGTCGAGAAACCACAAGTAATTTATATTAATATCTACGAAAATAAACAAGAGTACGTGCCAAACTTAATTTTTTTAATCATTATTATTTTATTTTTTAGAAAGGCCAAACTTAATAATTAAGTTACACTTAATCAAGGATATCGCAAAACAAAATATGAACAAAATCATTCATATTTGGAAATTAATACGTTCATATGAATTGGTAATTCTCGAAAATTTCATCAAACAAACAATCAAATTTTCAAGAATTATAGAGATTTAACCATTCATTCATATATACTAAATTCCAAAGCAACGAACACAACATAAAAAGAAAAGAGGGAAAGAAAATTTTTCTTTGATTCGCCTCTCCACCTTTATAAGTGGTAAAATATTAAGGCAAGTAATGAGCTACCACGACATATTACTCCATGCAACTAATGAAATGGAGGTGTTCAACAATGGGAAGTAAAACTGAAAATTAAGAAAGAAAGTGTAGAGCAGAAGTAAGACACATGCAACTTTATATATATATATATATAACGTGAAATCCTTTATGTGCAGAGGGAAAAAACCACGATGGCCAGTCGAGGAGAATGCACTATGAACCGATATAATATTACTCAAGTGTTGCGTCACAATGGAATGGTATCCAGCTATGTTGCTCAAGTGTCGTAACGTGATTGGTACATTTACTTTTTCCCCTAGCAATAATACCATGATAATTCCATGTATAAGTGTTGAAATCTATTTACAAATTAACATTCAAGCATGTTATGAAATTATGTGTGAATTTGGATGTGTCTATAGACAAATAATATATTTGGATTTACTGCAAATTAAAGCTGAAATAGCTATTGTATGGTGTAATTATATTTTTAATGTGAGAGAGAAAATTTAAAAGGTAAAAAAAATAATTATGATTTATGATTTAAGAGTTGAGATTAAAACTTAAAAGTGAACTTTTAATTTTCAATATTTAGCCTTGAAAGACAATTACACATACATCAAATCTCAATCCATGCATGATAGATATTGGGCTAGTGCTCTGCCTTTTTTTTGGGGGGTGGGTGGGGGTAATGGGAAGGAACTCTATTATGACAAGTTTCTCAAATATTGCTTCTGGTGCTACTGTGTCATTCTAAATGACACGAGTAATAATAGTCATATACTCAATATATATACATTATCACATGAATTTAAATCATATTTTAAAAACACAATTTTACAAGAATATATATATAGAGCGTTTAATAAAAATTTCTGAAAAGATATAATGGCAAGTAATCGATTTACCTTTTAAAATAGGCTATTTGCTGTATGTGACTTTGTCATTGTGACTAATGCCTGTATGACTTTTTTTTTTTTTTTGGCTGAATAATGGCTGTATGACTTTATCAATGGCTACATTGACTTTGTCAAAAGACCAACCACGTAAAATAAAAGCAAATATAAGCCATGGAAGCCATGCAATACATGAAAGGCCAGGGTTCCAACATATTAATTCTCACATCCGAATTAGTTACTAGTGGCATTTTGCCATTAATTTCAAGTGGACATTACCTGTACAACCTTTGTTGTCTTCTGCGAATTATTTATAGCAGTCACGACCGTCAATCATGTTCACATGGATGATGGATGTCACGTTCTTGTTCAACAGAATTAGCTAAAGATTGAAACTTCTTATATAACTGGTTAAAAAAACACCACACATAACCTTATAAGCCAAAGCGTTATGGTCAATATTGTAACTCAAAATTTAGTTGCTTTCTGCATATAAATCTGCTGTTCTTTTGGTTGGATAAGTAGATTAGCAAATATTCTTGTGCCCATGCATACTTCAGTGATCAATTGGATCCTTAAAGACAAAGTTTTGTTCGAATTAAGTTGGAAAATTTAGTCTTAACTGATTTCAGATGAATAGTTGAGCCTTTTGGTTGTTCGATAACTAGTTGACTGATTAACATATATTATATTGACTTTTCAATTTGATTTTTCTTTTCAAATTTGTAATGGACAATTGATTTTATGAATGGTACCTCGTAACTTAATTTGCAAATTGCAGTGGTTTTTGGTAATCATCCTCGTCTCTCTCTCTCTCTCTCTCTCTCTCACATATATATATATAAAATATGTTACTCTACTTAATTTTTTTTATTAAATTAACAATTTGAAATTTTCATCATTGGATTATATGTTTTTATATTCTTAACATGCATGCTAAATTTCAATTCAATCGAACTTTATTTACCATTTAATCAATTTTTGATATATAATTTGAAACTATAAAAACTTAAATTTTAAATATTTGATTAATGACATAATTATTGATTTTTTATTGTTTTAAAATTTTACAAGTTTAAAAAATATACAAAAATAATGTAATCGAACAATATACTTTTCAAAATTTACATCTAATAAAAAATATTAAATAATATAATATTGCTTAAAATTTAAAATATATATATATATATATATATATATGATATGTTACTCTACTTAATATTTTTTTTATTAAATTAATAATTTGAAATTTTCATCATTGGATTATATGTTTTTATATTCTTAACTCGCAAACCAAAGTTCAATTCAATCTAACTTTATTTACTATTTACTCCATCTTTGATGCATAATTTTAAACTATAAAAACTTAAATTTTAAATATTTGATTGATAACATAATTATTGATTTTTTATCGTTTTGAAATTTTACAAGTTTAAAAAATATACGAAAATAATATAATCTAACAATATACTTTTCAAAATTTACATCTAATAAAAAAAATATTAAATAATGTAATATTGTTTAAAATTATAAAAAAATGTAAATATATATGTGTGTGTGTGTGTTGGGGGGGGGGGGGGGGGGGGGTTTAATGGCGGCTTGTTAAAAGTTGAAAAAAGGAAGAAGCCGCACGCATCACATGTGATACAACAAAAATTAGTAGTTGGAGTCGCTAATCAATTTTTGGCTAAATAATATAGAAGACTAGGGAAAAAGGAGGAGGAGGAGGAGGAAGAGGAGGGCTCTAGATTCTACAATATCTTAAAGTTTACTTTTGAAAAGCTAACAAGTAGTTGGGAATGGCATGGCTAAGGCTAACTTGCAATATATTAAAATGTGTGGTAGAAACCTACTAAGATTTTAATTGGTGAATATTGGAAAAATAATGAAGAGGAGAGAAACGGATAAGGTTCAATATTAAAGTTTACTTTGAAAATTTGATTGTTATCTCGTTCTTTAACTCACTTATATTTTAAATTTTGTGTATGTATTCATATTATTAGGTATTTTTAAATAAAACAAAAATATATGAAGTATTTCATTTATCTTATATTATATAAAAATATTATGACAAATAGTTTTATAGAATTTCCAAGATTAAATCAAAAACAAGGTTCCATAAATCTTTACAAGATTCTTAATCAAATAGAACTTAGCATATATATATATATGCTTACAAATTCAAATCATGGCTACATAAAAAAATAATAAAAATAAATAATGTTTTGGCATATGATGTCTTACATCCATAATCTTGACCATATTCTTAAATAGGGACGGAGGGAGACTTGGACTAGGGGGGGGCCATTGCCCCCTAATTTTTATTTATTTATTAATATATACATAGTCACCAATTTTAGCAATATTTTTCCTATAAAGTTACACTTTACCTCTCTTAATATTATCATTGATTCTTTTAGGAGTACTACTCTAACCACAAAATTTTCTATAATATTTTTACAAACTGTTTTGGTAGTAAATTTTTATTGGTTTGTATTTAGGCTTATCATTTACATCGCATTTTTATTTACTAATAACCACTCAGCACATTAATAATTTGTAAAAAAAAGTTTGTAATTCTAGCATTTTTCTCCTTTTAAAAGCCAGATCTAAAATCTAAAGCAAAATAAACAAGCCCAAAAAAATTATTCAACAACAAAAATTACCAATAGTAAAGCTCAAAACAATTAAACTCAATCAACTAATTTTATCTAAAACAAACAACTTGACCCTTAAAAAATTCTAAACAAATAATTTTGTCCATACTTGGATGCACACATAAAAACACACAAAAAAAAAAACTCATTAGCTGTTAAGCAATTGAGCCGGAAACTAGAGTCACCGCACGCAACTAACAGTAAAACTTGCCTCCTAACTTCAAGTTCTGGTTTCGTCCATGCTTAAACAAATACAAAATCAAATATTGAGCCATCATTCTGAATTAAAATTCTATCTTAAAAAAAAACATTTATTTCTTAATCAAATAGAAGTATAGAACTTAGCATGCTTTATGCTTAGAAAATCAAATATAAAGTCATTGTCTAGCATCGAATCCCACCTAAACAAAAATCGGAAAGAAAAAGGATGTTTTATCTCTATAAAACTTTATGAGATTCTTAATGGTATGCTTAGAAAAAAGAATACAAGTCATCATCCAGGTTTAATTCATGTTTTGATATAATATTAAAAAATCAATCGTTATATAGTAAAAGGATTTGGATTGGGTTCATTATCCAATTACACCAAATAATGACACCTTCGACAATAATAACATATGGTATCATCTGGATGGTTCAATCCAACTTATATTGTACTTAAATAATTTTTTTCTTAAATTACAAATTACACCTTTAAAGTTTTGAGATATTTAAATTTTATATCTTGAAATTTCAAAATTTAGAATTTACCCTTAAAAAATTTTATTTCGTCTATATTAGCAACTCCTTCTTCCACATTTACATAAATTTGTCACACATGTTCAGTTCATCCAATAAAATAATGCCACGTCATTTTTATTATGTCATGTCATTTTTAATTATTTAAAATTTTGTAGGTTACAAAAGTGACGTGACAACATTTTATTGGATAAACTAAACACACATATCAAAGTGTAAAATTCAAATATTCCATTCAATAGATAAAATTTAAATTCTAAAACTTTAAATTAGTATAAAATTCAAATAAGATTTAGGAGCATAATTTCCATTTTAGCTTTTTATTTTATTTTTAAAGGGTGATGGTCCACCATAGTCAATAAACCTATCACGGTTCCACACAGCAAAAACCCCCCTTTGAATTCGCAATTCAGAAGCGCGTTCAAACCGAAAGACAAAACCGAGACACAGAAAATAGAAAAAGACCAACAGATTTCGTTGAGAAAGAAACCTCAAGGAAACCTCCTCCTTCCAACGCCGAAGGAGAACAGGTACTTTCTCTTCATATTCGCATACCTGTTCTCCTACAACAAAGAGCTTTCATCTTTGATTGGTTCTCTTCTCCATATCCGATCCAATTCCTCAATAAATTTCATTACTTTTATGTGGGGATCGATCATTTGGTCTTAGATTCAACTGGGTATTCCTTAGATTGGAGGGTTATCAAGTATTTGCTCAGACTTGTGGCTATTCGGATCAAAATCTGCAATAATCTCAGGTTTTTTTTTTCAAAAGGGCGGTGATGATTTTGCTTTAAATTGGTGGGATTGTTGTTTTAATATATTTGATCTGGGTCTTTGTGGTTTGGGTGAATTATTTGATTGACAGTGACAAACGTTAAGTTGCTTATGGTTGTTGTAATTGAAGGAAGGGTTTTGGATATTTGATCTGCCTAAGCCAGGTTCTGTGTGCATGTTGATGTATCATATTGTCATTGGGAAGAAGGATCGGCTTGTGAACGTGCCCACCTGGTTTCTGGGTGCTCTCAGGCCACTTTACCTGCCCATTGAACAAAAGGCCTTTTCATTTTGCGTTCCTAGAGATAGATGGGATAGGGAGTTCTTTAAGCTGCAGGGTGGCTAAGCAGAATTTGTCAAATTTACGGAGTTTTTTGGTAGTGGAATTGTTTTTTTGAGTGATTTGAGATGGATTCTTCGCAAGTGTCTTCAAATGTGGCAGGGCTAGTTGATGGTTCATCAGCTCAAAGAGAGGTGTCTTACCTTGATGGTATTCCTATTTATGTCAAGGAGCTTATTGCTGGAGGCGCTGCTGGTGCATTTGCTAAGACTACTGTTGCACCCCTGGAACGGATCAAAATACTCTTGCAGGTGAAGCATACAAACCAAAAAAAAAAAAAATTGTTCCCATTCTCAAAATCTTTCATTTTTTTAATGAATATAATTAGATATAATGGTTTTACATGACTTGCTGTATCTTATAGATATGCTCACACGCACCCGATGAATTTTGGACCCCTAAACACGCTAGGCACTTGGGTATTGAACCTATAACCTCATCTTCCACCTTGCTTCTTACAAGGGGAGGAGGTGCCATTTGAGCTAAAGCTAATTGGCACCAAAAATATTACCATTAAGTTAACTTAACTTCAACATAAACTATGGAGAATGCAACTTAAGCTACACAAAAATTCGGATGATGTTATTTAGAATGTGGATGGTTGGGGGTATGTGAAAAGGTAACCATTATAGTTATTTTGGATAGAGTTTTTATCAAGTGGTTGGGTGCCTTGGGGTGGGATTAAGTATAGTTATTAATTTAGGGTTTGAAATTATTAGGCATGGAATGATGTGGAAAAAATAAAAAGTTGTAGTATATATTTGGAGAGTGGGAAAAGCTGTGGCCAATGAACTCTGGCTCAAATCACATGTCCTCCTCCTCTGAGAATGGATAGAGGATCAGGTCAAGGTTCAAAACCCATTCGATGTGTTTGTAACTTATCAATATCAAAATAAACAAATAAATGAAAAAGTTTGGGAGAAGTAATGTGTTTAAATAATAGAGAAAGCAATGCCGAATATGTATGATCATTTGACAGGATGAACAGTTTTCCTTGTAGTTTGGAACCTTGTTATGATTGTAATGATTTTTGTGTCTGATTTTGGAGCTATAAATTATATGGGTATCATTTGGAATTTGGTTTATTTAAGGAAATAATAATAATAATAATAATAAATAAATAAATAAATAAAAAACAAAACAATAGGACCATGGATGATGTACAATCATGAGAGGCCAGAAGGTTAACAAACAGGGTAGCTTTAAAAACATAGATAAGGAAGTTGCCAAGTTGATCGAGATTTTTGCCTACCTGTAATGGCAATGAATGATAGAATTAGGTAATGAGGGATAAGGTAATTTGATTTAGTTTAAAGATGTGAGAAGGATGGAAGGTACGATAGAAAGTTTGTTGATTTTGTGATATGACAGGCTATCATAGCATAAGCTCACAATAGGCTTAAATCTAAATGTAGGATGGCAAAAACCATATGTATAGTTGTCCCCAGGTATTGGGAAGGCTTTGTTTGGCTCGAAAGGGAAAGCAACTAATAGATGAGTTATTTTATCATATTTGGAGTAATTTGATTGAGGACTATTTGGACTCAGAGAAGTTGTGCTATTAATGGGAGTTTGGCTCCTCTTGACGAGGTTAGTCTCCCTTCCTATAAAATGCATTTGCTTCACTTGACGGTTCTTTCTCTACTTATCTCAATCTTTTAGATTTTTTACACAGTAAGCAGTCAATGTCCCTTTCAGTATTTTCTTTCTGTACACTTCTGCAGGTGTTTTTCAACGCAGTATCTAATAAGGATGACTGATTAGGAGTTGCAGTTTGATTTGTAGTTTGAGTATGATTAGAATTTTGTTAAAAGTGATTAGTCATACAAACTTGATACATAAAGTGAATTTTTTTTTACATGCTATGATTAATTTTAGTATGTTATAATAAGTATTAAAGCTTGTTTTGAAGTTTGAAGGCTGGATTTATCATTAAAAACTAAAATCTGGTGCTTCATACTTCCTTTTCTTTTTTTAAAAATTCATAATTTTTTTCCAGAATTTCTTTACTGTATTTTTCTGTGTGGGGATATTTACAGACCAGAACAGAGGGGTTCCACTCTCTTGGGGTGTTTCAATCTTTGAAGAAGTTACTGAAGCATGAAGGTTTTCAAGGATTCTATAAGTAAGTTCACACTCATTAAATTCAATCATTTATTATATCTATCCCACAATTACGTATTCTAGCTTATACTTGTATGTATTTTAGAGGAAATGGAGCAAGCGTCATTCGAATCATTCCTTATGCAGCCTTGCATTTCATGACTTATGAACAGTATCGGTGTTGGATCCTGAACAACTATTCTGCCTTAGGAACAGGGCCCCTTATTGATCTTCTAGCTGGTTCAGCCGCGGGAGGAACTGCAGTTCTATGCACATATCCTTTAGATCTGGCTCGTACTAAACTTGCTTATCAGGTATATATCTTGCATAATAATGATGAAACATATGGTCTTATCTGAATGAAGTGGAGTATCTATGGCATAGTGTGAATTTCTAGTTATGTTTCTTGTTTAGGATTGTAGTTAATGCTACTAAAGATTTTTCTTTGTGAGTTGTTATCTAATTTCTTATGCTTTCCTCCCCATTAGTTTAAAATGTGAGTATTAAATATTCATCTGATTTGTTTTTATATGTACCAATATATAGAGTTTACCTCCAAATTAGTTTGATGGAAAATTCCTCCAACACACTACATGGCAATTCAAACGACCATCTACATATAGTTTTAGTCACATGACCTATTTAATGAGCCATGTTATTTGATACACGTGGATGGTTTTAAGAATCACCATGTAATGGATTGGAGGAGATTTCTCCAAACTCGTGACTATGTCCTAAGGAAAAAATGTTGTAATGTTTTTGAAAGTTTATTTTAAATATCTTGCATAATAATTTTCTTGTGCTATATTTTGTCTGCTTTCTATATTTTTCAAACATGTTTTGTGAAGGATTTGATTCATATATATATTTTTAATAAGTAATAATATTTATTAAAAAAAAAAGAAAGAACAAATACATAGATTTTTTTTGGTTTAGGGAAGTGACAAACTATGTGAGGCTCTATATCAAGATGCTTCTCATAACTTATTCATGATCTGCTTGTCTTACCTTTGATGATGTGCTCACAGATAATTTGGGTTAGTGTAAATGCATAGTAGTTCAGTGTTTAGATGACCATTTAACTATTTTAAGCTGTTTGGGAATTCTATGTGGAGTTTTCTGGTTCTTTTTCATCTTCTGGTTGATTGTTCCATAGTTAAAATTGTCATTATTTGATGCATTTTTACTTTTGTACTTAATTCTTTATGGTTTTGTAGGTTACTGACACTAGAGGAAGTTTTAATTATGGTATGAAGAGCAATCATGCTCAACCTGCATATAATGGCATAAAAGATGTACTTAGAAGTGTTTACAAGGAAGGAGGTGTGCGTGGACTTTATCGCGGTGTAGGTATGTATGTGCCACATTGTTGTGTCCATTACCTTTCAGTGTGGTGAGCCATTACATGGCATTTATGAGTATTGAAAGGGTTTTTTTTTTTGGTTTGAGTGTGGGGCAATTGCCTTTTCCCCCTCTCCCCCCCCCCCCCCAACCCCCCATTTTATAGCTGAGCTCCATAATTATCCTTGTCAAAGTTATTTGCCATTTTTTTCCCCTCTTTCCCTATGTGATATAAAAAATTGGGTGGTTAGCTAGGAAGCACTGATGCGGCTGGGAGGGTGCCACACCGGCGTCCAACGCGGCCCAACACGTGGTGTGGCGTTCGACGCAGCTGCTTGCGTGTCAGTGCCGCGTCTGAGCTTTTTTTTTTTTTGTTTTCTCGGATTCACGTTGACTCGACTTGATTCGCGCTGCACCGGGCCGATTCAGTCAGAATCGGGCTATATCGTCCGAATCGGGTCGTATCGGCTAGCGACTGAAACAGGCCGAAATCGGCCTTGAATAATGCCGGAACAGCCGTAATCAGCTTTTAATGAGGCCCAAACATCTTAAATCTATCATTCCTCAATTTTATTTTGAATATTTGTTTCTTCTTTTATGTTTTGTGTTTCTTGTCTTCTTCTTTCTTTGTTTTGTGAATCAAGGTCATAGCAATGTGTTTTTTAAGAATATTTTAATAGTAAAAATATATAGAAAATATAAATAGAAATATTTTTAATAATTTTTTAATTGCCGCACCCCGCTGCACCCGCACCCTAATTTTTCAAAAATTGCCGAGTCCCGCACGCGCACCCGAATCCGGAAAGGCACCCGTGCTTCATAGGTGGTTAGTATTCATTAAAAGCTTCCTTTTTTTGAGCAGGCCCAACACTCACTGGAATCCTTCCTTATGCTGGTTTAAAGTTTTACATATATGAGGAACTCAAGAGGCATGTTCCTGAAGAGCATCAAACATCCATTATGATGCGTCTCTCCTGTGGAGCTCTTGCTGGGTTATTTGGGCAGACCTTCACATACCCATTAGATGTTGTCAGGAGGCAGATGCAGGTATTGCCTATTACAATCCTTTTACACTGTTGGTAGCTATTAATGTCTCTATGAACCATGTTCTGAGCTCATGGTAGCTAAATGCCAGTGAAAATTTTTAGGGTTTCTGTCAGAGGACGTGTTGTTTTTACAGCAAGCCACATGGTGAACAGGCCAGGGTTGCTGTTTGATTAATAATTGTATACGTATACTATCTCCCTCGGTCTGGTTTTACTCATTGACATTAGCTATATATAAATTTGATTGTAAGCAACATATCAAAGCTGGGGTAGATGCCTAGATTTGACCCTTTAATTGAATGTTTTGACTCATGCTGTATCCAGATTTTCTTAGTTTAGAATGACCAGCAAGGGTGGTTTGCTAATCTCTTAGGAATTGCATGATGGTGAAATAGTAAACTAATCAGTTTAGTACAGGTTTTACAAATCATTTTACGGGTAGTGAACCAATGATAGAGATTTACTGAAAATTTCAGAGGTCAACTACATGCAATAGCTATCAAAATTATGAAATTATTCCTGATACATGAAGAAATTGGACTGCCAGACTTGAACTTTTTTAAAATTGTAAGGATTAAAACTAATTACTGAACAAGATACAATGTAGTTGCTATATTGACCTCAGGCTGTAGAGGAGTATATTTAAAATTAATAATGCATCTCAAGTTTACTTATCAATGGTTGGCTTGAGCTCAAACGCAACAAGCAAAGAAATAACTTGCACAAAGCTTTTGCGGTCCATTGGCTTGACATTCTTGAAACATTGATACCATTGTAATTGCTAAATCAGGTTGATACTTTAACATGAATTACATGGATCTGATGTTTTACATTACTTGTGGGGTGCAATTGCAGGTTGAAAATTTGCAACCTTCATTCCAAGGAAGTGCCAGATATAGAAACACATGGGAAGGTCTTACTACTATTGTTCATAATCAAGGATGGAGACAATTGTTTGCAGGTCTAAGCATTAACTATATAAAGGTAATTGTTGATAGTTACTTTATACATGCTCTGTCTGGCTTTGAGATTGACGCCTTTCAAGATTTTGTCTTCTAGTTAAATTCTTATGTAATTGCTGCATTTTTCTGTGGCTAGCTTTCTAGGATTTCATGTTGGCCAGATTGTGCATTAGCATATATTAATTGATCTTCTTGAAGCACTGCAACAATGTGGTGTTATGTTCTCACTAAATATATTTCTTACTAAAAACATGCATGTGCAGAGAGTAGTTCTTTTTGTTATAGTTCAATGAAGTAGGTTTGTCTGTCTATGATGTATCTATCATTGATGCTTCAAAGAAGAATTTTAGACTCTGATTGTTTAGACCAATCTTTTTAAGGTGTGGAGTACGAGTACATAGACCACTTAAGCTGTTAAGAAGAGAATACAAAGTTATTAAGGGTGACCTTGTTTGTGTGATTGGTCTCTTGAAGCACAAGTGTCTTGCTAACAATGATTATATTATGTTCTTAGATTGTTCCTTCTGTGGCCATTGGTTTCACTGCGTACGACATGATGAAGTTTTGGCTCCGCATCCCACCTCGACAGAAGACTCAATCAATATCTGCTGCCTAATTCCTTTGGAATAAGACCATAAATGCAACTTGGTTACATTGGCTGTGCAATGCAGAAGGACGCACGATCTATAGATGCAAGTAATCAACAAAGGTGTCCTCAAAATAATACTCTATGATTGTCTTAGTTAATGATTAGTAAGATATGGTGAACTAAGGGGGTCCAAGCTGTAAACTTGGAGTCTTAAGTCTGTTGAGATTCTATTTATATTCAAAGCTGTGTGCTTGTTTTATTGGGGAGAAAAATAATTTTATATGTAAAAATTTGTCCTTTTTAAAAAAGTTTAATCATATGGTAGGAAAAAGTTATTTGATTTTTTCCCAATTGTTATTGAATTAATGTTGTTTGGTTTAAAGGCTGTGGGAGGACTTTCGTCTCGGCCCCCAATTAGGTATTGTTCGCTTTGGGATGGGCAATGATCGACCTACGTCCCACTCGCACGAATTTGCTCAATCCCACATCGGGGAGAGACACCTCCCACCCTTGCCTTATAAACCTTTGGCTTAAGGAAGGGTGATCACACATGCTACGGTACACCTTTCCTTAGGCCAAAGGCTTATAAGGCAAGGGTGGGAGGCGTCTCTCCTTGATGTGGGATTGAGCAAATTCGTGTGGGTGGAACGTAGGTCGATTCTTGCCCATCTCAAAGCGAACAATAACTGATTAGGGGTCGAGATGAAAGTCCTCCCACAAAGGCTATGCTGTGTATCTGAGAGTTATGCTCTTTTAAATATACATCATTGTTAGTTTCTTTAAAACCTTCTCCATTCTCTCCATATTTGTGTTAAAAATACTTAGTATTCTAAAAAAAAAAAAAAAAAAAAAAATGTTGTTTGGTTTAAACCTTATTTTTGGTAAGTAATTTTTTGGGTTAAAACTATTGCCACAAGATGAATATAGAAAGAATTCAAAATCATATGCCGCTAATAGGATACGCGAACTTTGATATTTATAATTGATATGATGAATTGGGAAACTGTGAAACAACTTGGGATTGATTGTGACTAGCTCAAAGGCAGCTTGTTATATTTGGGACACCAGCAATTTTGAAGATTTGTCGTCTCATAATTTGTTATTTGGATAGTTTCAATTATCACATTTTGCTCCTAGATACATGGATGCTTTTTGGTTTGGTTTGTGACACTTCAGTGTTTAGCTCCCTTTAGCTACGTTAGAGCAATTGCATCCATTGATGCAAATTTTTCTTCTATTTTGTACAAAAAAAGCTATTTTTTCTATTTTACACACTTATTTTTACAAAACATCAACATCAGTTTATCTATTATACACACTATTTTCTTTAAATAATCATTTTATATTCTTTTATTATTATTATTTCAACATCCTCCCTGGTCAATCCCACTTTCACTCTTTTCTTTTCTAAACACTATTCTCTCTCTCTCTCTCTCTCTCTCTCTCTCTCTCTCTCTCACGGTGAATTTTCTTTCTTTTTCTTCTTTCTCTCATCTTTCTTCACCGGTCAAATTTTCTTCTTTTGCCCCTTTCTTTACCAGAAAACTCCATAAACAAACCAAAAAACTTCACTTCAACACAAACCCATGTCAATCTAATTCCATTTGGGTTGGATCTAGCGATGGCAACAAGGCAGATGCAGCGGCGACAACAAGGCATATGCGGCGGCAACAGCAAGGTAGATCTGGCGGCAACAAAGACGGCAGATCTGACTAATTTCCATTGGGTTTTTCATGTGGGTTTATGTTGGATTTTTCATATGGGTTTTCCGTTGGATTTAGTTTTTATTGATTTTGGTTTGGATTTGGAATGAGTTTTTTGTTGGGTATAGGTTGCGGTGGTGATAGTTGGGTTGTGCTGAGTTCGGGTTTTTCTATTTTTCTTCTTCTTCATTGCTGAGTTGTTGTAATCATTGGGAAAGAGAGGGAACTCGAATGAGGTGGAGAGTCAGACTAGAGAGAAAAAGAGAGAGTGAGGTGGAGAGAGAAAAAACAATAAAATATTAAATACATATGCTATAGTAACCGTGCATATATGCACGGTTATTTTCACAATTGTGCATTTATGCACAATTTTACACCCATTGATATGGGTGTTTTTTGATCAAAATGTATAAAATCAATACTTTTTCCATTTTGCACAATTTTGCATCAACTGATGCAATTGCTCTTAGTCAGTTTGGCAAACTTTAATTAAATTTGATGATGTGATCAGAGGGTATATATATATATATATTCTATGACTCGTATATTCTCAAAATTGATACATTTAACCCATCGTATCACAGATTGATTCTCAAATTTAATGACAAGACATTTTTCCTTTGCGCCACAAGATAATACACATGCGAGAAACTCAACACATAAACATTGGTTTAGTGGCTTAAGCCTCTGTTTGGGAAGTGCGTTTTCTAGTGGTAGCCTTTTTTTCTGTGGGTCTCGTGCACTATTCATGGGACCCACAAGTACATTCAGTTAGCAACTTTTTCTTTAAAACTGGATCCCACGGCATTATTCATACATTTAAAAATTATTTTGCTATAGTGTTTTTAGTTTTTAGTTTTCAACAATAAGCGATAAATATATACTTGTGCGTGGTTATCCTTTTACTAAGCTTAAGAATGTGATCTATGATTGGACAATTGGATAGACTTTGAAGAGGTATGAGTCGTGAAGTAGAAATGTTTTTTTTTTTCCTTAAAATTTGTAGTAGAAGTGATGCATTTGTGTTATTCAAAAGTGGCAACATAAGAAGTTAATGTTCTCTAAAATTCATATTAGTATCTATATCTATATAATATCTATAAGCCGAAGCATAGTATTTATTGCTGCTATACTCCTATTAAGCCACATTCAACATAACATTTTGATCCATTCAGTATAGTTCGGTCCCATTCGGTCCACTTTAGTTCATTTGGTCCATTTCGGTCCCATTCCATCCAATTCTGTTCATTCTATCCACTTCAATACAATTTGGTCCATTTTGGTCCTATTTGGTGCACTTGAACCTCATTCTGTCCAATTCAGTACATTTTAGTACACTTCAGTCCCATTCAGTCCAATTAGGTCTCATTTCGTCCACTTCAATACAATTCGGTCCAATTAAGTCCTCTTTAGTTCAATTCGGTCCCAGTCGGTCCACTTCAGTCCAATTTGGTCCACTTTGATCCATTTGGACTAATTGAACCTTAAATTAATCCATTTAAATATTTTTATTAAATTATATTATATATATGTATTGTTGTTGAATGCAAATGTGTTTCATTTTATAAAACTTATAAAAATAGAAAATATTTTTAAGAATACATGCACTATTTAACTTACAAATATTATGTGAGTTTACGACTAATCTTTGGATAAAGAGTTGTTATACTTTTTACATTTAAAGAGAAAATGAAGTAATAATTTTATGCTAGTGAAATCACATGTCTTAGTACTATCATAGCACAAAAAGTGGCTGACTGTTAACACCCTGACTTATGGGTCTCAACTCTCGTATCATATATTCATATGTATATTTCAATTTAATATATTTTCACCATCAATAACAAGGCTACAATCCTTCAGAGTACAAGCCTATAGTCACAGTCGTTTTACCATTATTTGCTCACATGTCATTCACGTGATGCAATTAGTGTTGTAATTAGTTTTGCACGCGTGTTTGTAACTAGAATTAGTTAGTTAGATTTCATTCTGTTAGTTAGTTTGTTGAGTTTGTTACATTTTCCCGCCAAGTCCTAGGCTCTGTATCTATGTTTATAAACAGAGCAACACATGTAATTATTTAGATCTTTTTTCTAATTTTTCATTTAAGATTGTGAATTTCACTCTCAAAATTCTTTTTCATCTTCCTAATTTTCCTTTGAATTCTTCTTCAAGAATATTTTTCCTTGAATTCTTAGGAATAAGCTTTCCTTCATTTCCATGGCTGAAGCTTCAGCAACTTCTAATTCTATTACCGCTCCTACAACTACAAACAATTCTTGTTAGCCAATTACTCATTGTCAAAAACTATCAAACTTGGTCTCGCTCAATGATCATGGCTCTCACAGCCAAGACTAAAATTGGTTTTGTCAATGGCACAATATACCAATGAATACCGTCCAATTTTCAGTTGTTGGATAAGATGCCACACAATGGTGCTCTCGTGGATTCTCAATTCTATTTCTAAAGACGTAGACAGCTTGAGATATCTGGCTGGGGGGGGGGGGGGGAGGTCTGTGATGTGTATGAAATATATACAATTAAGTACTCACATATCTACATATTTAGCCTTACTTTATTATTATTTTGTGACTGATTATATATTATCATTGTGTTGCAGGTAACAAGGGCTTTACATGCAAAGGGGGGCTGAGGGCTGATTGTATAGAGAGCTGCGGTTACCTCTTCCATGACAGTTAGTTTTATTTTATTTGTCTAGTTTAATGTTTAGTATTTTATTTTTGTGTTTTCTTTCAATTACTATGAGTAGCTAAATTTATAATTAGGGTTGAGGATGAAACCTTGTTAAGGATTATTAGTAATATTTATGTGATTTAATTTTTCCCACAATAGTTGTTCTTTAATGATTTAAATTGTTCTTGCTTCATATCAATTGACTAAGATGAGATTCTAGATATGAGTTCAATTATGTTTTTCTCATGATTTAGGATTTGTCTTAATTAATTGAATGCTTGGTTATTAATTCTTGATTATAAAATTGAATATCGCTTGTGATATGTCTATCAATAGATACAATTTTATGATTTGATTTTTAGAATTGGATATATCTTGTGATTTGTTTGGCTACGGATACAATTGATGATTTGATTTTATACTTAAGAAGTGAAGAAGAGCATGCTTTAGATTTTTAAACATAAGTTTTAATGATGATATTTTCCATGATAGCAAGATTGATTTCTAGATTATCATGTAGTGAGTTGGGAAAAATTAATGATCATAAATATATGCTGATATGACTTACAAGGCGGACTCCAAAACCTTAATTCCTTTCTCTAGATTGTTTACATTTTTTTACTGCTTTATATTATAACCTTGCTTAGTTTAATTATTTGCTTAGTTTATTTAATTTCAAAACAATCAATTTTTTTTATTAAACTAGATTAGGATTAATTTGGTTGAGGTTTAATTAATTTTCCTATGTTCATTCAAGTCCCTGTGGGTTCGACCTTGTTCTTGTCTAACTATACTTCGGTACAGTTTGTACACTTGCGAGTATTTTAAAATTTCACAACAAGTTTTTGGCGCCATTGCCGGGGACTTGGTTAGGAAAATAAATTAGGTCTTAATTGAATTTTTCCTTCTACTAGTTGTCGTTAAAATTTATTTATTTTTAAATAGAAAATAAATATATTTATTTCTTTGTGCTTGGTGTATGAGATCTTGGATACGTGATAAAGAAAATTGTCTTGTTAGTTTTGATTATTCATCCACAATGGGAGAAACAGGAGATGATTCAAAAACTCTTAGGGAGTTGTTCTCACCCATAACCACCAACCCTTCATCTTGTATAGTATTACCTGCAACCACTGCTGCACATTTTGAGTTGAAGCCATAGATAATTCACTTTCTTCCTACTTTTTATGGATTGGATAGAGAAGACCCTTATATGCATGTAAAGGATTTTCCTGAGATTTGTGCTACTTGTAAGTTCCAGAATTTCTCTGATGACTTTGTTCACTTGCGTTTATTCCCTTTTTCCTTGAAGGATAAGGCAAAAGCATGGCTTAATTCTCTGTCACCTGGATCTATCACTTCATGGGAATTGTTGGTCACAAAATTCCTCTCTAAATTTTTCCCAATGGCCAAGACCAATGCTTTGAGGAGAGAAATTGCAGATTTTTATCAGGATGAACAAGATAAATTTTATGAGAGTTGGGAGAGATTTAAGGACTTGATCTTAAAGTGTCCTCATCATGGTTTTGAAACATGGAGACTAGTACAATATTTTTATAATGGTTTGACTCAGACAAATCGTAACATGATTGAGTCCATGAATGGTGGTGGATTTTGAGTCTTGTAGATGATGAGGCATACAAATTTCTTGAGAATTTTTCTAAAAGTTCACAACAATGGGATTTTTCCAACCATAAAGAGAGATCTGCCCCTACAATTAAGAAAGGAGGACTGTATGAAGTCAGTGAAGATTTAGACATAAAAGCTAGGTTGGACAATCTCACTCGTAAGGTTGAGGCTTTAGCTTTAGGTAGAGGGATGAATTCTGTCAATCAAGTTCAAAGTGAAACATGCTCTATTTGTGCAAGTCCTATACATACAACACAAATGTGTCCTTCCGCAGCTAGGCACCCTGATTTTTATGCTGAGCAAGCAAATGCACTGAATAATTATGAAAAATCATTTGCTAGTCCATTTTCAGAGACATACAATACAAATTGGAGGAACCATCCTAATTTCTCATGGAGGCAAAATCAGACTCCCATAAATGTAGGTGGACAACAAGTTCATCAACAAAGTCAATTTCGTCCACCTACTCAAGCATTTCCTCCCATTCCTTAATCAACTCCTCAATTTATGGTACCACCAAGACAACAATCATCTTTGGAGGAGTCTCTCAAAACTTTCATGCAATCAACTAGCCAAGCCATTTAAGAGATAAAAAGTTCCACCCATTTGAATACTCAAGCTATTTCAAAGTTGGAAAATCAAGTTGGCCAGTTAGCAACCCAAGTTGGAGAGAGGGAAAAAGGAAAGTTTCCTAGTCAACCTATACCTAACTCAAAAGGGCAGTATACAATTAATGGTTCTTCTAGTTCTACTCATGCACATGAATCTGTTCAGTCTATTACTACCCTTAGGTCTGGTAAGTAAGTTGATAATCAAGTGAAAATTCTAGAAGTGGAGGATAATGAAAATACTGTGTTAGAGGAAAAAGGAGTTCACAGTTCACAGGATGATTACAAAGAAAAGAAGGGTAGCTCAACCTCAATTCCAATTCAGGATCTAAGTTCTCCCCTCAATAGGAGGTTTGTTCCTAAAGCTCCATTCCCTCAAAGTTTATCAATTCTTAGAAAAGTGCACAATTTGGAGATATTTTAGAGGTTTTTAAGCAAGTGCAAATTAATCTTCCATTTCTTGATGCAATTCAGCAAGTTCCTACTTATGCTAAGTTTCTAAAAGATGTTGTGACAATGAAGAGAAAGACAAATGTCCCTAAAAAGGCATTTTTGACAGAGCAAGTTAGTTCAATCATTTAGAATAAATATCCAATGAAATGTAAGGACCTTGGATCTCCTACAATTTCATGCAAGATTGGGGATTGTCTCATTGAGCGAGCTTTGCTAGATTTGGGGGCAAGTGTGAACCTAATGTCATATTCAGTATACTTATAGCTAGGTTTGGGGGAGTTGAAACTTCAATTAGCTGATAGGTTTGTGAAAATCCCTAGAGGTATTGTTAAGGATGTGCTAATTAAGGTGGATGCATTCTATTTTCCTGTTGATTTTGTTGTGTTAGACACTGAGCTTGCACTAAATGCCAGTACACAAATCCATGTCATTTTGGGTCGCCCTTTCTTAGCCACATCCAATGCTTTGATCAATTGTCGGAGTGGTGTGATGAAGATTTCTTTTGGGAATAAAACTGTTGAGCTTAATATCTTTGACATAAGTAAGCAAGTACTAGACAAAGAGGATATATGTGAGGTTAACATGATTGGGAGCCTAGTCCATGATACTTTCATACAATCAAGATGTGAGGATCCCCTAAAGGCTTGCTTAACCCTTTTTGATTGCAATTTGCATATTGAAAAATCAATGGAGGAGGTCAATACATTGTTGGATTTTGTTCCTCTCTTAAGTACTGATAGCTGGCAGCCAAAAGTGGTCCCTTGTCCACTTTCTTCATCCCCATTCCCATCTATTATAGAACCACCAAAGTTGGATGACTTTTGGGAATACCAATTGATAAGTATACTTCAAGAGTATAAGAAAGCTATAGGTTGGAAAATCGTTGATATTAAGGGTATTAGTGCTTCTATGGTTATGCAAAGAATTCACTTAGAAGACACTGCAAAAGCTTGTCAACATGTTTTTGACCTAGGTAAGTTACAATATCATTGGACTAGTCCATTCATAATATGCATTATTTATCTCCATGGTGTTGTTGGGGTTTGGATGGTCCTATTTATCAGGATTGATCTCCAGTTGTGTTAAATCTTTTTGCAAAAAAGAAAAAAAAAAACTTTTTCTTGTTTATTTTCTGATTTTAGGTTAATCTTTGTGTTTATTTTCTTGTTTCATTTTATTTTCTTTTGTTCTAGCTGATATTTGATAGAAATTAAAATTTATACCAATCAGTTTGATCAGGTATGTCTCCTCTTTCTTCTTACCTTACTTTTCCTACTTGATTTTCTCATGTTGCATATTCATATTTTGCTCTCTTTTCATTTAAAACATATATTTGAGAGTATCATTTTTAACATTGAGGACAATGTTTGGTTTAGGTTTAGGGGGGATGTATATAGATTTATATCCTTTTGTTTTGTTGTGTTAACCAAAAAAAAAAAATCTTTTGCCTAGCTTGAGGTTTGTGTTTTAAGTTCATTATACTACTCTTGCTTAAAGAATTTCATTGCTTTCATGCTCAATTCATTGCACATGCACGTAGCCACTCAGACACAACTTGTTGTTGAAGGATAAAAGTGATTAGAAAATCTTGAAGATAACAATGTGGAGACTGTAACCCTTGTGAGTTTTGAGCCAATCATTATTTTTGGAGGGTTATTTATTGTTTCTAATCTTAAAGTTCATTTGGAAGTGCATAACATGTTTCACTTGTTGTAGTCTCATTGTTCTTTCTTTTGGCCAAGAAAAAAAATATGATTTTATGCCACACTTGAATCTTTTGAAGTCATTGATGTAGAATGAACTATACTAGTCTTTGAGAGATGAGATTAAGCCATTTTTGTCTACTTTGAGCCATATATGTGTTTTCTTTTCTTTCTTGATACATTATCGCTAGTCACCCCATTGAGCCTTTTAATTAGCCTTTCTTTCTTAAAGCCCTTATCCATAGTGTTTCAAGATGAAATTTGATCAGTTTGTTTCAATGTGGTGGTTTGTGAAAGAATTCAAGAAGAAAAAAAAAAATTAAAGAAAAAAAAGGAGAAAAGAAAAAGAAAAAGAAAGCAAAAGTGTCAGAAAGAAGAAAATAAAAAGAGTTCTCATCAAATTTTGAGAAGTGAAATGTAAGGAAGAAGTACTGCTTTGAAGGAGAAGAGTAAAAAAAAAAAAATGTTGAATGGAAATTCCAAAAAGAGTTGACATTCCGACTATCTTGAAAACACTTCTTATTATTTACCTTCACCCATTTTTATTTCATTCCCTTTACTTTTACCCTACATTACATCCTAATAAAGTCCTTATTTGATATTGAAGATTGTGTAGTTCATATATTGATATGACTGAGAAGAAAAAGGTGTGGTATAAATATTTTTGGCATCCTTTCATGAGACTACTTGTTCATTCTTGGTTAAGCGTTTTTCATGTGATTTATATGTGAGGTGTTTGATTTTGCTTACATTATTCCGCTCACATATATTGTTGAGAGTGTTACACCCCATTTCAGAGTGATTTCATTTGTTGAGTGATAACACCGGAAAGATTTGAGTTGAAGCATACTTTCAAATAGAGATTCAAGTCAAGTTTATTCTAAAATTAAGAGTATGTTTGGGTTGGCTACCACTTTTCACTCACATTGAGTTTTGATGGCATGAGAAATTTCTTTAGCATTTGTAGTGTTTTTGAACTTGAACTAATCCTCTTTGCAGAAGGTAATTGAAAAAAAAAAAAATTTTTTTTCTTTGTTTTGTTTATTTTAGTATTCATTCTCAGAATTTTGTGGGTATATTCCCTGCAAACCCTCACGAGACTACAACTCGTCCACTAGTGTAAGCTAGGGGTTTAAAGGCTTGTTGCATATGCTAAATGCAATCAAAAATTCCAGCGAAAGTGGATTAGTTAGGATTTTCTTTTTCTTTGTTTTTAATTTCTTTGTTTTGTTTTACTCTTTATCTATTTTGCTCGAGGACTAGCAAAATGTAGGTTTGGGGGTATTTGATGTGCATGAAATATATACAATTAAGTACTCATATATCTATATATTTAGCCTTACTTTTATATTATTTTGTGACTAATTATATATTATCATTGTGTTGCAGGTAACAAGGGCTTTACATGCAAATGGGGGCTGAGGCTAGTGCTAAGGTTGAGGGCTGAATGTATAGAGAGCTGCGGCTACCTCTTTCATGATAGTTAGTTTTATTTTATTTGTCTAGTTTAATATTTAGTATTTTATTTTTGTGTTTTCTTTCAATTACTATGAGTAGCTAAATTTATAATTAGGGTTGAGGATGAAACCTTGTTAAGGATTATTAGTAATATTTATGTGATTTAATTTTTCCCACAATAGTTGTTCTTTAATGATTTAAATTGTTCTTGCTTCATATCAATTGACTAAGATGAGATTCTAGATATGAATTCAATCATGTTTTTCTCATGATTTAGGATTTGTCTTAATTAATTGAATGCTTGGTTTATTAATTCTTGATTATAAAATTGGATATCACTTGTGATTTGTCTATCAATGGATACATTTATGATTTGATTTTTAGAATTGGATATATCTTGTGATTTGTTTGGCTACGGATACAATTGATGATTTGATTTTATACTTAAGAAGCAAAGAAGAGCATGCTTTAGATTTTTAAACATAAGTTTTAATGATGATATTTTCCATGATAGCAAGATTGATTTCTAGATTATCATGTAGTGAGTTGGGAAAAATTAATGATCATAAATATATGCTGATATGACTTACAAGGCGGATTCCAAAACCTTAATTCATTTTTCTAGATTGTTTACTTCTTTTTACTGCTTTATATTATATCCTTGCTTAGTTTAATTATTTGCTTAGTTTATTTAATTTCAAAACAATCAATTTTTTTTATTAAACTAGATTAGGATTAATTTGGTTGAGGTTTAATTAATTTTCCTACGTTCATTCAAGTCCTTGTGGGTTCGACCTCGTTCTTGTCCAACTATATTTCGATACGGTTTGTACACTTGCGAGTATTTTAAAATTTCACAACAGTCTGTGTGGATATTGCTTATTTTGCTGAAACTGAAAACTTATTGTTGAAAGTACTGTAGATAAATGTAAAAGTTAGTTGAAATAGTACAGTTGCGCCCATGAATAGTACCAAAAAGTGTAGTGAGGTCCATAAATAGTAGCAAAAATAACCTGAATAGTAAAATAATTTTAATTTTTCATTATTATCTAAATGCATGCTAGATCTTCAAGAGAGGTTTGCACAAAGGAATGAACCTTGAATCTTTTAGCTTTAGAAGGCAATCTCATTTCTTGCTCAAAATTAGTCCATTTTGAGTGCTTACTTTACTAGGCTTAAAAAACTTTGGGATGAGTTATCTAATTACAAGGCCTAGTTTGATTATCGTATCCAAGAATACATTATGCATTTTTCAATAATGTTTTCAAAGCAATTTGGACCACTTTTTAGTTGGAATTACTTCCAAACTATCGAGATACCTTCAATTAACCTTTGTTGATATATTGAGATCATCATTGGAGCCGAGAACTAAAGATTATTAACTAGTACAAAGTGAGGTGCCATTTTCAAACAACTACATCTCATTCATTTCAAATCCAAATTGGGTCAAATCTATGTCCATTTTAAAATTTTGGATGTCTACTTACCAATGAAACAATTTTCACATAGAAATTCATTATAGTGGGAAAGATATGGAAAAAGATCATCAAATTCTCATATTTAAGCATATTAAAAGTTAGTTGTCTTTGAGCAACTTTTGGCCCAAACTCAAACCTATATAGTATTGTAGAAACCATTATAAACCTTTAAAGTTCAAATAAGATTTATATCACATACATGAAGAATACAAGTGTGTAGAATTAAAAAAATGTATAGATGCAAATATCAATCATAAGATATGTTATACAATGCAATTGATATGATGCTGGACTATCGAGCCTCTAACACGGTAATAGTAATTTCATTGATTGAGGATGGCTGGTTCTTGCTTGATGAAGGTGATTTTTTTCCTACAAAGAAACCTAGCTCTCTGGGTTTAGGTAGTGAACCCTCACTATGCAACAGCATAACCACAGATGACATATCAGGCCGATCGTCATGATGTTGTTGCAAACATAAGAAACTAATATGGAGGTAACGTGTAATCTTCGATTGGATTCCAGAGTCCTCTAAGCAAGTATCAATCAGTTCTAAAGGCCTACCTTCTTTCCATAATTTCCATGCCTAAAATATTTAAAAATTTTCAATCATTATTTGTATCATTATATGTAAGATAGAGGATGAAATTTGTTGAGAACTCACATGTTCAACAAGGTTTAGACTATGGTCTGGATGGAACCAGCCTCGAATTTTCTTTCCACTTATTATCTCCAACAACAATATTCCAAAACTAAAAACATCAGATTTTACTGAAAATATCCCATTAATTGCGTATTCTGGTGCCATATAACCACTGCAAAAACATCATTAAGCATTAAAATATTTGATTAAATATATGTCAACAATAAAACATGTTGAGAATACGTACTATGTTCCAACCACTCGTCTAGTGTTTCCTTCAGTCTGATCTCCACCAACAATTCTAGCCATACCGAAGTCAGAAATTTTTGGAATCATCTTACTATCAAGTAAAACATTGCTTGCTTTGAGATCTCTATGTATAATCCTCAATCTAGAATCTTCGTGAAGATAGAGAAGCCCTCGTGCAATCCCACAGATAATGTTAAAGCGCATAGCCCAACCCAAAACTTTAGCTCTTGTTTGATCTGAAAAGTTTCTCATTTATGTTAATACTAAGTTCAACATGAATAATGAAAAAAGAAATTGGTATTTCTTCAAATAACAATGAAAACTTTCATGGAGTTTGGTAAAAATTATTTGTTTTAGAGAAGTTCAAACCAAAAATGAAGGAATCCAGGCTTCCATTGAGCATATAATCATAGATTAGGATTTTCTCATCTCCTTCAATGCAATAGCCCAAAAGCCTAACAAGATTTCGATGCTGCAATTTGGCAATTAGTATAACTTCATTTTTAAACTCATTCAATCCTTGTCCAGAACTTCGTGAAAGCCTTTTCACAGCAATTTCTTTTCCATCTACTAGTGTACCCTGAAATTTCAAATATGCATGTAGTTTTTTTATTTTATTGAAGTTGAGTATGGTAAGAATTGCTTTTTTGTGATCTTTATAAAAGCATGCTACAGAGTTACCTTATATACAAGTCCAAAGCCACCTTCACCAAGCTTGTTATTACTTGAAAAGTTGTCAGTGGCAGTGGCTATGGTAGCTAGGGTGAAGAATGTGAGCTCCGTGTCTTCACTTTGGCCTTCAATGTTTTGGTCTATCATCACATTATTCTCCAATTTCTCTGCTAAGATCATGATGGGCTTCACATTATACATAAGAAATAAGAATTGGGCAATTGTTCAATTCGGTTTAGACCCACTGGTTAATTACACAACAGAATTATTATTTGATTTCAAATCAACTAAATTAGGTGATCCAAAATATCAATATCAATAATCAAAATACAATAAGTGACCAAGTCATAAAGCAAAATAAAATAAAATAAAAGTATAAACGCATAAGACACGTAGGTTGTGTTTGACATTGGCTTAAAAAGTCAGTTTTTTAATTTATTTTTATTTGGCTTATTTTTGCTATTATTTAGTTTATTTTTGATACTATTTATGGGTCACACTGTACTGTTTCAACTACTTTTTAATTTTATCTACAATACTTTCAGCAAAAATTTTTCAATTTCAGTCAAATAGGTTATTCCCAAACAAACTTGTAATATGATTCTGAAGTGAAAAACCTATGGAGAACTCTCTAAAGGAAAAAGGACTATATGTGTAAACTACTCCCACTAAGGCAATCAACTAGAAAAGGATGTGTTTTACGGTCTTTTAAAAAAAAAAAAAAATTGTACCTGGTTTTAATTTCCCAATAGATAACTTCTGCGACTCACATTAAAACCTTGAGCTTCTTCCTATATGAATTCCTATGGCAGGTCTGTGTAAATTAACTAGAACCTTTGGTGCACTCCAATTAAGGTACCTCCTTGAATATTTGATCTACAGTCAACTCACTAGAAGAAATGCTATGTGGTTTTGAACTTTGGATCACAAGATTTTATAAAACTACTAGGATTCTCTCAAGAAAGCTCATGGATGAAAGGCATGGTTTTTTCACTAAAAGTGTTGTGCTAGTTTCTGCCTTTCCAACTTTACTGGAAATCTTGCATAAGATAGTATAAATTGGTGTTTACATATACGGTTGTAATCCTAATCAAAACAAAGATTTAGATTATTTTTTGTGATTCTCGTTTAATGGGCCATTTCAGCCCATCTTTTTTTTTTTTTTGAGCAAAATTTCAGCCCATCTATATTTACTAGCTTGAGTCAACCTCTTTGTCCCTCCGCTTTAGGCCACAACATATTTTAGCCTTACCAATATTTTGCAAATTTTATTCCTTACCATTATTTTTCTTAAGATCAAATGGCTAAAACTTCACAGCTTTTCTTGTTCAACATCTTGTTACCTGCTTTGTACGTTTTTAGAAATTCAATTAAGGGTATGCTTGGATACGGTTCATCGCTGAAAATTAAAAACATTGTAGCAAAATAATTTTTAAAGGTGTAAATAATGTCAACAAGACCTAGATTTAAAGTTATTTTTACTGAAAAAAATACTTACAAATTCCATAAACAGTACACAGAATCTACACAAACGCACGTCTACTTTCCCTTCAATGCAATCCAAACGTACACTAAACAACCTTGAAATATCTTTTCCAAAGTGGGTCAGAGAAAGAAATATTACCTCTAAAGTTTGTCCTTTTGCTAATGCAGTAGGGAATCAAGAGCACGCCAAAAACGGCCACAATTGCAACCACAACTGTCACTATAACCTTCATCTTTTGCTTGTCTTTCTCCTCTTTATGATTGACTTTGCAGAAGAAAAGCAAAAATATTTTAGTAATGCAATAAAATAGATGGAAACAACAAAGATTATAGCTTCAATGGCATGTAAAAATATAAATTAAAGAGCAATAAAGACCATAGGACTATTACCTTGCTCCGTAGGCCTATTACCTTGCTCTGAAGCAGGCATTCGAATATATACATACTGCCCATTAGCTGCAACCTGTCTAATATCAATTAGATCCCCAAACCACATGGCGCAGCCACTTCCTCCATTTTTAATATCTGAGTTTGCATAAGCCGTACAGTTACAGTTGTTCAAACATTTGACTCTGCATTCGTTAAGATTCATACTTCCGTTCACCCAGGAATACGTGGTATCTGGCATTTTGAGCCCAACAAATTTATCAAACCCAATTTTATCTTTATCCTCGCAGCTCAATTGGGTAATGCGTACACATCCCTTAGACCACTCATATGGGTTCCATGTATCTGGTGACTTATGCTTGAATCCTTCTACACATTGACAGATAGGTAACTCACCAATGATACAATTTCCATAAGGACCACATAAATTATAGGTGTCACATTTGTCTTTTGGTGTAGAGAAGTATGTGATCCATTTTTTTTCTGCTTCGATCCATATGTAGCGCTCATATGAGGACGCATTTTCGTTCAAAACTCCTCTTGTGATTACAGATTTTTTAATCAGGTGGAATATGTAGTATACCTCATCCCTGTTGATGACAAAGTCGTAGGTGTAAACCGGATTTTCCTTTACGTCTGGTAAACCACTGAAACCAAGTCCATTCCATGGTCCGGTCCGTGAGAACTTCTCGGTGCCTTTCTTAGCGACTATTTCAGGGTAATTATGAAGTTCAACCCCCCAACTCAGTTCTCCAGGAGACGGGTCATCTGGACTCTTCCATGCAGATAAGCGCCGTTCCAGACCAGTCTTTAAGTCCCATCCAAGCTTCATTCCCGGTAGCCAAGTATCAGAAGGATAGTCAAAGCTTTGCCACAAATATTTTTCTGGGTTTTCTTCCTTCTCTTCTCTTAATACTAGATTTCCTGAATCTAAAAGCTGGACTATTGGATTCCAGGCCTTTTTTGTTGAGTTTGCCGACCAAGCAACTGTTCTATTCTGGCTGAGAAGAACAAGACTACCTGAACTGTTTACCATCAACATGCCAGACGAGTCGTTTATTGGATTGAGCCGGTTTGCTACCCAAACAACCGTTCTAACTCGGATATTGTTGTACCATATTCCCAAGTAACGGTTACCGGAATTACCAGGACTAAAGAACCCCAGGGCAAAGCTTCCATCTCTAGAGACCAGGGTCATGCCCTCAGTGAGGGATTCGGATTTTGCGATGCCGTCAGCAGCATCCGACAGTACAAAGAAGAAAAGAAGCAAACTCGAACTCAACAACAACAACGCAAAAGCAAAGATGTCCATTGCTTCCTGTTGTGAGAGCTCTTAGCCAACATTTTAAAGTTAGGCCTATTATAATGAGCAAAGACTAGATCCTGGAAGGCCATGCATTGACTCAGGCACGTCAGTGTTCTTTTGAGTATTGGTTCATTAAACATTAAACAATGACTGGCTTGTTAGAAAACTCCACATTTTTTTGTGAAGCACGTCGGTGTTCTTTTGAGTATTGGTTCTTTTGAGTATTTATTACACGCAGTCGCAGATGTCGCCTTTTTGGAAAGGTGAGCACTAGGATTTAAAATTAAGGAGAGTAGGTAGCGTTTGAATACCGCGTTTCAAAGCAATGTTTGCGTCTACACGACTATAATAGTAAAAAATCACGTCCAAAGACTAAAAAATAAGTCTATCAGTATGTCCGGTATACTATTCACGAGATCTATAAACGTCTTTCTTCAGTAAAATTTTCATTAAAAATGAGTTTAGGGCACTATTCACATATTTAAAAATTATTTTACTATATTATTTTCAGTTTTCAGCAATAAACGGTATCCAAACAGACTTACCAGTTACGCTTATTTTCACCAGAGTACCATATTTGGGAATTATAATATTGTTCCTACAATGTAAATTTACATTACAAATACAATGTAAAGGAAGAATTTTCTTGTAGTAATAACATATCCTCTCCTCTCATTGTTCATAATGGAGTCCACTAAATAAAAATTTAATTAGTAAATCCCATATTACGTGAGAGAAGTGAAAACATCATTGTCGCACTCCCAAAATTATCTTAAAAATAATGTAGTATGATGATGCCGTGAGAATCACCAGTGAGCCACACAGTCCTCGCACGCTCGAAACGATACTTACACAATAAAAATGGAAGACCTAATAGAGAGCACCGGTGTAATGTCGGCCAAATACCCTTCGAATGTTAAGTTAGAACTATTCTCACAACTCTAGAGTGCTAGAGAGGGGTAAATTATATATACCTTTTTCTTGAGGGTCTTTGGATTTTTATAGTCGTGTAGGGCCTGACCCTAAAGACTTGCGGAACAAGTCTTTTCCTTATGGTGAAGATATTCATTAATACGTGTATATTCTAGAATTCTAGTCGTATTGGAATTCCATTCATGTTGGGACTTTACGAATCAAGGCTAATCGTGTGTCACAAGTATGTACCATTTAAGATTCCTTGGAGACTACGTGATAATGAGTTGGATGCCACATGGCCGCTCGATCTATCCATGCCACGCCCGTCCTAACGTGATCCGTCCAATGCGAGTACATCCTCCTTACATTGTCAAGTCCGTCGAGATGATTCCGTTATGTTTAATTTTTCCTCTTCATAGTAGTATTAAGTTAAATTTTTTGATTGAAAGACATAAATAAAGAAAAATGTTTCATAACATTTTCACAGTAAATTTTAAGTGTCAAGCAATTACTAGTTCTAATTTGAGTCACCATTAAGATCACTTTTTTACTCTACTAGTAACAATTTGACACCTAGAATATATTATGATGAAAATGTTATGAATGTAACATTTGTCATAAATAAATGTGGCTTGTCACACATTTAATTGGAAGGAAGTGTTCTATCAATAACATTTTCACAATAAATCTTAAGTGATAAGTTATTATTGGTTCTAATTTGAACTTACCATTGAAATTACTTTTTTGTCCATCAATAATAGTCATTAACGACTTGCCACTTAGAATTGTTGTATAAGTATTGTGAAAATATTATGAACGCATTTCGCTTTAATTAGAAGCTAGATTTATGGTGAAAATATTATAGACATAACATTTTTCTTTAATTAGAAGCTAGATTTTTATGTATTTGTTTTTGCTTCCGCATGGGAGCACGGCTAGTAGGAACTTTGACTTGGTGTGAAGTTTGATCCAGACTTATAGACAGATGAGAGACTTGTGCATCGTGCAAATTGTGAAAAATCTTATCTCCGCCCTCTGCTTCATTATGATGGAATTTTTTCTCACTCTCTACAATGTACTAGAGTTTATTGAGAAGAATTTTTTATTTTTTATTTTTTCTAGTTTTGTCTCACCATGGCTGTATTATACGCTTTGCAAATCCCCTCTAACTTTAATGAATAACGAACTTGTCACATATTATGGTAACTAAGCTAGAGATAAATACAAACTAAAGCGCCAATATTATCAAGTTCGACTGGGGACCATCATCAATAATAAGAATAGAAATTCTTTGTATCACATTTTGTATTCCACTTTATATTTCACTAATTACAACTTGTCATATATTTGTTTAACTTTCCTTATAAATAGTCAAAGTTTAAAATGGAAAAAAAAAATCACATGACAAATTGTGATTAGTAGAACATAAAGTGTATCACAAAATGTGATACAAAAGATTTGTATTCCAATAATAAACACTATAAGAAAAGTGTGCCAATTGATTTCTAGTTCTTAACAACTTTGATTCCTCGTTAGAAGTTGCAGAAAAAACCTTATAGCGGAGCTCTTATTTGGACAAATATCCCTATCGAGAATCGACATGCACCGACCGCTATTGACTTACATGCCTATGTTCATTGACAAAACCTTCCTCAACGTTTACCTGTGGGCTAATAATTTCGAGCTAGGTGTATAGCAGAGCTGGTATTGGTTGACATGGGGATGGGGTGACCTCAGTGGGACCTATCCAATATGAGAGGTCATACACCGATCCCTCTTATACATAAAATATTCTCATGCAAACGTTGTATAAATCCGTGCCATGTACAAAAAAAACTTATAAAAATGAGATCTTAAAAGATTTTGTGATAATTTTTCAATTAAATATGTCCACTTTATTCTAATAATAATTTTTTTAAAACAATCTTATTTTTATGTAGCCAAAAAATAAATTAAACCAAAAAGACACATAGTTTGATTAAATTTTCACCAAACTTGATGAGTCTAAAATTCACATACCATGAGACAGAGTTTGTAGAAAGAAAAAAAAAATGAGCAAAGTGAGTTTTAGAGTTGTGTCATATATATACTGATAAGGGTATTTTCGTCTAGTAAGGATTTTTGTTGCTTATCCGTCCTTTAGCCTCCATCTGACATAAGGTTTCCTTTCTCCGTCTGACTAGACACTCACAATGACAGACAGTCCCCATCCTCACCATGCCGACAAATGAGTCACGAGACCAACTGACCATGAGCCCATCATGATAGAAGCCTCGGGCTTGTCGTGATAAAAGCCCCATCAGACCTCTTAAAGTTGAAACGGATGGATATGCTACCCCCTAGGAAACTCGCCAAGCAACTTTAGCTTATGCTTGACGAACAATCCACACCTCACCACTTGCATACAGACGGATAGGCATGATGGGTCCCACAATCCTCTACGTGGTCTCCACGCATTTATCCCTACATGGAAGTAACTTGTACACCACGTCCAAAGACTTTACTACATGTCAATATCTCCCCTATATGGAAAGAGAACCCTAGAATCTTGGAGCCGTAATTCCAAATCTCCTCTACAAGGAAAGACTCCTACATTCAAGGGATCTTGGTTCGCTCTTTACCACTATATAAGCATTAGACCTCCTTTTCTCTAAGTTACGTAGAAAATCTCTAGCTCTCTCACTATAGAGTTCTTAGAAATCTTTTATTCACTGACTTGAGCTTCAGAGGGTCTTTGGCCGGCACCTCATTGGTGCTCTTCTATTGGTTCTTGGTTTCTTGTTCTTCGGGTAACCATTGGAGCGTTTGAGCACACTCACTGATAATTTTTGTACATCATCAATTGGCGCTGTTTGTGGGAAACGAGTGATTACCTATATCATTGCTTTTAAGACAAATAGTTGCATGGTCCAGATGCGATCAATGGCTACCATCAAACCAGGAGACAGGCAACCCCCCCCCCCCCCCCACAATGCCTTGGATAGACAAGTGCAAACCCTAGCAACAGTGGTTAAGCGGCTCACGCAGCACAACTAGAAGTTGGAGCAATAGCTAAGCCAGAGGAACAAATAATGTCCTAAAGATTAGCATGATGAACGAGACAATGAAGAACAGAATGGCAGTCACCTCTTAACGGGAGATCAGTAGGAAAAGGAAGATCAGGAAGAAAGCAATATCCCCAATAGGCGGGACAGTCAGGAAGATACCGACCGACCATCGAAACTAGAAAGCAATGCGACACGCATGGCTTAAGACATGCAGATGATGAAGGAAAAGATGGACATGGTGATAAGCACCATGAGGGGACAAATATCCACTAACTTAGATGAGCTAGTTCAGCGGACTTAGTCAACCTTCATAGCGTAGGTGACTTCCTTACCCCTTCCAGCCAAATCCGAATGCCACAGGTGGAAGTGTACAATGGATCGTGGGACCCACTTAATCATCTAGAATCATTCAAAACCCTTATGCACTTGTAAAGGGTCCTAGATGAGATCATGTGTTAGGCATTCCCTACCATGCTTAAGGTGCCAGCTAGAGTATGGTTCGGTAAGTTGGCCCCTACCGCCGTCTTTACCTTCAAGGAGTTAAGCGGGCACTTCGTCACCCACTTCATTGGAGGCTAGAGGTACAAGAGATCTTTGGCAAGCTTGCTCAACATCAAGCAGCGGGAAAATGAAAGCCTGAAATCATACGTGACTCAATTCAATAAGGAAGCCCTTTTGATTGAGGAGGCCGATGACAAAGTCTTGATCACTACATTCACCAACAAACTCTAGTCGAGAAAATTCCTCTTTTCCATCTACAAGAATGACCCAAAGACGATGGCTGACATGTTATACAAGGCCACTAAGTACATGAATGCTGAGGACGCCATGATAGCTCGAGGGGGCAAACTAAAGAAAAAGGAAAGACAAAATGATCCTAGTCACAACAGAGGAAGAAAGTCTACTTGAACGAATGACTAAAGGGACGATAGGAGACAGAGACCACTTGGGAGGACTATCAACTTCACCCCATTAAATACTCTGCTGGACCAAGTCCTCATGCAAATAAGGGACGATGCAACACTGACCTGGCTAGATAAGCTAAAGGGCAATCCAAACAAAAGGCCTAGAAATAAGTATTGTCATTTTCACTGAGATCATGAGCACGATACTTCTAATGTTATGACCTGAAGCAATAGATAGAAGCCTTCATCAAGCAACAGAAACTAAAAGCCTGAACAAATAAACAAATAAATGAAAAAGTTTGGGAGAAGTAATGTGTTTAAATAATAGGGAGAAAATGGGCTTTTGCCCTTTTCTAAAAAAAAAAATTCAGCATTTTGCTCCATTTCCCAAACTAATTAAGGAAATGCCCCTTTTTTGAAACTCAATTTTCTCAAAATCGAGTTATAGCAAACTAAAAAAAAAAAAAAAAAAAAAATCTAGAGCCCTATAGTGGCGTTTTAGGACTCTATAGTGGCGTTTTGGAACTCGAGTTCCAAGCAAGTTTTTTTTTTTTTTTTAAAGTTTGATCACCCCATATCTATAGTGACGTTTTAAGTACCCTATAGTGGCGTTTTGAAACTCGATTTTTAGACAATCGAGTTATAACATGGACATTTCCCTAATTAGTTTGAGAAATGAGGCAAAATGCTGGATTTAAAAAAAAAAAAGTCATAGGCCAATTTTCTCCTAAATAATAGAAAAAGTAATGCCAAATATGTATGATCCTTTGACAGGATGAACAGTTTTGCTTGTAGTTTGGAACCTTGTTATGATTGTAATGATTTTTGTGTTTGATTTTGGGGCTATAAATTATATGGGTACATTTGGAAGTTGGTTTATTTAAGGAAAAAATAATAATAATAATAATAATAAACAATAGGACCATGGATGATGTACAATCATGAAAGGCCAGAAGGTTAACTAACAGGGTAGCTTTAAAAACATAGGTATGGAAGTCGCCAAGTTGATTGAGATTTTTGCCTACATGTGAGAAGGACGGAAGGTACGATAGAAAGTTTTTTGATTTTGCGATACAACAGGCCATCATCGCATAAGTTCACAATAGGCTTAAATCTAAATGTAGGATGGCAAAAACCATATGTATAGTTGTCCCCAAGTATTGGGAAGGCTTTGTTTGGCTCAAAAGGGAAAGCAACCAATAGGTGAGTTATTTTATCATATTTGGAGTAATTTGATTGAGGACTATTTGTACTCAGAGGAGTTGTGCTATTAATGGGAGTTTGGCTCCTCTTGACGAGGTTAGTTTCCCTTCCTATAAAATGCATTTGCTTCACTTGACGGTTCTTTCTCTACTTATCTCAATCTTTTAGATTTTTTACGTAGTAAGTAGTCAATGTCCCTTTCAGTATTTTCCTTCTGTACACTTCTGCAGGCGTTTTTCAACGCAGTATCTAATAAGAAGGATTGATTAGGAGTTGCAGTTTGATTTGTAGTTTGAGTATGATTAGAATTTTGTTAAAAGTTGAAAGCTCGGATTTGTGTGAAAACAAAAGAGCTGTTTAGACCCCCAAATTAAAAAAATACGACTCGGTTGATTTTACTCTAACTTAAACCAAGTGCGGAAGAGTAAATGCGAGCGAACAAACAGTAAAACTATTCTAAGCCATATTAATCAAATATCAACAATAAAATAAAAGCTAAAAGAGTAGAGAAGAAGAATGAAACACAAGATAATACCGAGATGTGTTATCGAAGATGAAATCGAAGAACTCGGCAAAAAACCTCTCCGCCGCCCTCCAAGTAGTAAATTGATCCACTAGAGAATAAGTTGGAATACACGAATAACAAAAGACTCTCCAAGCCTAGTCTACCCCATGTACTTAAGTCTCTCCAAGCTCCTGCTACCAACTGACTTAACGAAACCTTATCTTCTCTAGCTCTCCCAATCACGCAATTCAGCCCAATTGCATCCACCAAATGATTGGCTTCTTCCAATGTTTCACAGTAGCACCAAAACCTCACTTTACACTCAGTATGGGTGTGGTAAGTGTTTGGACTATCAACCTCTCAAGAATTTGAATATAGAGAGGTAGGAGTTAAGGAAAACCACAAAGCATTGTGTAGAGGACTGTAAGTATAACAATCTCTAACTCTCTAGGGCTATATCTAGGATTTTCTCTCTGAAAAACACTCCTTACATTATGTGAGTAATGAGAGTATATATAGTGTAAGTGAAGACATAGTGGAGCAGATATGCCAAAATAGCAAAATAGAATATTTTGCGGGTATTTCGCGGGAAGGCCTTACCCACGAATTACTCGCAAAAACCAGCTGTTATGACTCTTCGCATTCCGGTTATGTGCTCTGCATGTGGCTCACTTCGCGGGAAGGCTTCTCGCGAAACTTGACACAAAATCCACTTGATCTTCAATAAAAGCTTAAGTCTTCACACTCTCTCTCACACACAACCCTTATAATGAAATCCCACATAAAATACAGGGTAAACATGATTGAACAGAATTACAATCAAATTTGGCACGGAATTAAAACCAACACAAAATAGTTATAAATAATAACTTTACAAAATTGATTATTCATACAAACTTGATACATAAAGTGATTTTTTTTACTTGCTATGATTAATTTTAGTATGTTATAATAAGTATTAAAGCTTGTTTTGAAGCTTGAAGCTTGGATTTATCATTAAAAACTAAAATCTGGTGCTTTATACTTCCTTTTCTTTTTTAAAATATTCATAATTTTTTTCTAGAATTTCTTAACTGTCTTTTTCGGTGTGGGGATATTTACAGACCAGAACAGAGGGGTTCCACTCTCTTGGGGTGTTTCAAATCTTTGAAGAAGTTACTGAAGCATGAAGGTTTTGAATCCAAATCTTCTGTCCCACTTTTCCTGCTCCACTCTATACTCCACCAATAAAAGTTTGCCATTAGGAACGGGCCCCCTTATTGATATTCTTGCTGGTTCAGTAGCTGGAGGAAATGCAGTTCTATGCACGTATCCTTTAGATCTGGCTCGTACTAAACTTGCTTATCAGGTATATATCTTGCATAATAATGATGAAACATATGGTCTTATATCTGAATGAGGTGGAGTATCTACGGCATAGTGTGAATTTGTAGTTATTAAATGTAAATTAACTGATGTTTCTTGTTTACTTATAAAAAAACTGATACATTTTTTGTTTAGGATTGTAGTTAATGCTACTAAAGATTTTTCTTTGTGAGTCGTTATCTAATTTCTTATGCTTTCCTCCCCATTAGTTTAAAATATGAGTATTAAATATTTATCTAATTTGTTTTTATATGTGCCAATATATAGAGTTTACCTCCAAATTAATTTGATGGAAAATTCCTCCAACACACTACGTGGCAATTCAAATGACCATCCGCATGTAGTTTTAGTCAGATGACCTATTTAATGAGCCACGTGATTTAATACACATTGATGGTTTTAAGAATCACCACGTAATGGATTGGAGGAGATTTCTCCAAACTCATGACTATGTCCTAAGAAAAAAAATGTTGTAATGTTTTTGAAAGTTTATTTTAAATATCTCATGTCGTCTTCATCTTTGTCATCATCTCTTTCAATTCTCTGTTTCTTCTGAACCTTCATGTTTCCTACAATGGCTTCAATTTGCTTGGTCTGAGGAAGGAGATCAACCTCTGTTCCGAGGAAGAAGATGTCTATTGAGGGCATGCATTTTGGAGAAAGAGAAGGCAGAGCATCGGGATTGGGTTTTAGAAAAGTTTTATTATATATTTTTTTTAATATTGTGCTGACATGGAAAATTGTGGGAGCTTCAAAAGTTTCGGTTTTATATTTATATATAGATATATAGATTAGGTAACATTTGGATATAGCATTTCAAAGCAATGTTTGCATTTAGCGTACACAGTTCGTGGGCCCCATGGCTACAGCAATAAAAAATCACGTCCAAATACTGAAAAATGCGTCTATCTGTCAGTAGGTCCCATACATTATTCACGAGACTCACAAAAAATTTCATTAAAAATAGGTCCCATGGTACTATTCACACATTTAAAAATTATTTTGTTACAGTGTTTTCAGTTTTTCAATTTTCAACAATTAGTGATATCCAAACAAACCCTTACCAGTTACACTTATTTTTACCACAGTACCATATTTAGGAATTATAATATTGTTCCTGCAATGTAAATTTACATTACAAATACAATGTAAATTTACATTACAAAGGAAGAATTTCTCTGTAGTAATAACATATCCTCTCGTCTCATTATTCATAATGGAGTCCACTAATTAAAAATGTAATTAGTAAATCCCATATTACGTGAGAGAAGTGAAAACATCATTGTCACACTCTCAAAATAATCCTAAAAATAATGTAGTAGTATTAAGTTAAATTTTTTGATTGAAAGACATAAATAAAGAAAAATGTTTCATAATATTTTCACAATAAATTTCAAGGGATGAGTTATCTAATTACAAGGTCTGGTTTGATTATCATATTCAAGAATACATTATGCATTTTTCGGAATTGTTTTTGTAGGGTCACGATTTGCAGCCCAAACCCAAAATATATGAGATCTTGGTCCAGTAAGCCCAGTACAATAAATTTATAGAGAGTGGGTCAAAGAACTAGACGTTAGTGAATTTGGACAACGGTTACTATGGATGAATTCCTCGTCCGATGAGGCAAATGTTCTTATAAATCAAGTAAACAGAATACAAGTGCAATTAGGATTGCTACAGTGTTCTTTTTCTATTTTCTGATCTCCTCCTTATGGAAGATATTTCCCATTATATTGTCCCCTTAAACCATCATTCCCCTACACTTGTTCATCATCTAAGCCACCACTTGAGTATTTGTCCCATTAGACTTCTTCTTCAGCTTTTTCTGAGTGATAATCTCCCAGGAAACACTGTTCAGGGGTTTACTCCACATAAATGCGGCCATTAAAGTGGGTACAATACATTTAATGTGGTGATAGCAACTTTTCCCTAGATATTTTGGAGTCTTCCTTCTTCTCCGTGTGTCCTTGAGGTGTCTCTACGTGGTGGGAACTTTGTGGAGAATCATTACAATGGTCCGAGTAAACAATTGAACCGCATTCAATAGATCCGAGGAGGAATATCTCCTCGAAAAGCTTCCCTGTTATTTCCCACACCTAAAATCTTAGTGGGTAAATCTTAGTAGTCTTCAATTTCTCATTCATACCTCCTCGGAAATTCAGGTTCTCGGATAAGGATTAGGATCCAATACTTATCAATTTGGACTTTCATAAGTCCAAGGCCCAGTGCGTATGGATTTTGGACCTTCACCCCAACAATAGCCCCTCAAAACTTTGGTTTTTCCCTTTCGTCGAAGGAGAAAAAACAGGGTTTTGACTTTCATGATAGAAGATCACACGATTTTTCAATTCACATATGTGGGGTGGATAATTCACGTGCATCAGACTTGCTACTGACGTTTCGAGGCTCGCAAAGCGCTATTAAATGCTCTAGGCGGCGCGCTGTCTCGCACATCTAACGATGAAATGCAGATCCAACGGATGGGCTTTTTCCTGAAAAATTTTTAGCAGGATAATTCCCACTCACTTCAACTTCCTATATAAAGTGGACGGAGACATCATTTCTCCATTCACAAGTCTTCAGATTTCAGAGATATCACACACTCGAACTCTCCATACTTTCCTTAAGATACAAAATATTCCAACTCTTATTCTTTCTTGAGATATTTTTCGAAACATCTTCTCTAAGGTATCATAGATTGTCATTTTAGTTTCTGCAAACTTACATTTTCTCAAACATATACTTTTCTCCTCGGCTGATCTCCTTGGCCATTCGTTTTTACTTTTCTTTGTTTATAGGATTCAGTCATTTCACTCTAGGTTCGTTTAAATGGGTAGATTCACGAGTGTGGTAGATTCCCCTTCAAAAATAGAACTTTTCAAAGAGAAATATCACATACCTCAAGAAGTGGGTCTACGATATTGTTCCACAGAACAAATCGTTACAAATAGGGAAGGGGGAGAACTTTTCATTCCTATGATAGCCTTTATTGAAGGTGGAATGACCCTCCCCATGGGTAGGATAACAAGGGACTACCTTATCAATCACAGGTTGTGCCCTCATCAGTGCGCACCAAACATGTTTAGGGTTCTAGGCTGTGTCAACGCTTTTAATGAGCATCTCCAATTAGGACTCACATGGCACGACGTAGTGCACCTGTACGAGTGCCATTCCCAATCCGACGGAGGATTTTACCTCAAGTCCCGATCACCCGTGGTCAGGCTCATTTCGTGCCTCCCTAAGTCCAACAAAGGGATGAAAGATGACTATCTCATCGCCTCAGGGGCATGGCACGATGGTCTCCACTGACAACCCAAGAAAGAGAGCCAAGTGGGGTAACTTAGAGTTAGGTTCCTTAGAAAAACACTTTAGATCTTATAATCCTCGTCATGTAGTTACTGTTCTCTATTTGGCTTTATCTTGATGATGGGTTTTCGTGAGCTAACCATGGCTCTTTTCTTGGCTGTTATTGCAGATAGGAGGCACGTTGCACCTCGGCTCAGCTTTACCAACGTAGTGGCCTTAAACTACTTGCTCTTATCAGAGATTTTCGTAATTGAGGATCGACAATTGCGAGCGGTTCACCTGATTTTGGATTTCGAACCTATTTCAAGGACCTTTCAAGAGATAGGTCACGCCATCAGAGCAAGAGATCCTCAGATAAATCGTATCGACGTATCTAAGCCAGATTTCTTGGCTCGAGACGATCTTCCTCCTGTCAGACTACCCATTCAGCAAATACCTCCTCCGCTCATAATTCCCTTGCAACAAGTTCCCCTTGAAGCACCATTTGCAACAGAAGAGGAAATTGCATCTTCTTGGCTATCTCTAGAGGAGGAAATAGATCAATTTCGCTTCGTGGAAGATGTGGGACCGTCCGAGAAGCCAGTGGACATCTCAGATTTCGAGACTGAATCTGCTAATCTATCCTCCGTTCATCCAAAACAGTTGGTTATTACTCGGATAGATTCGGAGTTTGAAGAGGAAGAAGAAGAAATGGACCAGAAGAAAAGACTTGGTTTGAAAGGCCTGCTGGCCAGCAGGAACAAAGGGGGAAGTTCGAAAGAAGCCCCCAAAACGCAACCTCCTACAATTCCTCCTCCTTCTCCTCTTACTGATCTCAGCCTACTGGCCATGCCAAATTTAAAGAAAAGGAGGCCAGATCATGAACTGGAGGAAGGCGAGTTCGCTCCGAGGAAGGACAACAAATAACAGAAAATGGCCAAGGATCCCAGGGATAAGAGGGGTACTTCCGTAGATAGCAGGGATGAAGCTGAGGTACATCGGCCTCAGTGGACCTGGGCCCCTTAGATAGAAATGGAGGGTGCTTCCATTCCATACGACACTTCGATATAGGATGCGCAAAGAGGCCACGCCAATTACTTAGCGCAGACCCTACAGCAACCTCTCCTTCTCCCAAGGGACATGGAGTCCATTTGGCGTATAAGGCAGCCCGATCTATTCATGTCATTAAAGAAGGATTTAGCTATGGTTAGTTGCACCTTTCCTACTCAAGTATTTAAGATAAGTTCTTTTGTCTGTTATTTTGATCGCACTTTTAATTATATTTGCTATCTCCATACAGGTCACTTAGTAGGTTTACTGGCTGAGGATTGGGTGCGAAATACTCATAACAAATTTGATGCGGAAGCTCAATCTCGACATGAAGTTGAAAAAGCTCTCGGCACAGCAAACCATGAAAAAATACTACTGGCCGAGAAGCTTAAGGTCGCAAAGAGTGCGCATCAAAGCGCTAAGGCTGGGTTACAAACTGCCAAAGCCCAAACTGAGGATCAGGGCAAGCAGCTCTACACTACCAAAATCAACCTTGCCACTGAGAAGGCAGCGGTTCTAGACTGAAGCTACTAAGGCCGCGGAGGAAGCAGCTTACGAGCGTGGGGTAGTGGAGACTGAAGCGAGGCTGACCGCGGAGGTGACGGTAGTCTGCAGGGATTACTGTGCCGAGACATACTACCAGACCCTTGATCGGGTAAGAGTCCCTGCTGACTCCGATCTGAGGAGAGCAGACAAGGTATACTACCTAGAAGATATCAGAGAAGATCCAACTGCTCTTCCTCCTCTTGCAGCCCTTCCCCTTCCTCTTCCCGAACAACCTCTCACCACCCAGGACCCTTCTCAGGGGATTGAAATCCTAGCAGGGGTTCAAAAAGAGAAAAAGGGTGATGTGAGGGTCTCTCAGCTAGAAGAGAATGCGAAGGAGAAGGCGAAGAGTAAAGCCGATGCTAATCCCTCCAATGACGCCCTTACAATTGAAGATTTGGTGTCCAAGGCTAAAGCAGCTAAATCCAAGTCCAAGATTGACTCCAAGAAAGATTCTCATCAATCATAGACTTTGATATAAGGCTTTAGCTTCGTTTTTGCAACTTTTGTAATAGCCTCGTGCTTTTTGACGCAATACTTATATTTATTATTTAATGAAGGCATTTACCTTTTTATTTGACTTAGATTCTGAATGATATTATGGATGACTCTAAGTTATTATCATTTCATCCTTAATAAACATTGTTGATAACATGTACGTGGTCATTTGTTTATTTTGACTAAACGCCATTCACCCAAGCTGTAAATTGATATTATTATATCAAAAGTTAGGTTCAACACAGACAAACAATACCCTTAGTATATTATTACGAATACAAGAATACTTGGAGTCTTAATGAGTGTTCAATCTTTAAATAAGCATTGACCAATGTCAAGTTGATATAAGTTAATTTCATCTAAGTATGTGGTCTGAGAGGCCTGACATACCCTGAAATCTGTTTAACAATAATATAGATATCAAGGAACATTAATTTCACCCAAGTATGTGGTTCAAGAGGCCTGGCATGCCTTGAGATCTGTGCAACAATTATATAAAAAATAGACAGCAATTAACTTGATGTATTTACACAAAGGAATGTTAATTTCACCCAAGGATTTGGTCCGAGAGACCTGGCATACCTTGAGATCTATTTAACAATTACATAGATGCTAAGGACTGTTAATTTCACACAAGTATGTGGTTTGAGAGACCTGATGTGACTTGAGATCTGTTTAACAATAATATAGATGCCAAGGACTGTTAATTTCACACAAGTATGTGGTTCGAGAGACCTGACATGACTTGAGATCTGTTTAACAATAATATAGATGCCAAGGACTGTTAATTTCACACAAGTACGTGGTCCGAGAGACCTGACATGACTTGAGATCTGTTTTACAATTATATAGATGCTAAGGACTGTTAATTTCACACAAGTACGTGGTCCGAGAGACCTAACATGACTTGAGATCTGTTTAACAATTATATAAATGCCAAAGACTGTTAATTTCACACAAGCATGTGGTCTGAGAGACCTGACATGACTTGAGATCTATTTAACAATAATATCGAAAATAAACAGCAATTAATTTGATATATTTACACAACAAAACACATACTTGAAGAAAGGAAACTTTTATTGATAGTAGTACCTTCTCAGATTGTTTACATTCCAAGGATGAGGTATTATATGCTCATCTAAATTTTCTAGAAAATATGCTCCTATGCCAGCCACCGAGGTGATACGATAGGGGCCCTCCCAGTTGGGTCCTAATTTACCCCATGCTGGATTTTTTGCCGTGCCCAAAACCTTTTTGAGTACCAAATCCCCAGGCTCTAGTGGTCTTAGTTTTACCTTGGCATCGTAGCCCTGTTTGAGTTTATGCTGATAATAAGCCGATTGGACCATTGCACTTTCCCTTCTTTCTTCAATGAGGTCCAAGTTTCTTTCCAAAAATTCATCATTATTGCTAGGATTGAATGATTGGGTTCTTAATGTCGGAAAGCCTGTTTCTATAGGGATGATAGCCTCAGCTCCATAAGACATCGAAAAGGGGGTTTCTTCAGTTGACCAGTGAGGAGTGGTTCGATACGCCCATAGGACATGCGGTAATTCTTCCACCCATCTTCCCTTTGCATCGTCCAACCTTTTCTTAAGTCCGCTCACTATGACCTTGTTAACAGCTTCAGCTTGTCCGTTCCCTTGAGGATAAGCTGGAGTGGAATACCTGTTTGTAATTCTCAACTCACAGCAATACCTCCTAAAGGATTTGCTATCGAACTGAAGTCCGTTGTCCGAGATGAGGGAATGAGGTATTCCGAAGTGGGTGACAATGTTCTTCCAGACAAACTTCTTTACGTCCACATCTCGGATATTCGCCAAAGGCTCAGCTTCAACCCATTTGGTGAAATAGTTTGTGCCGACCAGCAAATATTTCTTGTTTCCCGATCCTTTAGGAAATAGGCCAACAATATCCAAACCCCATTATGCAAAAGGCCAAGGACTGGAGAGGGGATTCAGGAGTCCTCCTGGTTGGTGTGTGTTTGGTGCAAATCTTTGACATTGATCGCACTTCTTCGCATTTTCTAGTGCTTCCTTTTGCATGTTTGGCCACCAATAACCTTGGGTGATGGCCCTATGAGCTATGGATCTCCCTCATGTGTAGCTTCCACAGATTCCTTCATGTAATTCCTCAAAGAGCAACTCTGAAGCCTTAGGATGTATGCGGAGTAGATATGGCCCAAAGAAGGAGCGGTTGTACAGTTTCTGGTCTTCGGATAGCCAGAACCGAAGAGCCTTCCTACGTACCTTTTCAGTTTCTGATTTATCTTATGGTAAAATGTCCTTACTCAGGAATTGAATAATGAGGTCCATCCAGTTGGGCCCTATTCTGACGTGGGGAACGCAGATCATATTCCCTCTTATTCTTGAGGGTTTACACAGATCTTCTATGAGAATAACACGAGGTAGATTTTACGCCGAGGAAGTTGCCAGCATGGCCAGGGAGTCGACATGGGTATTTCCACTTCTAGGGATGTGTTGTAAACTGAATGATTCAAATTTCATTTGCAGATGCCTGATTTGAGTCAAATACCCTTGCATTCTCTCATCCCTTGCCTCTAACTCGCCCTTCACTTGGAGGATGACCAGCCTTGAATCGGAGAACATTGTAGCTAACTTTCCCCCCATTCTCTGAACCATAGACATTCCTTCCAATAATGCTTCGTACTCGGCCTTGTTGTTCGTGGCCTAAAAGCCTAGCCTTAATGACTTTTCCACGATGAGTTTTTCAGGTGAGATCAAGACTAGCCCCACGCTAGACCCTTTTTGATTCGCTGCCCCATCCATGTATACCTTCCACTACAATGGTTCTTGCGCTGTGACTAGGCCAATTGATTTTTCACCCATGCGACGTTCCTCGGATTCATTCTCTGCGGGGCCTTCAACAAACTCGGCAACCAAATCTGCAAAGACCTAACCTTTGATTGAGGTACGAGGTATATACTTGATGTCAAAAGCCCCTAAGATCGTGCCCCACTTTTCTATCCTCCTAGTGTAATCTGCACTTTGAAGTATGGCTTTGAGTGGAAGCTGGGTTAGGATAACCACCGTGTGTGCTTGGAAGTAATGGGAGAGCTTTTGAGTACCATGCACCACCACCAGGATTGCCTTCTCTAATGGTAAATAGCAAATTTCAGCCTCGTGTAAAGACTTGCTCACGTAATAGACCGGTCGCTGTCTACCACTATCAACTCGTATCAACACCAAACTCACGGCATGAAGAGCCAGAGCAATATAAGCGAATAGAACTTCATTTGTTTCAGGACTGGACATAATAGATGAATGAAAGAGGTACTCTTTAAGTTGTTGAAACGCCTGAGCACACTCTTCGGTCCATTCAAAGCCTTTCCATTTGTTCATTAATAGAAAGAAGTGTCTACATCTGTCTGCCAACCGAGAGATGAACCGATTCAAAGCTGTCGTCATTCCAGTTAACTTTTGAACCTCTTTGGGATTCCGAAGAGTTGGCAAACTATTTATGGCTTTAATTTGTTTAGGGTTCATCTCGATTCCTCAGTGAGTCACCATATAGCCAAGGAACTTGCCTGAACCTACCCCAAAAGAGCATTTGGAGGCATTAAGACGGAGCTTGTGTCCCCTCAGAATTTCGAAGATGTTTGTAAGGTCCCCTATATGTTCGGACACTATCTTACTCTTCACCACCATGTCGTCTATATACACCTCAATATTTTTACCCATTTGCGATTCAAACATCTTAGTCATCATCCTCCAGTACGTAGATCCAGCATTTTTCAAACCAAAAGGCATGACCTTGTAATGGTAATTCCCAATGGGAGTGACAAAATTCGTTTTCTCCTAATCGTCCAAGGCCAGTGGTATCTGATGGTATCCTTGGAAGGCATCAAGGAAACTCATCCATGGATGGCCTACCGTTGCATCCACCAACTAATCTATCCGAGGAAGGGGGAAAGGATCTTTCGGATAGGCTTTGTTCAAGTCTGTGAAGTCTACGCATACCCACCACCTTCCGTTCTTCTTTTTTACCACCACGGTGTTGGCTAACCATTCGGGGTAAAACACTTCCTTGATAGCCCCTGCTTGCTTAAGTTTAGTTACTTCGTCCTTAATAGCTTCATAATGGTCTTTGGATGTGCGCCTAGGCGGTTGCTTTCTAGGAGTGATTGATGGGTTAACATTCAAGTGATGGCAGATGAAATCAGGATTAACTCCTGGGGTTTCATAAGCTTTCCAGGCAAACACATCAACATTCTTTTAGAGGAATTCTATTAGTTCTTGTTTTTCTTGAGAAGGCAATTGAACCCCGACTTGAAAGAACTTCTCCGGATCATTATCAATAACCATTCTTTCTAGATCTTAATAGCTAACCTCCTCGGCTGATTCCCTTTCCAAAGAAGCCGGAGCTTTTGATTGCTATAGGAGCTTTCTGGCAAAGGCCGAGGGCGTAGCCTCGGGTTTATGCGAGATGGCCGCCACCATGCATTGTCTAGCAACGGATTGACTTCCCAAAATCTTCTTAACTTGGCCTTCCGAGGGGTATTTCACCTTCTGATGCAAGGTAGAGGAAACAGCCCCTAGGACGTGAAGCCAAGGCCTGGCCACAATGGCTATATAGGGGGAATAAGAATCTACTACGATGAAATCCACCTCCACTACTTCTGAATCGGTTTATATGGGTAGCCTAATCTGGCCTTTGGGAATAACAGTCTTTCCCTCAAAACTTACCAGGGGAGATTCGTAGGTCGTTAAATTCTCAGGTTTCAAATTTAGCCCCTTATACAGATCAGGGTACATAATCTCCACAGTGCTACCCTGATCTACCAACACTCGCCTCACGTCATATCCCCCTATTCTGAGCGTAACTACCAAAGCATCATCATGCGATTGGATGGTTCTGGCTTTATCTTCATCCGAAAAGCCCAAAGTCGGTTGAGTTAGTGATTTAGCCCTCTTCGGCTCTGAACCATCCTCATCAGCTGACAACCGAGCCACTAACATCACTCTGGAAGGGTAGGATCCAGTCCTTCCAGGAGCGGCGAAGATGACATTGATTGTTCCCAAAGGAAGCCTTGAATGAGCATTTTTCTGGGAGTCTAAACGCGTATGGTTCCCTTGGCCACTAAAATGATGCAAGAGTGATTTTAATTTTCCTTCTCGAACCAACTGATCCAAATAATCCCACAGATTCCTACAGTCTTCCGTGGTATGTCCTTGCTCCTGATGGTAATGGCAATAAAGGCTTTGGTTGCGCTTTGTAAGAGACTTGCTAAACCGGCTCTCGAAACACTGCATTAACCATTTGGGTATTGGTAGACCCTAATTGTCTTGCATAATCCCTTCTCAGACGATTATTGTTGTATCGATCCGACCTGAAATCCCTCCTTTCTTGAGGGATAACCTTAGCCTTCACTTTTCCTTGTTGTTGGTCATCTTCGATCCTTTTATATTTATCAACTTGATCCATGAGCTGGCGTAAACTGGTCACAGGTTTACCTGTCAGAGACTTCCTCAAACCATGCTCGGATGGGAGGCCAACCTTGAAAGTTTTAATGGCAACATTGTCAAAATTGCCATCAATCTCGTTAAACATTTCCCAATATCTACCTGAATACACCTTTGCGGACTCCCCTTCCCTCATTGACATGGACAATAAAAAGACTAAAGGTTGAGGAACCCTACTGCATGTGATGAATCGAGAACAGAATGCTTGGGTGAGCTTTTTAAAGGAACTCATAGAATTTTTCCTTAGCCTGTCAAACCATCTCATCGCCATCGATCCTAAGTTGGATGGAAATACCCTACACATTAAGGTCTCGTCCTGAGTATGGATAGCCATCTTCTGTTTGAACTGACTTACGTGTTCTACAGGATCTGTTCGGCCATTATACATGATGAACGCAGGCTTGTTGAATCATTCAAGAAGTTTTGCCTTTTCTATCCCCCGTGTAAAGGGTGACTTAGAAATTTGACTCAAAGCCTTCTTCATAACGTCAGTTCCTACTCCTTTGCGAGTAGGACTTCTGCGTTTTCTTTGGTGAGGGTGCTCTTCATCATAGGAAAAGGATTCGTTTGGTGGAGTTCTTGACCTTTGTCTGTAAATAGTGTCCTCTTCATCATTGGAAAAGACATAGGAGCTGGAAGGAGATCGCTTCTATTGTGCTCGATGGAGTCGCTTCTTCAAGTCATCAATCTCTCGCTACATGGCTTTATTATCATCTCGCCCGTGGGAGACAGGGCTTCTCCTTCGAGGACGGCTTCCACCTATATGGGTGGTATGTACACTGCCTTCCTGATAGTTTTCCCGATCTCTTTCACGTTCAAGATTGAGGAAATCTTCTTGTTGATGAACGTTCGCAAATTTCGCCTAATGCGGACTTGTTTGATGTGGACCTGATCCTGCCATACTTAACCGCTATATTTTACTAATGCACAAGTTCTTCCCACAGACGGCGCCAATTGTAGGGTCATGATTTGCAGCTCAAACCCAAAATATGTGAGATCTTGGCCCAGTGAGCCCAGTACAATAAATTTATAGAGAGTGAGTCAAAGAACTAGACGTTAGTGAATTTGGACAACGGTTACTATGGATGAATTCCTCGTCTGAGGAGGCAAATGTTCTTATAAATCAAGTAAGCAGAATACAAATGCAATTATGATTGCTACAGTGTTCTTTTTCTATTTTCTGATCCCCTCCTTATGGAAGATATTTCCCATTATATTGTCCCCTTAAACCATCCTCCCCCTACACTTGTTCATCATCTAAGCTACCACTTGAGTATTTGTCCCATCAGACTTCTTCTTCAGCTTTTTCTGAAAGATAATCTCCCAGGAAACACTGTTCAGGGGTCTACTCCACATAAATGCGGCCATTAAAGTGGGTACAATGCATTTAATGTGGTGGTAGCAGCTTTTCCCTAGATATTTTGAAGTCTTCCTTCTTCTCCATGTGTCCTTGAGGTGTCTCTACGTGGTGGGAACTTTGTGAAAAATCATTACAATGGTCCGAGTAAACAATTGAACCGCATTCAATAGATCCGAGGAGGAATATCTCCTCGGAAAGCTTCCTAGTTATTTCCCACACCTAAAATCTTAGTGGGTAAATCTTAGTAGCCTTCAATTTCTCATTCATACCTCCTCAGAAATTCAGGTTCTCGGATAAGGATTAGGATCCAATACTTATCAATTTGGACTATCGTAAGTCCAAGGCCTAGTACGTATGGATTTTGGACCTTCACCCCTACAGTTTTCAAAGCAATTTGGACCACTTTTTAGTTGGAATTACTTCCAAATTATCAAGATAAATTCAATTAACCTTTGTTGATATTAAGTGTGCCATTTTCCAACAACTACATCTCATTCATTTCAAATCAAAATTGGGTCAAATCTATGTCCATTTTAAAATTTTGGATGTCTACTTACCAATGAAACAATTTTCACATAGAAATTCATTATAGTGGGAAAGATAAGGAAAAAGATCATCAAATTCTCATATTTAAGCATATTAAAAGTTAGTTGTCTTTGAGCAACTTTTGGCCCAAACTCAAACCTATATAGTATTGTAGAAGCCATTATAAATATTTAAAGTTCAAATAAGACTGATATCACATACATGGAGAATACAAGTGTGTATAATTTACAAAATGTATAGATGCAAAATATCAATCATAAGATATGTTATACAATGCAAATGATATGATGCTTGACTATCGAACCTCTAACACGGTAATAGTAATTTCATTGACTGAGGATGACTGGTTCTTGCTTGATGAAGGTGATTTTTTTCCTACAAAGAAACCTAGCTATCTAGGTTCAAGTAGTGAACCCTCACTATGCAACAGCATAACCACAGATGACATATCTGGCCGATTATGAAGTTTGATCCAGACTTATAGACAGCTGAGAGACTTGTGCATTGTGCGAATTATGAAAAATCTTATCTCCTCCCTCTGCTTCAATATGATGGAATTTTTTCTCACTCTCTACAATGTACTAAAGTTTATTGAGAAGAATTTTTTATTTTTTCTAGTTTTGTCTCACCATGGCTGTATTATACTCTTTGCAATTCCTCTCTAACTTTAATGAATAACGAACTTGTCACATATTTTGGTAACTAAGCTAGAGATAAATACAAACTAAAGCGCCAATATTATCAAGTTCGACTGGGGACCATCATCAATAATAAGAATAGAAATTCTTTGTATCACATTTTGTATTTTACTTTATATTTCACCAATCACGACTTGTCATGTATTTGTTTAACTTTCCTTATAAATAGTCAAAGTTTAAAATGGGAAAAAAAAAATTAAATGACAAATTGTGATTAGTAGAACATAAAGTGTATCACAAAATGTGATATAGAAGATTTGTATTACAATAATAGATGCTATAAGAAAAGTGTGCCAATTGATTTCTAGTTCTTAACAACTTTGATTCCTCATTAGAAGTTGCAAAAAAAATCTTATAGCGGAGCTCTTATTTGGACAAATATCCCTGTCGAGAATCGACATGCACCGGCCGCTATTGACTTACATGCCTGTGTTCATTGACAAAACCTTCCTCAATGTTTACCCGTGGGCTAATAATTTCGAGCCAGGTGTATAGCAAAGCTGGTATGGGTCGACATGGGGATGGAGTGACTTGAGTGGGACCTATCCAATATGAGAGGTAATACACCGATCCCTCTTATACATAAAATATTCTCATGCAAACGTTGTATAAATCTGTGCCATGTACCAAAAAAAAACTGATAAAATAAGATCTTAAAAGATTTTGTGATAATTTTTGAATTAATTATGTCCACTTTATTCTGATAATAATTTTTTTTTAAACAATCTTATTTTTAAGTAGCCAAAAAATAAATTAAACCAAAAAGACACATAGTTTGATTAAATTTTCACCAAACTTGATGAGTCTAAAATTCACATACCATGAGACAAAGTTTGTAGAAAGAAAAAAAATGAGCAAAGTGAGTTTTAGAGTGGTGTGTCATATATATACTGATAAGGGTATTTTCATCTAGTAAGGATTTTCGTTGCTTATTCGTCCTTTAGCCTCCAATAGGAATAAGGTTTCCTTTCTCCATCTGACTAGACACTCACAATGACAGACGGTCCCCTCTTTCCTTATGTGATATAAAAAATTGGGTGGTTAGCTAGGAAGCATCAATGCGGCTGGGAGGGTACCACACTAGAGTCCGATGTGGCCCAACGCGGGGTGTGGCATCTAACGTGGCTGCCTGCGCGTCGATGCCACGTCTGAGCTTTTTTTTTTTCTTGGATTCGCACCGACACGGCTCGATTCTCACTGATTTGTGTCAAACTGAGCCGATTCGGCCAGAATGGGACCGTATCGTCCAAATCGGGTTGTATCGACCGGCGATCGAAATGGCTGAAACAAACCGAAACAGCCGAAACAGGCCAAAATCGGTCGTGAATCATGCTGGAACAGTCGAAATCGGCTTTTAATGAGGCCCACACATCCTAAATCTATCATTCCTCAATTTTATTTTAAATATTTGTTGCTTTTTTTGTGTTTTCCTTTTTGTTTTGTGTTTCTTGCCTTCTTCTTTCTTTGTTTTATGAATCAAGGTCATAGTAATGTGTTTTTTAAGAATATTTTAATAGCAAAAATATATATAAAATATAAATAAAAATATTTTTAATAATTTTTTAATTGCTGCACCCGCACCCTACTTTTTCAAAAATTGCCAAATCTCGCACCCGAATTTGGAAACACACCCATGCTTCATAGGTGGTTAGTATTCATTAAAAGCTTCCTTTCTTTGAGCAGGCCCAGCACTCACTGGAATCCTTCCTTATGCTGGTTTAAAGTTCTACATATATGAGGAACTCAAGAGGCATGTTCCTGAAGAGCATCAAACATCCATTATGATGCGTCTCTCCTGTGGAGCTCTTGCTAGGTTATTTGGGCAGACCTTCACATACCTATTAGATGTTGTCAGGAGGCAGATGCAGGTATTGCCTATTACAATCCTTTTACACTGTTGTTAGCTATTAATGTCTCTATGAACCATGTTCTGAGCTCATGGTAGCTAAATGCCAGTGCAAATTTTTAGGGTTTCTGTCAGAAGACATGTTTTTTTTTACAGCAAGCCACATGGTGAACAGGCCAGGGTCGCTGTTTGAATAATAATTGTATACGTATACTATCTCCCTCGGTCTGGTTTTACTCGGTGACATTAGCTATATATAAATTTGATTGTAAGCAACATATCAAAGCTGGGGTAGATGCCTAGATTTGACCCTTTAATTGAATGTTTTGACTCATGCTGTATCCAGATTTTCTTAGTTTAGAATGACCAGCGAGGGTGGTTTGCTAATCTCTTAGGAATTGCATGATGGTGAAATAGTAAACTAATCAGTTTGGTACAGGTTTTACAAATCATTTTACGGGTAGTGAACCAATGATAGAGATTTACTAAAAATTCCAGAGGTCAACTACATGCAATAGCTATCAAAATTATGAAATTAATTATTCCTGATACATGAAGAAATTGGACTGCCAGACTTGAACTTTTTTAAAATTGTAAGGATTAAAACTAATTACTGAGCAAGATACAATGTAGTTGCTATATTGACCTCAGGCTGTAGATGAGTATATTTAAAATTAATAATGCATCTCAAGTTTACTAACCAATGGTTGGCTTGAGCTCAAACGCAACAAGCAAAGAAATTACTTGCACAAAGCTTTTGCGGTCCATTGGCTTGACATTCTTGAAACATTGATGCCATTGTAATTGGTAAATCAAGTTGATACTTTAACATGAATTACATGGATCTGATGTTTTACATTACTTGTGGGGTGCAATTGCAGGTTGAAAATTTGCAACCTTCATTCCAAGGAAGTGCCAGATATAGAAACACATGGGAAGGCTTACTACTACTATTCATACTCAAGGATGGAGACAATTGTTTGCAGGTCTAAGCATTAACTATATAAAGGTAATTGTTGATAGTTACTTTATACATGCTCTGTCTGGCTTTCAGATTGATGCCTTTCAAGATTTTGCCTTCTAGTTAAATTCTTATGTAATTGCTGCATTTTTCTGTGGTTAGCTTTCTAGGATTTCACGTTGGCTAGATTGTGCATTAGCATATATTAATTGATCTTCTTGAAGCACTGCAACAATGTGGTGTTATGTTCTCACTAAATATATTTCTTACAAAAAACACGCATGTGCAGAGAGTAGTTCTTTTTCTTATAGTTCAATGAAGTAGGTTTGTCTGTCTATGATGTATCTATCATTGATGCTTCAAAGAAGAATTTTAGACTCTGATTGTTTAGACCAATCTTTTTAAGGTGTGGAGTACCGAGTACATAGACCACTTAAGCTGTTAAGAAGAGAATAGAAAGTTATTAAGGGTGACCTTGTTTGTGTGATTGGTCTCTTGAAGCACAAGTGCCTTGCTAACAATGATTATATTATGTTCTTAAATTGTTCCTTCTTTGGCCATTGGTTTCACTGCGTACGACATGATGAAGTTTTGGCTCCGCATCCCACCTCGACAGAAGACTCAATCAATATCTGCTGCGTAATTCCTTTGGAATAAGACCGTAAATGCAACTTGGTTACATTGGCTGTGCAATGCAGAATGACGCACGATCTATAGATGCAAGTAATCAACAAAGGTGTCCTCAAAATAATACTCTATGATTGTCGTTAATGATTAGTAAGATATGGTGAACTAAGGGGGTCCAAGCTGTAAACTTGGAGTCTTAAGTCTGTTGAGATTCTATTTATATTCAAAGCAGTGTGCTTGTTTTATTGGGGAGAAAAATAATTTTATATGCAAAAATTTGTCCTTTTTAAAGTTGTTTAAACATATGGCAGGAAAAAGTTATTTGATTTTTTACCAATTGTTATTGAATTAATGTTGTTTGTTTTAAAGGCTGTGGGAGGACTTTCATCTCTGCCCCCAATCAGGTGTTGTTCGCTTTGGGATGGGCAATGATCGACCTACGTCACACTCGCACGAATTTGCTCAATCTCACATCGGGGAGAGACGCCCCCCACCCTTGCCTTATAAGCCTTTGGCTTAAGGAAGGGTGATCACACACGCTACGGTACACCTTTCCTTAGGCCAAATGCTTATAAGGTAAGGGTGAGAGGCGTCTCTCCCTGATTTGGAATTGAGCAAATTTGTGCGGGTGGAACGTAGATCGATTCTTGCCCATATCAAAGCAAACAATAATTGATTGGGGGCCGAGATAAAAGTCCTCCCACAAAGGCTATGCTGTGTATTTGAGAGTTATGCCCTTTTGAATATACACCATTGTCAGTTTCTTTAAGACCTTCTCCATTCTCTCCATATGTGTGTTAAAAATACTTAGTATTTAAAAAAAAAAATGTTGTTTGGTTTAAACCTTATTTTTGGTAAGTAATTTTTTGGGTTAAAACTATTGCCACAAGATGAATATAGAAAGAATTCAAAATCATATGCCACTAATAGGATACACGAACTTTGATATTTATAATTGATATGATGAATTGGGAAACTGTGAAACAACTTGGGATTGATTGTGACTAGCTCAAAGGCAGCTTGTTATATTTGGGACACCAGCAATTTTGAAGATTTGCTGTCTCATAATTTGTTATTTGGATAGTTTCAATTATCACATTTTGCTCCTAGATACATGGATGCTTTTTGGTTCGGTTTGTGACACTTCAGTGTTTAGCTCCCTTTAGCTATGTTAGAGCTATTGCATCAATTGATGCAAATTTTTCTTCTATTTGTACAAAAAAAGCTACTTTTTCTATTTTACACACTTATTTTTACAAAACACTCACATTAGTTTATCTATTATACACACTATTTACTGTAAATAATCATTTTATATTCTTTTTTTTTTATATTTCAACATCCTCCCTTGTCAATCCCACTTTCTCTCTTTTCTTTTCTGAACACTATTCTCTCTCTCTCTCTCTCTTTCTCTCTTTCTCTCACACAGTGAATTTTCTTTCTTTTTCTTCTTTCTCTCATCTTTCTTCACCAGTCAAGTTTTCTTCTTTTGCCCCTTTCTTTACCAGAAAACTCCATAAACAAACCAAAAAACTTCACTTCAACACAAACCCATGTCAATCTAATTCCATTTGGGTTGGATCTAGCGATGGTAACAAGGCAGATGTGGCGGCGACAGCAAGGCATATGCGGCGGCAACAGCAAGGTAGATCTAGCGGCAGATCTGACTAATTTCCAATGGGTTTTTCATGTGGGTTTATGTTGGATTTTTCATATGGGTTTTCTGTTGGATTTAGTTTTTATTGATTTTGGTTTGGATTTGGAATGAGTTTTTCGTCAGGTATAGGTTGCGGTGGTGATAGTTGGGTTGTGCTGAGTTGGGGTTTTTCTATTTTTCTTCTTCTTCATTGCTGAGTTGTTGTAATCATTGGGAAAGAAAGGGAACTCGAATGAGGTGGAGAGTCAGACCAGAGAGAAAAAGAGAGAGTGAGGTGGAGAGAGAAAAAACAATAAAATATTAAATACACATGCTACAGTAACCGTGCATATATGCACGGTTATTTTCACAATTGTGCATTTATGCACAATTTTACACCCATTGATGTGGGTGTTTTTTTGATCAAAATGTGCAAAATCAGTACTTTTTCCATTTTGCACAATTTTGCATCAATTGATGCAATTGCTCTTAGTCAGTTTGGTAAACTTTAATTAAATTTGATGATGTGATCAGAGGGTATATATATATATATATATATATATATATATATATATATATTCTATGACTCGTATATTCTCAAAATTGATACATTTAACCCATCGCATCACAGATTGATTCTCAAATTTAATGACAAGACATTTTTCCTTTGTGCCACAAGATAATACATATGCGAGAAACTCAACACATAAACATTGGTTTAGTGGCTTAAGCCTCTGTTTGGGAAGCGCATTTTCCAGCGGTAGCCTTTTTTTTTATGAGTCTCGTGCACTGTTCACGGGATCCACAAGTACTTTCAGTTAACAACTTTTTCTTTAAAACTGGGTCCCACGGCATTATTCACACATTTAAAAATTATTTTGCTATAGTTTTTCTAGTTTTTAGTTTTCAGCAATAAGCGATAAATATATACTTATGCGTGGTTATCCTTTTACTAAGCTTAAGAATGTGATCTATGATTGGACAATTGGATAGACTCTGAAGAGGTATGAGTCGTGAAGTAGAAATGTTTTTTTTTTTTTTCCCTTGAAATTTGTAGTAGAAGTGATGCATTTGTGTTATTCAAAAGTGGCAACATAAGAAGTTAATGTTCTCTAAAATTCATATTAATATCTATATCTATATAATATCTATAAGCCGAAGCATAGTATTTATTGTTGCTATACTCCTATTAAGCCACATTCAACATAACATTTTGATCCATTCAGTATAGTTCGGTCCCATTCGGTCCACTTTAGTTCATTTGGTCCATTTCGGTCCCATTCCATCCAATTCTGTTCATTCTATCCACTTCAATACAATTCGGTCCATTTTGGTCCTATTTGGTGCACTTGAACCTCATTCTGTCCACTTCAGTACATTTCGGTCCACTTCAGTCCCATTCAGTCCAATTAGGTCTCATTTCGTCCACTTCAATACAATTCGGTCCAATTAAGTCCATTTTAGTTCAATTCGGTCCCAGTCGGTCCACTTCAGTCCAATTTGGTCCACTTTGATCCATTTGGACTAATTGAACCTTAAATTAATCCATTTAAATCTTTTTATTAAATTATATTATATATATATATATATATATATGTGTGTATTGTTGTTGAATGCAAATGTGTTCCATTTTATAAAACTTATAAAAAGAGAAAATATTTTTAAAAATACAAGCACTATTTAACTTACAAATATCATGTGAGTTTATGACTAATCTTTGGATAAAGAGTTGTTATACTTTTTACATTTAAAGAGAACATGAAGTAATAATTTTATGCTAGTGAAATCACATGTCTTAGTACTATCATAGCACAAAAAGTGGCTGACTGTTAACACCCTGACTTATGGGTCTCAACTCTCGTATCATATATTCATATGTATATTTCGATTTAATATATTTTCACCATCAATAACAAGGCTATAGTCCTTCAGAGTACAAGCCTACAGCAACAGTCGTTTTACCATTATTTTCTCACATGTCATTCACGTGATGCAATTAGTGTTGTAATTAGTTTTGCATGCGTGTCATAATTTAATTAGTTGTAACTAGAATTAGTTAGTTAGATTTCATTTTGTTAGTTAGTTTGTTGAGTTTGTTACATTTTCCCGCCAAGCCCTAGGCTCCGTATCTGTGTTTATAAACAGAGCAGCACATGTAATTATTTAGATCTTTTTTTCTAATTTTTCATTTCAGATTGTGAATTTCACTCTCAAAATTCTTTTCATCTTCCTAATTTTCCTTTGAATTCTTCTTCAAGAATATTTTTCCTTGAATTCTTAGGAATAAGCTTTCCTTCATTTCCATGGCTGAAGTTTCAGCAACTTCTAATTCTATTACCGCTCCTACAACTAACAGTTCTTGTTAGCCAATTACTCATTGTCAAAAACTATCAAACTTGGTCTTGCTCAATGATCATGGCTCTCACAACCAAGACTAAAATTGGTTTTGTCAATGGCACAATATACCAATGAATACCATCCAATTTTTAGTCATTGGATAAGATTCCTCACAATGGTGCTCTCATGGATTCTCAATTCTGTTTCTAAAGTCATAGTTTCCAGTGTGAATATTTACACGTAGACAGCTTGAGATGTCCGGCTAGGGGGGGGGGGGGAGTTCTATATGGATATTACTTATTTTGCTGAAATTGAAAACTTATTACTGAAATTACTGTAGATAAAGGTAAAAGTTAGTTGAAATAGTACAGTGGCACCCATAAATAGTACCAAAAAGTGCAGTGGGGTTCATGAATAATAGCAAAAATAAGTTGAATAGTAAAATAATTTTAATTTTTCATTATTATCCAAACGCATGCTGGATCTTCAAGAGACGTTTGCACAAATGAATGCACCTCGAATCTTTAAGCTTTAGAAGGCAATGTCATTTCTTGCTCAAGATTAGTCCATTTTGAGTGCTTACTTTACGAGGCTTAAAAAACTTTAAGATGAGTTATCTAATTTCAAGGCCTAGTTTGATTATCGTATTCAAGAATACATTATGCATTTTTCAGTATTGTTTTCAAAGCAATTTGGACCACTTTTTAGTTGGAATTACTTCCAAACTATCAAGATAACTTCAATTAACCTTTGTTGATATATTGAGATCATCATTGCAGCCGAGAACTAAAGATTATTAACTAGTACAAAGTGAGGTGATTCTAGATGATTCTTTTTACTCAACCTACATTCTCAGATTCGATATTAAGTGTGCCATTTTCAAACCACTACATCTCATTCATTTCAAATCCAAATTGGGTCAAATCTATGTCCATTTTAAAATTTTGGATGTCTACTTACCAATGAAGCAATTTTCACATAGAAATTCATTATAGTGGGAAAGATAAGGAAAAAGATCATCATATTCTCATATTTACGCATATTAAAAGTTTGTTGTCTCTGAGCAACTTTCGGCCCAAACTCAAACCTATATAGTATTGTAGAAGCCATTATAAACCTTTAAAGTTCAAATAAGATTGATATCACATACATGGAGACTACAAGTGTGTATAATTTAAAAAATGTATAGATGCAAAATATCAATCATAAGATATGTTATACAATGCAATTGATATGATGCTGGACTATCGAGCCTCTAACATGGTAATAGTAATTTCATTGATTGAGGATGTCTGGTTCTTGCTTGATGAAGGTGATTTTTTTCCTACAAAGAAACCTAGCTCTTTGGGTTCAGGTAGTGAACCCTCACTGTGCAATAGCATAACCACAGATGACATATCTGGCCGATCGTCATGATATTGTTGCAAACATAAGAAACTAATATGGAGGCAACGTATAATCTTCGATTGGATGCCAGGGTCCTCTAAGCAAGTATCAATAAGTTCTAAAGGCCTACCTTCTTTCCATAATTTCCATGCCTAAAATATTTAAAAATTCTCAATCATTATTTGTATCATTATATGTAAGATAAAGGATGAAATTTGTTGAGAACTCACATGTTCAACAAGGCTTAGACTATGGTATGGATGGAACCAGCCTCGATTTTTCTTTCCACTTATTATCTCCAACAACAATATTCCAAAACTAAAAACATCAGATTTTACTGAAAATATACCATTAATTGCGTATTCAGGTGCCATATAACCACTGCAAAAACATTATTAAGCATTAAAATATTTGATTAAAAAAATGTCAACAATAAAACATGTTGAGAATACGTACTATGTTCCAACCACTCGTCTAGTGTTTCCTTCATCCTGATCTCCACCAACAATTCTAGCCATACCGAAATCAGAAATTTTTGGAATCATCTTACTATCAAGTAAAACATTGCTTGCTTTGAGGTCTCTATGTATAATCCTCAATCTAGAATCTTCATGAAGATAGAGAAGCCCTTGCGCAATCCCACGGATAATGTTAAAGTGCTTAGACCAACCCAAAACTTTAGCTCTTGTTTGATCTGAAAAGTTTCTCACTTATGTTAATACTAAGTTCAACATGAATAATGAAACAAGAAATTGGTATTTCTTCAAATAACAATGAAAACTTTCATGGAGTTTGGTAAAAATTATTTGTTTTAGAGAAGTTCAAACCAAAAATGAAGGAATCCAGGCTTCCATTGAGCATATAATCATAGATTAGGATTTTCTCATCTCCTTCAATGCAATAGCCCAAAAGCCTAACAAGATTTCGATGCTGCAATTTGGCAATTAGTATAACTTCATTTTTAAACTCATTCAATCCCTGTCCAGAACTTCGTGAAAGCCTTTTCACAGCAATTTCTTTTCCATCTACTAGTGTACCCTGAAATTTCAAATATGCAAGTAGTTTTTTTTTTATTGAAGTTGAGTATGGTAAGAATTGCATTTTTGTGATCTTTATAAAAGCATGCTATAGTGTTACCTTATATACAAGTCCAAAGCCACCTTCACCAAGCTTGTTATTACTTGAAAAGTTGTCAGTGGCAGTGGCTATGGTAGCTAGGGTGAAGAATGTGACCTCCATGTCTTCACTTTGGCCTTCAATGTTTTGGTCTATCATCGCATTATTCTCCAATTTCTTTGCTAAGATCATGATGGGCTTCACATTATACATAAGAAATAAGAATAGGGCAATTGTTCAATTCGGTTTAGACCCACTGGTTAATTACACAACAAAATTATTATTTGATTTCAAATCAACTAAACTAGGTGATCCAAAATATCAATATCAATAATCAAAATACAATAATTGACCAAGTCATAAAGCAAAATAAAATAAAATAAAACTATAAACGCGTAAGACACGTAGGTTGTGTTTGACATTGGCTTAAAGAGTCTTTTATTTTTACTATTTGACTTATTTTTGCTACTATTTAGTTTATTTTTTATATTATTCATGGGTCACACTGTACTATTTCAACTACTTTTTAACTTTATCTACAATACTTTCAACAAAAAGTTTTCAATTTCAGTTAAATAAGTTATTCCCAAACAGACTTGTAATATGATTCTGAAGTGAAAAACCTATGCAGAACTCTCTAAAGGAAAAAGAAGGAAAAAGGACTTATGTGTAAACTACTCCCACTAAGGCAATCAACTAGAAAAGGATGTGTTTTACGGTCTTTTAAAAAAAAAATTGTACCTGCCTTTAATTTCCCAATAGATAACTTCTGCTTCTCACAATAGCTTTAAAACTTTGAGCTACTTCCTATATGGATTCCTTCATGCATGGCAGGTCTGTGTAAATTAACTAGAACCTTTGGTGCACTCCTATTAAGGTACCTCCTTGAATATTTGATCTACAGTCAACTTACTAGAAGAAATGCTATGTGGTTTTGAACTTTGGATCACAAGATTTTATAAAACTACTAGGATTCTCTCAAGAAAGCTCATGGATGAAAGGCATGGTTTTTTTCACTAAACGTGTTGTGCTAGTTTCTGCCTTTCCAACTTTACTGGAAATCTTGCATAAGATAGTATAAATTGGTGTTTACATATACGGTTGCAATCCTAATCAAAACAAAGATTTAGATTTTTTTTTTGTGATTGTCGTTCAATGGGCCATTTCAGCCCATCTTTTTTTTTTTTTTTCGGAGCAAATTTCAGCCCATCTATATTTAGTAGCTTGAGTCAACCTCTTGGTTCCCCCGCTTTGGGCCACAACATATTTTAGCCTTACCATTATTTTGCAAATTTTATTCCTTACCATTATTTTTCTTAAGATCAAATGGCTAAACTTCACAGCTTTTCTTGTTCAACATCTTATTAGCTGCTTTGTACGTTTCTAGAGGCAGGGGTGGCGCAATAGCCAACCCAGGGGGTTCAAATGAACCCCCCTGACCTGGCCAATTTTTTTTTAATATATATATAATTAAAAAAAATTGTTTTACCTTCAAAAATTTTTTTTTGAATACTTTGACTTTAAATTTTGTTTAAACCCTACTAAAATGAGCTTGAATATGATCATCTTAGTACTATGTTCACAATAATTTTCACAATGATTTACAATAAAGGTTAAGTGGCAAATTATAACTAGTTTTTATCTAGACCCACTATTTTTATTACTCTTTTACATACCTATAACAACTTACTACCTAGATTTTGCTGTAAAAGTATTGTGTTAATTGCACTACTCTTAAAATTGCTCATTCATTAAAAATAAATAAATAAATAAACATTCTCTCTAGAAAATAAATAAATACACTTCAAAAGCAAAAACTTATATCAATTATTATTTTTTCTTAGTTTCATGTTTACTCCCAATTCTACTTCTTGGTATTTTACTATTCTTTTTTATCATATATTTTTAGATAATTTATTAAATTTAATAAATTATTATTAATTTTGACAAAAATATATGATTAGTTAGTTAATTATATTTATTTATGCATTCAATGATAGTTGTCTTACCAATCTTTAAACTATTAATAATTTTTTTAGAATATATTGTATATAATATTTAGAATACTATTTTAAATTATTGTATATAATATGAAGGTTATATATACAGACAAAAAATAATCAATTTATTTTTTACTCCCCATAATAAATTTCTAATTCCAACATTATTCACTCTTCTAGAAAATAATCCTAGAGCAGCTGGTGTCTAAAAGTTCAACTAGACAATCTTGAAATATCTTTTCCAAAGTGGGTCAGAGAAAGAAATATTACCTCTGAAGTTTGTCTTTTTGCTAATGCAGAAGAGAATCAAGAGCACCCCAAAAACGACCGCAATTGCAACCACAACTATCACTATAACCTTCATCTTTTGCTTGCCTTTCTCCTCTTTATGATTGACTTTGCAGAAGAAAAGCAAAAATATTTTAGTAATGCAATAAAATAGATGGAAACAACAAAGATTATAGCTTCAATGGCATGTAAAAATATAAATTAAAGAGCAATAAAGACCATAGGACTACTACCTTGCTCTGAAGCAGGCATTCGAATGTATACATCCTGCCCATTAGCTGCAACCTCTCTAATATCAATTAGATCCCCAAACCACATGACGCAGCCACTTCCTCCATTTTTAATATCTGAGTTTGCATAAGCCGTACAGGAACAGTTGTTCAAACATTTGACTCTGCATTCGTTAAGATTCATACTTTCGTTCACCCAGGAATACGTGGTATCTGGCACTTTGAGCCCAACAAATTTATCAAACCCAATTTTATCTTTATCCTCGCAGCTCAATTGGGTAATGCGTACACATCCCTTAGACCACTCACCTGGGTTCCATGTATCTGGTGACTTACGCTTGAATCCTTCTACACATTGACAAATAGGTGACTTACTAATGATACAATTTCCATAAGGACCACATAAATTATAGGTGTCACATTTGTCTTTTGGTGCAGAAATGTATGTGATCCATTTTTTATCTGCTTCGACCCATATGTAGCGCTCAAATGAGGATGTATTTTCGTTCAAAAATCCTCTTGAGATTCCAGATTTTTCAATCAGGTGGAATATGAAGTATACCTCATCGCTGTTGATGACAAAATTGTGGATGTCAATCGGATTGTCCTCTAAGTCTGGTACACCACTGAAACCAAGGCCATTCCATGGTCCGGTCCGTAAGATCTTCTCGGTGCCTTTCTTTGAGACCAATTCAGGGTAATTATGAAGTTCAACCCCACAACTCAGTTCTCCAGGAGACGGGTCATCTGGACTCTTCCATGTAGATAAGCGTCGTTCCAGACCAGTCTTTAAGTCCCATCCAAGCTTCATTCCTGGTAGCCAAGTATCAGAAGGATAGTCAAAGCTTTGCCACAAATATTTTTCTGGGTTTTCTTCCTTCTCTTCTCTTAATACTAGATTTCCTGAATCTAAAAGCTGGACTATTGGATTCCAGGCCTTTTTTGTTGAGTTTGCCGACCAAGCAACTGTTCTATTCTGGCTGAGAAGAACAAGACTACCCGAACTGTTTACCATCAACATGCCAGACGAGTCGTTTATTGGATTGAGCCGGTTTGCTACCCAAACAACCGTTCTAACTGGGATATTGTTGTACCATATTCCCAAGTAACGGTTACTGGAATTTCCAGGACTAAAGAACCCCAGGGCAAAGCTTCCATCTCTAGAGACCAGGGTCATTCCCTCAGTGAGGGATTCGGATTTTGCGATGCCGTCAGCAGCATCCGACAGTACAAAGAAGAAAAGAATAAAACTTGAACTCAACAACAACAACACAAAAGCAAAGATGTCCATTTTTTTTTTTTTTTTTTTTTGGGTAAGGAGAACAACAAACAGAACTACCTCACCCTATCAGAGAGCACAGAGTTAGACATCCTATTATGCAAAATACCAGCAGCTCTTAGCCAAACAGAACTACCTCTTAGCCAAAATTTTAAAGTTAGGCCTATTATAATGAGCAAAGACTAGGTCATGTAAGGCCATGCGTTGACTCAGGCACGTGAAAAATGAGCACTAGGACTTGAAATTAAGGAGAATTAGGTAACGTTTGGGTACAGCGTTTCAAAGAAACTTCTTTGTTTGGGGTCAACAATTCGTGGGCCCCACGACTATTGTAGCCAAAAATCATGTCCAAAGACTGAAAAATGCGTCTGTCAGTAGTTCTGTACTCTGTTTACGAGACCTACAAACCTCTTCTTTTAGCAAAATTTTTATTAAAAATAGGTCTCATGATACTATTCAAATATTTAAAATTTATTTTGCTACAGTGTTTTCAGATTTCAGTTTTCAGCAATAAACAGTATCCAAACAGACCATTATCAATTGCGCTTATTTTCACTACAGTACCATATTTGGAAATTACAATATTGTTCCTGCAATGTAAATTTACATTACAAATATAATGTAAATAAGGAATTTCCCTGTAGTAATAACATATCCTCTCCTCTCATTATTCATAATGGAGTCCACTAATTAAAAATTTAATTAGTAAATCCCATATTACGTGAAAGAAGTGAAAACATCATAGTCGCACTCCCAAAATAATCCTAAAAATAATGTAGTAGTATTAAGTAAAATTTTTTGATTGAAAGACATAAATAAAGAAGAATGTTTTATAACATTTTCACAATAAATTTTAAGTGTCAAGCAATTATTAGTTCTAATCAGAGTCACCATTAAGATCACTTTTTTATTCTACTAGTAACAATTTGACATCTAGAATATATTATGATGAAAATGTTATGAACGTAACATTTCTCATAAAAAAATGTGGCTTGTCACACATTTAATTGGAAGGAAGTGCAACATCAATAACATTTTCACAATAAATCTTAAGTGATAAGTTATTATTGGTTCTAATTTGAACTTATTATGGAAATTACTTTTTTGTCTATCAATAACAGTCATTAACAACTTGCCACTTAGAATTGTTGTATAAGTATTGTGAAAATATTATGAACACATTTTGCTTTAATTAGAAGCTAGATATATGGTGAAAATATTATAGACATAACATTTTTCTTTAATTAGAAGCTAGATTTTTATGTATTTGTTTTAGCTTTCGCATGGGAGCACGGCTAGTAGGAACTTTGACTTGGTGTGAAGTTTGATCCGGACTTATAGACAGCTGAGAGACTTGTGCATTGTGAAAATTGTGAAAAATCTTATCTCCCCACTCTGCTTCAATATGATGGAATTTTTTCTTACTCTCTGCAATGTACTAAAGTTTATTGAGAAATATTTTTTATTCCAATAATAGACACTTTAAGAAAAGTGTGTCAATTGATTTCTAGTTCTTAACAACTTTGATTCCTCGTTAGAAGTTGCATAAAAGACCTTATAGCGGAGCTCTTATTTGTACAAATATCCCTATCGAGAATCGACATGTACCGGCCGCTATTGACTTACATGCTTGTGTTCATTGACAAAACCTTCCTCAAAATTTACCCATGGGCTAATAATTTCGAGCCAGGTGTATAGCAGAGTTGGTTTGGATCGACATGGGGATGGGGTGACCCGAGTGGGACCTATCCAATATGAGAGGTCATACACCAATCCCTCTTATACATAAAATATTCTCATGCAAACATTGTATAAATCCATGCCATGTACAAAAAAATTGATAAAAATGAGATCTTAAAAGATTTTGTGATAATTTTTCAATTAAATATGTCCACTTTATTCTAATAATAATTTTTTTTTAAACAATCTTATTTTTAAGTAGCCAAAAAATAAATTAAACCAAAAAGACACATAGTTTGATTAAATTTTCACCAAACTTGATGAGTCTAAAATTCACGTACCATGAGACAGAGTTTGTAGAAAGAAAGAAAAAAAATGAGCAAAGTAAGGTTTAGAGTGGTGTGTCATATATATACTGATAAGGGTACTTTCATCTAGTAAGGATTTTTGTTGCTTATCCGTCCTTTAGCCTCCATCAGGCACAAGGTTTCTTTTCACCGTCTGACTAGAGACTCACAATGACAAATGGTCCCCATCCTCACCATCTCGGCAAACAAGTCACGAGACCGACCAACCATAAGCCCGTCATGATAGAAGCCCCGGGTTTGTCATGTTAAAAGCCCCATCAAACCTCTTAAAGTTTAAACGGATGGATATGCTATCCCCAAGGAAACTTGTCAGGCAAATTTAGCTTATGCTTGATGAACGATCCACACCTCACCACTTACATACAGACAGACATGCATGATAGGTCCCACAATCCACTACATGGTCTCCACACATATATCCATACATGGAAATAACTTGTACACCACGTCCAAAGACCCTACTACACATCAATATCTCCCATATATGGAAAGAGAACCCTAAAATCTTGGAGCCTTAATACCAAACCTCCTCTACAAGGAAAGACTCCTACATTCAAGGGATCTTGGTTCACTCTTACCATTATATAAGCATCAGACCTCCTTTTCTCTAAGTTACGCAGAAAATCCATAGCTCTCTCACTATAGAGTTCTTGGAGATCTTTCATTCACTGACTTGACCTTTAATCGGTCTTTGGCCGGCACCTCATCGGTGCTCTTCCATTGATTCTTGGTTTCTTGTTCTTCGAGTACCAATTAAAGCGTTCAAGCACACTCATTGACAATTTTTGTATAGCATCAGTTGGCGCTATTTGTGGGAAACAAGTGATTACCTATATCACCACTTCTAAGAAAAAGAGTTGCATTGTCTAGACGCAATTGATGGCTACCATCAAAGCAGGGGATAGGGAACCTCCCCAATGCCTTGGATAGACAAGTGCAAACCCTGGTCGTGGCGGTTGAGCGGCTTATGCAGCATAACCAGGAGTTGGAGCAATAGCTAAACCAGAGGAACAAACAACGTCCCAAAGATTAGCACGACGAATGAGACAATGAAGAATTGAATGGTAGTCACCTTTCAACAGGAGACCGGCAGGAAAAGGAAGATCAGGAAGAAAGCAATATCCCCAATAGGCAGGAAGATACTAACCAGCCATCGAAACTAAAAAGCAACGCGATACACATGGCTTAAGACATGCAAATGATGAAGGAAAAGATGGACATGATGATAAGCACCATGAGGGGACAAATATCCACTAACCTATACAAGCTAGTTCAGCGGACTTACTCAGCCTTCATAGCATAGGTGACTTCCTTCCCCCTTCCAATCAAATATGAATGCCACAAGTGGAAGTGTATGATGGATCGTGGGACCCACTTGATCATCTAGAATCATTTAAAACCATTATGCACTTGTAAGAGCATCCACAGCAGGTGTGGTAAATGTGCCAAATGCCAAATATTTGGCACATTTACCACACCAAACACCAAAAACACCCATTTATCAGATGTTGTTAAATGTTCTAAACTTTTGCAACATGCTAGAGTAATATCACAATTTTGACACGGTACAGACAGAAGTTGTATAATATATATTACTATTTTATTCTCGTTTTCTCTCTCCTCATCACAAATATCTCTCTTTCTCCGTCTTCTCATCTTTGTTTTCTTTCTCATCTCTATCTTCTCTATTCATCTTCCACAGCACGCCGATCACCAATGGCCGCTCAACGCCACCGATCTCACCAAAGACCACCACTCGACGCCGCCGACCATCTGTCTTCTCTATTCTGCTTCGGGTTCTTTTTTTTTTTTTTTCCTTTTTTCTTTTTCCCGTTCACTTTTTTTGGCTGTGGTTTGATGGATGGGTTCGGATGGGCAGATTGGTGGTGGGTGGGTTCAGGTTGTGGGTTATGGCAGTGGGTGGGTTGAGATGTGCAGATCGATGGTGGGTGGGTTCGGTGCCGATCTCTGTTTTTGGTGGTGGTGCCGATCTCTGTTTTTGGTGGTGGTGCCGATTTCTGTTCTGATATGTTTTTGTCTTTGTTTTTCTATTTTGGTGGTGGATTTGGCGGCGGTTGTGGGTTGATTTGGTGGTTGTGGTCTGGTTTTTTTTTTTTTTTTTCCTGGTGATTGTGGCCGCAACAATTTTTTCGGTTGTTGTTGTTGTTGCTGCTGCGGTGGTCGTTGATGATGATGATGATGTGGGAGGAATTTAATATATTATTTTAATGTGGTATAAATATTATTTTAATGTATAAAATTGAAGAATAAAACATCTGATAAATGGGATGTTGTAAAATGATGTGGTAAAATAATAAAGTAGGTCTTTAATGTGGTAAAATGACATATTTTTTACAACGTCTGTTGTGGATGCTCTAAGGGGTCCTAGATGAGATCATGTGTCGGGCGTTCCCCACCATGCTCAAGGAGCCGGCTAGAGTATGGTTCAATAAGTTGGCCCCCAACACTGTCTTTACCTTCAAGGAGTTAAGTGAGCACTTCATCACCCACTTCATTGGAGGCTAGAGGTACAAGAGATCTTTGGCAAGCTTGATCAACATCAAGCAGCGGGAAAGTAAAAGCCTGAGATCATATGTGACTTAATTCAATAAGGAAGCCTTTTTTATTAATGAGGCCAACGACAAAGTCTTGGTCACTACATTCACCAACGGACTCCAGTCAGGAAAATTCCTTTTTTCCATCTACAAGAATGACCTAAAGACGATGGCTAACATGTTATACAAGGCCACTAAGTACATGAACGTTGAGGACACCATGATGGCTTGAGGGGGCAAACTAAAGAAAAAGGAAAGACAAGACGATCCCAGTCACGATAGAGGAAGAAAGTTTGCTCGGACGAATGACTAAAGGGACGATAAGAGACAGAGACCACTTGGGAGGACTATCAACTTCACCCTGATAAACACTCCACTGGACCAAGTCCTCATGCAAATAAGGGATGATGCAACACTGACATGGCAAGATAAGCTAAAGGGTGATCCAAACAAAAGGTCTAGAAACAAGTATTGTCGTTCTCACCAAGATCATGGGCACAATACTTCTAAATGTTATGACCTTAAGCAACAGATAGAAGCCTTCATCAAGCAATGGAAACTAAAAGCCTGAACAAATAAATGAAAAAGTTTGGGAGAAGCAATGTGTTTAAATAATAGAGAAAGAAATGCCGAATATGTATGATCATTTGACATAATGAACAGTTTTGCTTGTAGTTTGGAACCTTGTTATGATTGTAATGGTTTTTGTGTATAATTTTGGAGCTATAAATTATATGGGTATCATTTGGAATTTGGATTATTTGAGGAAATAATAATAATAATACTAAACAATAGGACCATGGATGATGTACAATCATTAACTAACAGGGTAGCTTTAAAAACGTAGGTAAGGAAGTCGCCAAGTGGATTGAGATTTTTGCCTACCTGTAATGGCAATGAATGACAGAATTAGGTAAGAGATAAGGTAATTTGATTTAGTTTAAAGATGTGAGAAGGACGGAAGGTGCGATAGAAAGTTTGTTGATTTTGCGATACAACAGGCCATCATAGCATAAGCTCACAATAGGCTTAAATCTAAATGTAGGATTGCAAAAACCATATGTATAGTTGTCCCCAAGTATTGGGAAGGCTTTGTTTGGCTCAAAAGGGGAAGCAACTAATAGGTGAGTTATTTTATCATATTTGGAGTAATTTGATTGAGGACTATATGTACTCAGAGAAGTTGTGCTATTAATGGGAGTTTGGCTCCTCTTGAAGAGGTTAGTCTCCCTTCCTATAAATGCATTTGCTTCACTCGACGGTTCTTTCTCTACTTATCTAAATCTTTTAGATTTTTTACATAGTAAGCAGTCAAGGTCCCTTTCAGTATTTTCTTTCTGTACACTTCCTCAGGCGTTTTTCAACGCAGTATCTAATAAGGAGGATTGATTAGGAGTTGCAGTTTGATTTGTAGTTTGATTATGATTAGAATCTTGTTAAAAGTGATTAGTCATACAAACTTGATACATAAAGTGATTTTTTTTTACATGCTATGATTAATTTTAGTATGTTATAATAAGTATTAAAGCTTGTTTTGAAGCTTGAAGCCAGGATTTATCATTAAAAACTAAAATCTGGTGCTTTATACTTCCTTTTCTTTTTTTTTAAATTCATAATTTTTTTCCAGAATTTCTTAACTGTCTTTTTTTTGTGTGGGGATATTTACAGACCAGAACAGAGGGGTTCCACTCTCTTGGGGTGTTTCAATCTTTGAAGAAGTTACTGAAGCATGAAGGTGGTCAAGGATTCTATAAGTAAGTTCACACTCATTAAATTCAATCATTTATTATATCTATCCCACAATAACATATTCTAGCTTATACTTGTATGTATTTTAGAGGAAATGGAGCAAGCGTCATTCGAGTCATTCCTTATGCAACCTTGCATTTCATGACTTATGAACAGTATCGGTGTTGGATCCTGAACAACTATTCTGCCTTAGGAAAAGGGCCCCTTATTGATCTTCTTGCTGGTTCAGCGGCTGGAGGAACTGCAGTTCTATGCACATATCCTTTAGATCTGACTCGTACTAAACCTGCTTATCAGGTATATATCTTGCATAGTAATGATGAAAAATATGGTCTTATCTGAATGAGGTGGAGCATCTATGGCATAGTGTGAATTTGTAGTTATTAAATGTAAATTAACTGATGTTTCTTGTTTACTTATCAAAAAACTGATATGTTTTCTGTTTAGGATTGTAGTTAATGCTATTAAAGATTTTTCTTTGTGAGTTGTTATCTAATTTCTTATTTAGTTTAAAATATGAGTATTAAATATTCATCTAATTTGTTTTTATATGTGCCAATGTATAGAGTTTACCTCCAAATTAGTTTGATGGAAAATTCCTCCAAAATACTACGTGGCAATTGAAACGACCATCTGCGTGTAGTTTTAGTCACATTACCTATTTAATGAGCCACGTGATTTAATACATGTGGATGGTTTTAAGAATCACCACGTAATGGATTGGATGAAATTTCTCCAAACTGGTGACTATGTCCTAAGAAAAAGATGTTGTAATGTTTTTGAAAGTTTATTTTAAATATCTTGCACAATAATTTTCTTGTGCTATATTTTGTCTGCTTTCTATATTTTTCAAACATGTTTTGTGAAGGATTTGATTCATAAGTTTTTTTTTAATAAGTAATAATATTTATTCCCAAAAAAAAAAAAAAAAACAACAAATACATAGATTTTTTTGGTTTAGGGAAGTGACAAACTATGGGAGGCTCTATATCAAGATGTTTCTCATAACTTATTCATGATCTGCTTGTCTTACCTTTGATGGTGTGCTCACAGATAATTTGGGTTAGTGTAAATGCATGGTAGTTCAGTGTTTAGATGACTATATAACTATGTTAAGCTGTAAGGGAATTTTATGTGGAGTTTTCTGGTGCTTTTTCATCTTCTGGTTGATTGTTCCATAGTTAAAATTGTCATTATTTGATGCCTTTTTATTTTTGTATTTAATTTTTATGGTTTTGTAGGTTACTGGCACTAGAGGAAATTTTAATTATGGTATGAAAAGCAATCGTGCTCAACCTGTATATAATGGCATAAAAGATGAACTTAGAAGCGTTTAGAAGGAAGGAGGTGTGCGTGGACTCTATCGCGGTGTAGGTATGTATGTGCTACATTGTTGTGTACATTACCTTTCAGTGTGGTGAGCCATTATAGCTGAGCTCCATAATTATCCTTGTCAAAGTTGCCTGTCATTTTTCCCCCTCTTTCCCTATGTGATATAAAAAATTGGGTGGTTAATATTCATTAAAAGCTTCCTGTTTTTTTGAGCAGGCCCAACACTCACTGGAATCCTTCCTTATGCTGGTTTAAAGTTCTACATACATGAGGAACTCAAGAGGCATGATCCTGAAGAGCATCAAACGTCCATTTACACTGTTGGTAGCAAGGGAGCTGCTTTTTCTTTAACTGACTAAACACCAAAAGTATTTTATGGGGCAAGCAAAAGTTGATGCAAGAGGAAGCCATGAGGGTAATATAGCTATTAATGTCTTTATGAACCATGTTCTGAGCTCATGGTAGCTAAATGACGGTGAAAAATGTGAGGGTTTCTGTCAGAAGACGTGTTTTTTTTTTACAGCAACCCACATGGTGAACAGGCCAGGGTTGCTGTTTGATTAATAATTGTATACGTATACTATCTCCCTCGGTCTGGTTTTACTCATTGACATTAGCTACATATAAATTTGATTGTAAGCAACATATCAAAGCTGGGGTAGATGCCTAGATTTGACCCTTTAATTGAATGTTTTGTAAACTAATCAGTTTGGTATAGGTTTTACAAATCATTTTACGGGTAGTGAACCAATGATAGAGAATTACTGAAAATTCCAGAGGTCAACTACATGCAATAGCTATCAAAATTATGAAATTATTCCTGACACATTAAGAAATTGGACTGCCAGACTTGAACTTTTTTAAAATTGTAAGGATTAAAACTAATTACTGAGCAAGATACAATGTAGTTGCTATATTGACCTCGGGCTGTAGATGAGTATATTTAAAATTAATAATGCATCTCAAGTTTACTTACCAATGGTTGGCTTGAGCTCAAACGCAACAAGCAAAGAACATACTTGCACAAAGCTTATGTGGTCCATTGGCTTGACATTCTTGAGACATTGATGCCATTGTAATTGCTAAATCAAGTTGATACTTTAACATGAATTACATGGATCTGATGTTTTACATTACTTGTGGGGTGCTATTGCAGGTTGAAAATTTGCAACCTTCATTCCAAGGAAGTGCCAGATATAGAAACACATGGGAAGGTCTTACTACTACCATTCATAATCAAGGATGGAGACAATTGTTTGCAGGTCTAAGCATTAACTATATAAAGGTAATTGTTGATAGTTACTTTATACATGCTCTGTCTGGCTTTCAGATTGATGCCTTTCAAGATTTTGTCTTCTAGTTAAATTCTTATGTAATTGCTGCATTTTTCTGTGGTTAGCTTTCTAGGATTTCACGTTGGCTAGATTGTGCATTAGCATATATTAATTGATCTTCTTGAAGCACTGCAACAATATGGTGTTATGTTCTCACTAAATATATTTCTTACTAAAAACATGCATGTGCAGAGAGTATTTCTTTTTCTTATAGTTCAATGAAGTAGGTTTGTCTGTCTATGATGTGTCTATCATTGATGCTTCAAAGAAGAATTTTAGACTCTGATTGTTCAGACCAATCTTTTTAAGGTGTGGAGTACGAGTACATAGACCACTTAAGCTGTTAAGAAGAGAATACAAAGTTATCAAGGGTGACCTTGTTTGTGTGATTGGTCTCTTGAAGCACAAGTGTCTTGCTAACAATGATTATATTATGTTCTTAGATTGTTCCTTCTGTGGCCATTGGTTTCACTGCGTACGACATGATGAAGTTTTGGCTCCGCATCCCACCTCGACAGAAGACTCAATCAATATCTGCTGCCTAATTCCTTTGGAATAAGACCATAAATGCAACTTGCTTACATTGGCTGTGCAATGCAGAATGACGCACGATCTATAGATGCAAGTAATCAACAAAGGTATCCTCAAAATAATACTCTATGATTGTCTTAGTTAATGATTAGTAAGATATGGTGAACTAAGGGGGTCCAAGCTGTAAACTTGGAGTCTTAAGTCTGTTGAGATTCTATTTATATTGAAAGCAGTGTGCTTGTTTTATTGGGGAGAAAAATAATTTTATATGTAAAAATTTGTCCTTTTGAAAGTTGTTCAATCATATGGCAGGAAAAAGTTATGTGATTTTTTCCCAGTTGTTATTGAATTAATGTTGTTTGGTTTAAAGGCTGTGCTATGTATTCGAGAGTTAAGCCCTTTTGAATATACACCACTGTCAGTTTCTTTAAGATTTTCTCCCTTCTCTCCATGTGTGTTAAAATACTAACAGCTTAGTATTCTCAACAAAAAAAAAAAAAAAAAAAAAAAAATTTGTTTGGTTTAAACCTTATTTTTGGTAAGTAATTTTTTGGGTTAAAACCATTGCCACAAGATGAATATAGAGAGAATTCAAAACCATTGCTACAAACTTTGATATTTATAATTGATATGATGAATTGAGAAACTGTGAAACAACTTGGGATTGATTGTGACTAGCTCAAAGGTAGCCTGTTATATTTGGTACACCAGCAATTTTGAAGATTTGTCGTCTCATAATTTGTTATTTGGATAGTTTCAATTATCACATTTTGCTCCTAGATTGGTATATATATATTCTATGACTCATATAGTCAGTTTGGTAAACTTTAATTAAATTTGATGATGTGATCAAATTGATACGTTTAACCCATTGTATCACAGATTAATTCTCAAATTTAATGACAAGACATTTTTCCTTTTCGCCACAAGATAGTACACTTGCGAGAAACTCAACACATAAACATTGGTTTAGTGGCTTAAGCCTCCGTTTGGGAAGCATGTTTCCCAATGGAAGTGTTTTTTTTTTTGTGAGTCCTATGCACTGTTCACGGGACCCACAAGTACCTTTATTCAGCAACTTTTTCTTTCAAACTGGGTCCCACGGTATTATTCACGCATTTAAAAATTATTTTGTTACAGTGTTTTTAGTTTTCAGCAATAAGCGGTATCCAAACAGACCCTAAAATATATACTTGTGCACGGTTATCCTTTTACTAAGCTTAAGAATGTGATCTATGATTGGACAATTGGATAGACTCTAAGGAGGTATGAGTTGTGAAATAGAAATGTTTTTTTTTTTTTTTTATTCCTTAAAATCTGTATTAGAAGGTGATGCATTTGTGTTATTCAAAAGTGGCAACATAAGAAGTTAATGGTCTCTAAAATTCATATTAATATCTATATCTATATAATATCCATAAGCCGAAGCATAATATTTATTGATGCTATACTCCTATTAAGCCACATCAACATAACATTTTGATCCATTCAGTATAGTTCGGTCCTATTCAGTCCACTTTAGTTCATTTGGTCCATTTCGGTCCCATTCCATCCAATTCTGTTCATTCTTTCCACTTCAGTACAATTCGGTCCATTTTGGTCCTATTCGGTGTACTAGAACCTCATTCAATCCAATTAGGTCCTATTTTGTCCACTTTAGTACAATTCGGTTCAATTAAGTCCACTTTAGTTCAATTTGGTCCTAGTCGGTCCACTTCAGTCCAATTAAGTCCACTTTGATCCATTTGGACTAATTGAACCTTAAATTAATCCATTTAAATCTTTTTATTAAATTATATTATATATAGGTATTGTTGTTGAATGCAAATGTGTTCCATTATATAAAACTTATAAAAATAGAAAATATTTTTAGAAATACATGCACTATTTAACTTACAAATATCGTGTGGATTTACGACTAATCTTTGGATAAAGAGTTGTTATACTTTTTACATTTAAAGAGAAAATGAAGTAATAATTTTATGCTAGTGAAATCACATGTCTTAGTACTATCATAGCACAGAAAGTGGTTTGACTGTTGATACCCTAGCTTATGGGTCTCAACTCTCGTATCATATGTTCATATGTATATTTCGATTTAATATATTTTCACCATCAATAACAAGGCTACAGTCGTCAAGAGTACAAGCCTATAGCCACAGTCATTTTACCATTATTTGCTCACATGTCATTCACGTGATGCAATTAGTGTTGTAATTAGTTTTGCATGCGTGTCATAATTTAATTAGTTGTAACTAGAATTAGTTAGTTAGATTTCATTTTGTTAGTTAGTTTGTTGAGTTTGTTACATTTTCCCGCCAAGTCCTAGGCTCCGTATCTGTGTTTATAAACAGAGCAGCACATGTAATTATTATATCTTTTTTTCTAATTTTTCATTTCAGATTGTGAATTTCACTCTCAAAATTCTTTTCATCTTCCTAATTTTCCTTTGAATTCTTCTTCAAGAATATTTTTCCTTGAATTCTTAGGAATAAGCTTTCCTTCATTTCCATGGCTGAAGCTTCAGCAACTTCTGATTCTATTACCGCTCCTACAACTACAAACAGTTCTTGTTAGCCAATTACTCATTGTCAAAAACTATCAAACTTGGTCTCGCTCAATGATCATGGCTCTCACAGCCAAGACTAAAATTAGTTTTGTCAACGGCACAATATACCAATGAATACCGTCCAATTTTCAGTCGTTGGATAAGATGCAACACAATGGTGCTCTCGTGGATTCTCAATTCTATTTCTTAATTAAAGACGTCGTTTCCAATGTGATTATTTACATGTAGATAGCTTGAGATGTCTGGCTGGATCTTCAAGAGAGGTTTGCGCAAAGGAATGCAAATTGAATCTTTCAGCTTTAGAAGGCAATCTCATTTCTTGCTCAAGATTAGTCCATTTTGAGTGCTTACTTTACTAGGCTTAAAAAACTTTGGGACGAGTTATCTAATTACAAGGCCTAGTTTGATTATCGTATTCAAGAATACACTAAGCATTTTTCAGTATTGTTTTCAAAGCAATTTGGACCACTTTTTAGTTGGAATTACTTCCAAACTATCAAGATAACTTCAATTAACCTTTGTTGATATATTGAGATTGTCATTGGAGCCTAGAACTAAAGATTATTAACTAGTACCAAGTGAGGAATTTATAGATGATTCTTTTTACTCAACCTACATTCTCAGATTCAATATTAAGTGTGACATTTTCAAACAACTACATCTCATTCATTTCAAATCCAAATTGGGTCAAATCTATGTCCATTTTAAAATTTTGGATGTCTACTTACCAATGAAACAATTTTCACATAGAAATTCATTATAGTGGGAAAGATACAGAAAAAGATCATCAAATTCTCATATTTAAGCATATTAAAACTTAGTTGTCTTTGAGCAACTTTTGGCCCAACTCAAACCTATATAGTATTGTAGAAGCCATTATAAACCTTTAAAGTTCAAATAAGTTTGATATCACATACATGGAGAATACAAGTGTGTATAATTTAAAAAATGTATAGATGCAAAATATCAATCATAAGATATGTTATACAATGCAATTGATATGATGCTTAACTATCGAGCCTCTAACACGGTAATAGTAATTCCATTGACTAAGGATGGCTGGTTCTTACTTGATGAAGGTGATTTTTTTCCTACAAAGAAACCTAGCTCTCTGGGTTCAGGTAGTGAACCCTCATTATGCAACAGCATAACCACAGATGACATATCTGGCCGATCGTCATGATGTTGCAAACATAAGAAACTAATATGGAGGCAACGTATAATCTTCGATTGGATGCCAGAGTCCTCTAAGCAAGTATCAATCAGTTCTAAAGGCCTACCTTCTTTCCATAATTTCCATGCCTAAAATATTTAAAAATTCTCAATCATTATTTGTATCATTATATGTATGATAGAGGATGAAATTTGTTGAGAACTCACATGTTCAACAAGGCTTAGACCATGGTCTGGATGGAACCAGCCTCGATTTTTCTTTCCACTTATCATCTCCAACAACAATATTCCAAAACTAAAAACATCAGATTTTACTGAAAATATACCATTAATTGCGTATTCAGGTGCCATATAACCACTGCAAAAACATCATTAAGCATTAAAATATTAGATTAAAAAAATGTCAACAATAAAACATGTTGAGAATACGTACTATGTTCCAACCACTCGTCTAGTGTTTCCTTCAGTCTGATCTCCACCAACAATTCTAGCCACACCGAAGTCAGAAATTTTTGGAATCATCTTACTATCAAGTAAAACATTGCTTGCTTTGAGGTCTCTATGTATAATCCTCAATCTAGAATCTTCGTGAAGATAGAGAAGCCCTCACGCAATCCCACGGATAATGTTAAAGCGCATAGACCAACCCAAAACTTTTACTCTTGTTTGATCTGAAAAGTTTCTCATTTATGTTAATACTAAGTTCAACCTGAATAATGAAACAAGAAATTGGTATTTCTTCAAATAACAATGAAAACTTTCATGGAGTTTGGTAAAAATTATTTGTTTTAGAGAAGTTCAAACCAAAAATGAAGGAATCCAAGCTTCCATTGAGCATATAATCATAGATCAGGATTTTCTCATCTCCTTCAATGCAATAGCCCAAAAGCCTAACAAGATTTCGATGCTGCAATTTGGCGATTAGTACAACTTCATTTTTAAACTCATTCAATCCTTGTCCAGAACTTCGTGAAAGCCTTTTCACAGCAATTTCTTTTCCATCTACTAGTGTACCCTGAAATTTCAAATATGCAAGTATTTTTTTTTTTTTTTTGAAGTTGAGTATGGTAAGAATTGCTTTTTTGTGATCTTTATAAAAGCATGTTGCAGAGTTACCTTATATACAAGTCCAAAGCCACCTTCACCAAGCTTGTTATTACTTGAAAAGTTGTCAGTGGCAGTGGCTATGGTAGCTAGGGTGAAGAATGTGACCTCCATGTCTTCACTTTGGCCTTCAATGTTCTGGTCTATCATCACATTATTCTCCAATTTCTCTGCTAAGATCATGATGGGCTTCACATTATACATAAGAAATAAGAATAGGGCAATTGTTAAATTCGGTTTAGACCCACTGGTTAATTACACAACATAATTATTATTTGATTTCAAATCAACTAAATTAGGTGATCCAAAATATCAATATCAATAATCAAAATACAATAAGTGACCAAGTCATAAAGCAAAATAAAATAAAATAAAACTATAAACGCATAAGACACATAGGTTGTGTTTGACATTGGCTTAAAAAATCTTTATTTATTTATTTAGTATTTGGCCTATTTTTGCTACTATTTAGCTCATTTTTTATTCTATTCATGGGTCCCACTATACTAGTTCAATTACTTTTTAACTTTATCTACAATCCTTTCGGCAAAAAGTTTTCAATTTCAGTTAAATAAGTTATTCCCAAATAGACTTGTAATATGATTCTGAAGTGAAAAACCTATGGAGAACTCTCTAAAGGAAAAAGGACTATATGTGTAAACTACTCCCACTAAGGCAATCAACTAGAAAAGGATGTGTTTTACAGTCTTGAAAAAAAAAATTTGTACCTAGCTTTAATTTCCCAATAGATAATTTCTGCGACTCACAATAGCTTTAAAACTTTGAGCTTCTCCCTATATGGATTCCTTCGATTCCTTCATGTATGGCAGGTCTGTGTAAATTAACTAGAACCTTTGGTGCACTCCTATTAAGGTACCTCCTTGAATATTTGATCTACAGTCAACTCACTAGAAGAAATGCTATGTGGTTTTGAACTTTGGATCACAAGATTTTATAAAACTACTAGGATTCTCTCAAGAAAGCTCATGGATGAAAGGCATGGTTTTTTCACTAAAAGTGTTGTGCTAGTTTCTGCCTTTCCAACTTTACTGGAAATCTTGCATAAGATAGTATAAATTAGTGTTTACATATACGGTTGTAATCCTAATCAAAACAAAGATTTAGATTATTTTTTGTGATTCTCGTTTAATGGGCCATTTCAGCCCATATATATATATATATACTTTTTTTTTTGGAGCAAATTTCAGCCCATCTATATTTACTAGCTTGAGTCAACCTCTTGGTCCCCCCGCTTTAGGCCACAACATATTTTAGCCTTACCATTATTTTGCAAATTTTATTCTTTACCATTATTTTTCTTAAGATCAAATGGCTAAACTTCACAGCTTTTCTTGTTCAACGTCTTATTAGCTGCTTTGTACGTTTCTAGAAGTTCAACTAAACAATCTTGAAATATCTTTTCCAAAGTGGGTCAGAGAAAGAAATATTACCTCTGAAGTTTGTCCTTTTGCTAATGCAGTAGGGAATCAAGAGCACCCCAAAAACAACCGCAATTGCAACCACAACTATCACTATAACCTTCATCTTTTTCCTGTCTCTCTCCTCTTTATGATTGACTTTGCAGAAGAAAAGCAAAAATATTTTAGTAATGCAATAAAATGGACGGAAACAACAAAGATTATAGCTTCAATGGCATTTAAAAATATAAATTAAAGAGCAATAAAGACCATAGGCCTATTACCTTGCTCTGAAGCAGGCATTCGAATATATACATCCTGCATATAAGCATCCTGCCCATTAGCTGCAACCTGTCTAATATCAATTAGATCCCCAAACCACATGGCGCAGCCACTTCCTCCATTTTTAATATTTGAGTTTGCATAAGCCGTACAGGAACAGTTGTTCAAACATTTGACTCTGCATTCGTTAAGATTCATACTTCCGTTCACCCAGGAATACGTGGTATCTGGCATTTTGAGCCCAACAAATTTAGCAAACCCAATTTTATCTTTATCCTCGCAGCCCAATTGGGTAATGCGTACACATCCCTTAGACCACTCATCTGGGTTCCATGTATCTGGTGACTTATGCTTGAATCCTTCTACACATTGACAGATAGGTGACTCACCAATGATACAATTTCCATGAGGACCACATAAATTATAGGTGTCACATTTGTCTCCTGGTGAAGAAATGTATGTGATCCATTTTTTATCTGCTTCGACCCATATGAAGCGCTCATACGAGGACGCATTTTCGTTCAAAACTCCTCTTGAGATTACAGATTTTTCAATCAGGTGGAATATGTAGTATACCTCATCGCTGTTGATGACAAAAACGTAGGTGTAAACCGGATTGTCCTTTACGTCTGGTACACCACTGAAACCAAGGCCATTCCATGGTCCGATCCGGAATAACTTCTCGGTGCCTTTCTTTGTGACCATTTCAGGGTAATTATGAAGTTCAACCCCAGAACTCAGTTCTCCAGGAGACGGGTCATCTGGACTCTTCCATGCAGATAAGCGCCGTTCCAGACCAGTCTTTAAGTCCCATCCAAGCTTCATTCCTGGTAGCAAAGTATCAGAAGGATAGTCAAAGCTTTGCCACAAATATTTTTCTGGGTTTTCTTCCTTCTCTTCTCTTAATACTAGATTTCCTGAATCTAAAAGCTGGACTATTGGATTCCAGGCCTTTTTTGTTGAGTTTGCCGACCAAGCAACTGTTCTATTCTGGCTGAGAAGAACAAGACTACCTGAACTGTTTACCATCAACATGCCAGACGAGTCGTTTATTGGAATGAGCCGGTTTGCTACCCAAACAACCGTTCTAACTGGGATATTGTTGTATTATATTCCCAAGTAACGGTTACCGGAATTACCAGGACTAAAGAACCCCAGGGCAAAGCTTCCATCTCTAGAGACCAGGGTCATGCCCTCAGTGAGGGATTCGGATTTTGCGATGCCGTCAGCAGCATCCGACAGTACAAAGAAGAAAAGAAGCAAACTCGAACTCAACAACACAAAAGCAAAGATGTCCATTTTTTTTTTTTTTTTTTTGGTTAAGGGGAACAACAAACAGAACTGCCTCATATTTATTGTTGTTGTATGCAAAATATATTATATGTTACATTATATAAAACTTATAAAAATAAAAAATATTTTAAAAAATACATACACTATTTAACTTACAAATTTAGATTATATTCTTATAAAATAATTATATTATGTTTTTTCACGGGACTAATCTTTGGATAAAGGGTTGTTACACTTTTTACATATAAAGGTAAAATGAAGTAATAAATTTATGCTAGTTAAACTCACATGTCTTAATACTATCATAGCACAAAAGTGGTTGACTGTGGACACCCTGGCTTATGGGTCTCAACTCTCATATGTATTAGCTGAAAGTGTCATTGCGAATGCGAGAGATGGCGAAAGGCCTTTTGAGATGAACTACTTCACACGGTATGATCAGATCATTGTCACAAAAGGCTACAAAGAGTACCATTGTATTATATATGCAGGAAAGGGTCTTTTTATTTCGGCATGTACTCATATTCAACAGAGACTTTTTTATGCCAAGTTGCCAACTTGCATGCCTTATGGTTATGGACCACAAATATTTATAACGTAATAATGTAAATGGGTCTACTTTAGAACTGAGAGAAGTTAATACCTACAGCTACCATTTTAACTTGTAAATGCAAACTGGTTGTTGACTCCAAACGAACATTTGCTAATCAAAGATTGGTTTGAACTTTGGAGAGTACTGTGCTATATAATCACAGTAAGGCTGTCCATGCAAATGGGCTATCACAATCATTCTTTGCTGTCTTGGCTGCTGGTTACTCAGTTTTAATATATTGTTAGATTCTTTTAATTTTATTTCGGAGTTTGAACTTGTCACCAGGTTATATTTGTATATTTAGATTTTTTTAAATTTTTTTTAAGATAATGCTAATGATTAATTAATTAAGATTATATTCTTTAAGTTAATTAAGAAATTCAATTTTCATGTTTTAACTTATAGAATTACAGTCCCCGATCTTATATTGGTCAAATTCATATAATTTTAACTAAAAATATAACTATTTATATCATCAACAACAACTATATTATTGTAACTAAATAACTTGACTAATTTAATAATTAAGCCTACCTTAATTTCCATTTTTTACTAAATAAATGACATCTATAAACGTTTTCCTGCTGAAGCTAATCCTAATTCCCAAGTTCTCAAATGTTATGTTAAATAATGAGATAGGTTTTTGAATTTATTTTAGTTTTTTTATTTTTATTTTTTTGAATATTTTGGATTGTTTATTTGTCTATGTTTATTAAAAGATATATTTTTAGTAGTTATTAAACTAAATGTGTGAGAAAAAACTAAATTTTAATTTATTTAAAATAAAATTTAATCAAAAGTACTAGTTTTGTTTTGTTTAAAATATTTATTAAAAAAAAAAATCTTTTGGCATTTCCCAAATAAACACTACACATATATAATTATATATATATATATATATATATATATATATATATATCCCTGTTCCTCGAAAGGAACATGAGTGTGAAATCCACTTTGCTATCAATAAGGGGTCTTGTTTAACTCGAGTCTATCCACTAGTAGTAGTATCTAGTTGAAAGTCAATGTCAATCTTTGAGGTCACTACCAGGATACGTACACGTATTCAAAGACCTCTGAATAAAAACAATCACTTTACATAGTACATACCATAGTCCTAATTTCCAAGAATTTGACCTTTGACTTTTAATTGTAACTTTATAACTTAACTAAAATTTTATTTACTTTAATCCCTTTTTTTTATTAACTACTGAGTATAAAAAGAAACAAATAAGTCTACTCATACCACACAATAATAATAATAATAATTTTAAAAAAATATTTTTACAATAATATATTATTATTTGTGTACAATAAAAATAATGTTAGTAATTATTCATTAAAAAAAAAAAAGTTAATAATTGGCTCAAATGAAAGAAAGTGATATCGAGTGAATCACAAGATTCACAATGAACAACGTTAAGTGTGTATTTCTAACATTGCAGGTATTATTGTTTTCTACTTTACTGGGAATTTCTTAGTAAGTTTGGAATTAATGAGGTTGTATGTGTATATATATATATATATGATAGAGGTATTTCTACTATTCATATAAATAAAATATAAAACAAAAAGAGAGCTAATCCAGAGAATTATTGGACTTGTGGTTGATAAGATAGTTCAGACCCACCAATCCATGACCAGCCCAACCGCTGAATTTAATGTTACCCCACGCCCCACAATTATATTTTTCTTTGTTACTGTATTAAAAACATGCTCAGTTAATTGGTGTTTCTTCAATCTTTCTCATTAACTTCCATGAAGGTCCAGTCTCACCCGCCATATTCACTCTTTTTCCACAAACTGACTTACTTTCTCACACGCCAATTTTGAATTTTCAACTGCTACTGGTATATATAAGTGAGGAACTAGTCTGACATATGTGTGTTTGGTTGTCTTTAGACACTTTAGATTTCCAATATTCAGTTTACTCTCTCTACAAATAATCTTTGGTTTATAGAGAGAGAGAGAGAGATAAGGAAGCTACTGAAGGCCCTGGTTTTGGATTTGCATTTTGCAGGCAAGGGAGCTTGATTTTGGACTTCTTCAGTTGTTCGGTACCATTATAGTATGTTCTAATTTGGCATTTTTGATTTAATCGCTTTCATTTCTTATGACTTGTTGTGCTTATGAGTGTTGACCCATTATTTTTCATGGATTCCAGACTTCATTTAGGATTTGTCACTAGTTTGAGTGTTTCCATGATATGGCTTGTTGTTGTTGTCTTGTCAATTTGTTCTGCATAATTCTTGTATGAAATGAACTGGACAGTTTTGCTTTGCCAATATGCTTTTTTTTTTTTAACACCAATGTGAGCTTACTTATTTTCTGAAGGGAAAGCAGTTTTTTTCTAATATCTTAAAATACAAAATTCAAATTTTAGTTTTTGCTACTGAATTCTGAATTAGAAGGAGAGGGGGAGGTGGTTTTTACAAAGTTGAAGACTAGGTATTTTCATATGAAACAAATTTTCTTTCTTTCCTTCTTTTTCAATGAATAAATAGAGAAAAAAGTAATTATTATGTTATCACCTTTAGATTTTATTTGTAAAAGCTTACTAAGATTAGTGCTTTACTCTTATTGAACAGGTTTGATCAGTCTTGAGTCTTGACTCAAAGATTGAAGTTTGTTACTCTTCTACTGTTTGGTGATCAATGGGTCTTTCTCTTTCCTTACTCTTTTCTGCATGGAATGAAATCCTTTGCCACAAGTTTTTTGGTTTAACTGACACCATTGAGACAGTCATTGTGAGAACATTTAGCTACAAGAAAGAAGAAGAATATTCAGAAACCATTAACAAGTCTAATGGGTCAGAGAAAATGATTATAGAAAGTTTAATGAGCTTCAAAAGGCAAGATTCAAAGGAAGCAGATTTGGAAGTATCAGATTCATCTAAAAATACTGTTCCTGAAAGAGATAGTTCTAATTCAAAGTCCTCAATGGCTAAGAATCATGAAATTATGCAGATAAAGAAGCCCTGTACACTTTTGCTTCCTAAACCAGTAATATTGTTTTCTCCAAGGCCAGTTAGTGAGCTTGATGCTGCTGCAACTAGGCTTCAGAAAGTTTACAAGAGTTATAGGACTAGAAGGAATCTTGCAGATTGTGCAGTTGTGGTTGAGGAACTCTGGTTTGTTTCTATATCATTTCTTGTTGTCTTTTCATTTTTTAGGTTATTTCAACCTTTGTTTATGAATAGTTTATTGAGGATTCATAGCCGACCCCAAAATTTTGGGACTAAGACTTGTAGTTTTTGCTAAAGTTGTCAACCTTTGTTTCTGAAATTAATTCAATTGTTGTAGGTGGAAGGCCTTAGACTTTGCAGCTCTTAAACGAAGCTCTGTGTCATTCTTTAACATTGAGAAACCAGAAACTGCTCTGCAACGCTGGGCTCGAGCTAGGACAAGGGTTGCCAAGGTACTTAATTGATATTTTGTGAATTGAGGGGGAAAAGAGTTTGTTTTTGGAGGAACATTGTACTAACAGCATTAACTCTATGTATTTGTAGGTTGGGAAGGGTTTATCTAAAGATGAGAATGCTCAGAAATTAGCCCTACAACACTGGCTTGAAGCTGTAAGTCCATATGCTTATACCATACATGCTTCTTTCTAAATCTGATGCAGTTTTGTTCTTTCTGCTTTTTTTACATTTCCATCTAAAAATGTTGAAAGTAATATTTTCCTCAAAACAATCTAATTTTGGTCAAGTGATGGTTTCAAAAACGACTGCTGTATTAGATATTAGGAATTTAGGGGACATGTATTCCTAGTCACTTCTTATAATAAGACTTAAAAAAGAGAGTCAAACTTGGCCAATGTATGCTTCCTATATAGAAATTGGTGACTTTTTTTTGGATGAAATTTCAAATTGAGCTCAAGTTTTGGGCTTTTGAATAGTGGTCTAGCTAAGTACATGTCTTCTATGGATTTATATTTTTGGATATTAATAGGTTCCCATGTTGTTAGTCCCCAATTAATAGGTAAGGAAGTAGAATCACTGGACTAATGGGCTTTGTTAATCTTTGTTTTTTTGCAGATTGATCCACGCCATCGTTATGGACACAATTTACACTTCTACTATGATGTCTGGTCTGATAGCAAGAGCACCCAACCTTTCTTCTACTGGTACTCATGAAAATTAACTTTTTCTTTCTTGGTATAATTGCTTTCGATTCAGCCTTATCCTTCTTTATCACTCATTTCTAACTTTATTTTTCTCCTCCTCTGAAACTGAAGGTTGGATGTTGGTGATGGTAAAGACCTAAATCTTGAAAGGTGCCTAAGGACTGTTCTACAACGTCAATGCATCGCGTATCTTGGACCAGTAAGTCTTATTAATCATACCATCTGTTACCACATTCCAATAATCCACCCCCTCTCCATTTTAAATGTATTCATTTCATAGTTCAAATTAAATATTACAAATTCAAAAGTGTATCCACTGCCATATCATTTAAAATTTTAACATGGCTCTTTATACATTAGATCCAAAAAATAAAATCTTAACTGTGAAATGGACCCCCTCCAATCTTGTTTCTTCATCAAATTTGTTGTGTTGAATTTACATGCACACACTCCCATAAGCATCTTTGCAACCTAGATAAGTGCCTAGATAGATAACTAAGTAGGCTTCTTATGAATGTGGATAAGTGCATATATGTCATGGATATAACTTTACATTCTCTGTTGTTTGGTATTACAGAAAGAGAGGGAAGCATATGAAGTAATTGTAGAGAGTGGAAAGCTTGTATACAGGCAAACAGGGATGCTTATTAACACCGTTGAGGGTTCTAAGTGGATTTTTGTGCTCAGCACATCAAGGGCTTTGTATGTGGGTCAGAAGAAGAAAGGTGTTTTTCAGCACTCAAGTTTTCTATCAGGAGGTGCTACATCAGCAGCAGGGAGATTAGTTGCCCATGATGGGGTTCTTGAGGTACTACCTATAACATAGCATAAACACAGTTATTGATTTTTCATCATGTTGCAGTTCAATTTCTAAGCCAAGTGTGTGCTTGTCTTCTTTAGGCTATATGGCCATACAGTGGTCACTATCTCCCAACTGAAGATAACTTCAGGGAATTCATTAGTTTCCTCGAGGAGCACCAAGTAGACCTCACCAATGTTAAGGTAATTACCATCAAATCTTCGGCCATAAAGATCTCTTTATACCTGGTTGGCATTTACCTTTCAACTTTTATAAATGTGGTATATGTATGTGCATAGTCTTTATGCATGTATATCTAGCCAATTACAAGCAAATTTTTTTCATGACTTTTTTCGCAAGTGCTGATTTGGCATGTTGTGATTGATGCAATAAAAGTAGTGTCAATGGTTGGTTCATGTGAAAGTGATTTTGCTCCAATCACAATTTGTCACATTAGAATGTTGTGCACTTAGCATTAATTGAATGAAATTGGTTCCTTTCAGTAGAAATAACTAATGTAAGTAACCATTTCTTCTGCAGAGGTGTGCAATAGATGATGATAGCACCTCCTTTAAGATTATTGGAGAGGAATCTAAACCAGAAGAGGTCAAGGTTCCTTCAACAACTACAATATCCACCAATATGAATACTTCTGAAGTCAATGAGCCTATAAACAATATATCCATCACAGCTGATTCCAATGTAACGAATGTAGAAGCACCATTATATGATATGGGTAAGCCTATGTCTTGCAAGTGGACTAGCCCACATGGTCCTCGTATTGGATGTGTAAGACACTACCCCATTGAGCTACAATCGCAAGCACTTGAGAAAGTCAACCTATCACCCAAGTTAACACCTGGCAACTCTGGAAGCCGTCTTCCAATCCCTTCTCCACGGCCTAGCCCAAAGATCCGGGTCTCACCTAGGCTGTCAAACATGGGTTTCCCTAGCCCAAGGCCAAGGGTACTTGTTAACACTGCTAATTAATCTCAGGCTTTCACCAAATTGTGAATGGCCTTGGATAGGATTAAGATCTTTGGCAGGTTAGGCACAACTTGTGCTTTCAATAAGATTTCTTTGAGTAAGAAGCTTTCAGCAAAGAAGCTGAACTGCCAACCAAAATTTATTATTCTTTTACTTAACATAGCCAAGTTAATTCCTTTATTTGTTAGTAACTTAATATGGTTCTATCATTTTCTCCTATGAGGACCATTGATCAGTTCACTTCTGTAAGTTGTACATAAAATGTTCTCATGTATTAATGAATAATGACCTTTTTGGTGAATGGTGCAAAGACATTTTCTTCTCCTTTTACTTGGCTAAAGCTTTTATGTGTATGTTTCCTGGGTCATTCATGATTCAACTCCATCTAAAGAATTTAAGCTAAGGGACATAATCACAGAAGAAAAGGAAATAGGAACATGGAGTCGTGAGGCAGTGGTGGATAACGTGTGCTTTCATCTCATTGAACTTTGAACTACACGTTTTCAGTATTGACTATTGACCGTTGAGTATTGACTCATTGAACGTTAACAGTACGTTTCCTTTTCTTTCTTTTTTTCTTGGTTGTCTTTAACCTTAATTTACTTCATCGTTTCCCAAATACACTTCTCGATGTAAGTATAAAAATTTAAATATGACTTATATATATATATATATATATATATATATATTTGTGAATGGTTACTCTTAGAACATTTGTTAATGAACCATTTTAGAAAAAATTTGATACAATTTTTATGAGAAACACTAGTCGCAGTTATATTGTATAATTTTTTCGCTATAATTTTTTTAAAATAATTTTTTCTCCCTAAAAATTAACAATTTCTATTCAGTCTAATTAAGCTTACTTCAATCCAATTTGGTCAACTTTGTTCACTTTGATCCATTTCAATCTTATTTGGGCCATTCGGTCCAATTTGGTCATATTCGGTACATTCTGTCCACTTTGGTTTTATTCAATCTATTTTGTCCATTTCGGTCCTATTCAATTCACATTGCTTCTATTCACTCCACTTCTGTCCAGTTCGGTCCTATTCAGCCCACTTCGGTCATGTCTGTCCTATTCCATATGGTTTGGTCTAGTTCGGTCCATTTTGTCCACTTTGGTCTTATTTGGTCCATTCTGTCCACTTTGGTCCTATTCGATCGATCTGTTCTTATTCAGTCCATTCGGTCCTATTCTCTCTATTTCGTCCACTTTGTTCAATTTGGTCCAATTCGGTCCATTCAGATCATTTCGATTCATTTTGGTCCACTTCGATCTATGTTTCTGCTCTTAATAGACATGTTTGGGTTGAAAACACTTAATTTAAATCCAAATTTATTATTAAAGAAAATCTTAAACTCTTAATATCTAAAATCTTAAACATAGCATTTATTGTTGCTACACTTTTGTTGAACCACATTAGTGTAGCATTTCAGTCTTCTTTGGTACATCCAAATTTAAGTGAAAGTCTTTTTAAACATAAAAGGCTACGGATATTCAAATATAATCTTTAGGGCAGTTATTCATTTGTTTCAACGTCGTTACTTTTAAATGAATTGCATGAGGTTGATGATATATGCATATGTATGTATGTATAATTTTTATTTAAATCAACTATTCAAATTATTCATTCTTTTAAAATAGATTATTGTGATAATCAAAACTCATATCAAATTTATACTAAATATCTATAATTTATTATCTAAACTTTATTATAGAAAGAAAGAGACTACTTGTGATGAGGAACTAAAAAATACAATACCAAAACGCATAATTGTCAAAACGTGAATCGTATCGTAAATCGATTTTTAATTTTTTTCGTATGGTGTATCGTATCATATCATGTATCGTAAAATACACAAACATTTAATAAAATTTATAAAAATACTAAATATACATATATAAAGCATATATTCATTATAAATTTTAAATATATTTAACTAATGACTAATTTATTTATCACTTATATAATAATATTTAACAAGCTAACTAAATAAATCAAACTAACATGTGTTCATAACATACACATTTAAATTACTTAAATTCAAAAGTGATAATATATTACAAATGACCCAAAATAATAATTTATGTGGGGGAGTAGAACCTGGGCCCATGAGGTGGGCTCAGGTACAACTTCTCATCAACAATACGTCCGAGGAGAAGAAATTATAGGGAACCCTTATAACTAACAAGTAGAACGCGTAAGTGTCCAGGGAGATTGATCCGAGAGGGATACCCTCCTCGGGTCTGGCATATGTCGGTGAGAAGGGCCTCGGCTTCCTCTTAGTCCACCTTCCAGGAAATTCCAGAGGTGAAGATAGATTACCAATGCACATGGAAGGGATAAGGATGCAGAAATATCTTGAGAAAAGGCTGCTGCCACCGCATTAAATGCGTTACAGCAGCTTTCCTGGCCGCATTTATGTGGAGAAGACCCCTGAACAGTGTTCTAAATCATCTTTACCCCCAGGAAATCAAAAAGCTGTGGGAGAGGAAGTGGGAAACTCAAGTACCAGGCTAGATGGCAGACAAGTGGACGATAGGATCGAACAATGAAGGACTATATAATGGAGTAAGACCTCCAGAAGAATGGAAAACGAGAAAAAATAGAAGAAACCTCAAGAAATAACTACTGTAGCATCTGGAAAAATACAACCCAAAGAAAAGCCTTTTATCTAAGAGCATATCCCTCGGACCTAACTCTAATCCATTAATTAGTCCAAAACCTACTCCTCGGACATGAGATCTTAACTTGTTTATGTGTTTTAGTCTCCTCGGCCAAGTACCTAATCTTCAGTAACTGTTGTAAGGTTCGCTATTAGCTCAATTCTTTGACCCACTCTCTTACAAATTCATTGTATTGGGCTTATTGGGCCCATCTCCTGTTTCTATCTAGGTGTGGGCTACAATTTGTGACCCTACAATTTATTTTCATCATATTCATCAAATTGTCTAATCAACCCCATCTAAGTCAACTGTTTATAATTTTGCAAATTTATTTCTTCATTAAAATTTTCTTCATCGTTATTCGTCCATTAACATTTATTATCTCTTCTTGTTCTTTTTATTTTTATAATTTTTTATTATTATTACTTCTTCTTTTTTTTTTTAGCATTCTAGCTTCTTGGACATATAACAATAACGATAAAAATAAAAATAAAATTATCAAATAAATTTTTAAATATTAAAGTGAAAAGTAAATGTGTACTGTGTAATCCAATTGTAGGAAAGAGGGGAAAAAACTTATTAATATGTTGTTCTAGTAGACTAAATTAAGTAATCTAATAATTCTTTACTAAAAAGAAGTCTAACAACTTGTTAGATTCAAATAAAAGTACAAATTTTAACAAAAAATCTCATTTTAAAGCATTTGTCTATGTATCATACAATACGTACGATTTTACGATACGATACGACTCATACAATATGCACACTATATCGTACAATTCATGAGCACTTACAATACGTCGATACAATACGGAACTTTTTCCACACGATACGATACATATCATTCGATACTGACAATTTACCAAAACATATGAACCCAAAATAAAGTTTTAAAAATCACAATGATTCATCAATATAAAGTAGAGTTGCAAGAAAGAATAAGAAATCAAGAGAAAGAGAATAACCACTTTTTTCAAGAGAGAATGTGGGAGAGAATAATAAGAAATTTATAGAAAATAATATGAGAAGAAAAAAAGTAAAAATAAAAAATACAGTAGCAAATTATCTAAGATTTAAAAACACAAAAGTTAATCACATCAACCCAAAGTAAAGTTCCAAATAATACAAAAATTCATCAATCTAAAATAGAGATGCAAGAAAAATATGTAAAAAAATCCACAAAAACTAAAGAAAAAAACAAGAGAGAGAAAGAGAGAGAAATAACATTTTTGTGTGTGAAAAAACTATGAATAGAATGAAAAAGAGAATTGTAAATTTATAGTAAGAGGAGGGGAATAAGAAAAGCAAAAAAAAAAAGAAGATAAAGGGATAAAAGAAATGTGATATGATGGTACATAGTGGTGGGGAGTTGAAAAGGTAAAATAGAGGGAAAAAATTAGAAAAAGTATAACAATAAGTTGAGAAATTAATAAGAAAAAAAGGAATTAAAAATAAGAGAGAGAATGTTGAAAATACAGATAATGTGACCGTTGATATAGCAACAATAAATGCTATGTTTTAGCTTTTAGATATATATAGATAACGCAAAAATATCAATTGGTTTTTTCTTTTCTCATAAAATTTTTTTTTAAACAAATGTCCTTAAAGCATCCATTAATGAAATCATTCTAAAAAGAAGAATTTTCCTTTTAAAAAACAAGGAAAATGTATAGTCTTTAATTTGACCAGAAGAAAAGTCATTAGATATGCTCTAAAATGGATACTAGAAGAGTGTTTTTAAAATATCTTTTATTTTGTATTAGAATTTTTTTTTTTTAAATAAGAATCTTACTTAATTTGTTAAAAAAATAGAAGGGATCACGTGATAGAAATTTTTGGGAAAAAAAAAAAGAGAGATTAATTACAAATAACCACCCTAAAGCAATAAGATAAATATATCTGTAGGGACTGGGTTTGTGCACTATTCCTAAAGGATAAATGAATTCAAGCCCAGTAAGTCCAATACAATAAATTTGTAGAGGGTGGGTAGAAGAACTAGGCTTTAATGAGTGTAATAACAGTTGAAGATGATTTAAAGAATGAATAAGTAAAAAAAATATGGACCTGAGCAAGTAATTCAATCTTCGGCAATGATCCGAGGAGTTTCAACTTGTTATTTCTTGAGTACCAGTGAAAATGGTTACAAAGCTAGTTCAGATTGCTACAATATTTTCTTTGGTAAAATCTTTGATGCATTTCTCAAAGCCCTTTCTTCCTTATATAATACTTTCTTCCTTCATCTCCACCATACACGTGCAGGCTAGATCCGTCGTTTGTTGGTCTTTATCACATCAACCTCCCCCTAAAGCTCTTAGGTAGTAGCTGTGCGTCTAAAAAGTCACCACTCAAGCATCATTTTCACATTAATGCGGCCAGGTTGTTAGTTGTGGAGCATTTAATGTGGAGGCAATAACTTTTTGTTCGCGAAAAAATAATCTACAAGCGTACAGAATCGTAACAAGTAGTAAAGTGTTTTTAGAAAACGAATGTCAAGCCCACAAGGATTAACTATGTTATTAAATACCGAAATTCACTAAATTAATTACTATTTGGAAAATCGAAAATAAAAGGAACGTTCTACTATCTAGATTAAATTAAACTATTTAATAAAAATAAATCTAGTAAAGCGTAAAAGTCTAAAAGTGTAAAGAACAAATATGATAAGAATGGATCTAGAGCGATTGATTTCACCTAACAAATCTCACACAATTTATTCTTCCTAATTATTAAATTCTAATAATCTCCAGTTGATGATTAAAAATTCCTCAACTATTCAATATCTTCTCTCGTATAATATCAAAAATATCTTCAACTAACAATTCCATATCTCTATGCGAATTTAATTAACTAGAGACTCATTATGTACTTTGAATTTTCTAAACAAAATCACACTAATCGCGGTAAAGCATCTCTACTTTCACTCAACTAATGGTGTTTAATTCTAGAACTAAAATTAACAAATCGCCTCTCGGTCTCATTGTAATTCAATTGATCAAACAATAATTCGTAAAAAAATAGTAAGCATTAAGAATAAGAATTAAACACTCAATCATGGAAATATTAAAAATAAAATAACTCAGAATATAAATTGTGTGTTCATTACTAGACTACATCAACGCTCTAGAAAATAAAATTTAGTTCATAATAAAATTGAAAAGAAAACAAATAAAACTTATGTCTTTCATCTGAACTGGTTGATCAACATGAAGCTCTCGCCCTTGTCCTCAGATCCTCCTTTTCAGAAAGACTCCCAAAAAAAATACTTCAATGCGGCACCCCCTTTTCCTCTCAGGTTTTTCACCTCTCTCTTTTTTCCCTAAAGAGCCTTTAAATAGGTCAAGGAATCCTATTTCCGTTTGGAGAAAATCCCAGATTTTTAGGCTTCAGTTAACTGATGATTTTGGCCAATTTAACATCACAATTCGGACTTTTGGTAAACTACAAAGTTGTAGCCCTTTAAGTTAAATTTCCAGCCCAACTTGAATCATCTCGATTGGATATCTGAGCCGAAAGTTATGCCAAAAATACTAATTGATGTGCAGGTTGAAATCCTAATCCGAATTGGACTTGGATTTGGTGCAAATTTCCTTTGATTCCTTGCTCCAGTTGGACTTAAAATTTAATTGGGTTGGTCTTCTCTTGAATTCATGCCTGGCTGGATGTAAGTTGACTTGACTCAATTGGCCTAGCCCCACTTTGCATGTAAAGCTCTTGTTAATTAATCTAAAATCTTCTCATTCCTTCAAAGCACAAATGAATAGATAAATATAGATAAAAATCAAATCAAATCAAAAGAAATAAAGGAAAACTAACAATTTTAATAAATAAGAGGATAATAAAAATCATGTAAAAATTACACTTATCACTTTTCCTGGAATTGCTCTACCGCCATGCTCCAGGGTGCTCATTCGTTGTACTTGTCTTTGAAGTGCTCTGGAAGGCTGTCTTTAACGGTAAATCACTGTTCTTCCACCTCGGCCTTGGCTGGCCGAGGACAGGGTTGTCCTCGGCGGCTTCCAGGGCTATCATGATCATTGCTGCCTTCTTCGTATGCAATTATGGGCATTGGCATGGACCTTAGGCACATTACAAAAGGTAGATGTAGATCACTGGGCTTTATGACCCCACAATAGCCCCTCAAAATTCTGCTGTCTGGCACCTCGGACAGAAAAGAGGATTTTGATGTTCTCGAGCTTACCTTAGGCTTATCACATCTTGTCTTCTACCGACGTCAGTGCCTTTTTAATTGCCCAAGGCATGTTCCTGACGCTTTGGTATCTGGAGCGCGCCCTTATTAAATTTCTACGGCTGGTTGCCTCCCACGTTTTACTATGCGATGACAATCCAACGGTGGGGATTTTTGCTAGCTCACGAGCGGGAAAACCCACTTAAATCAATTTGCCCAAATTACCTTTGCATTCAAGAGCTCCTGTGCACATATGTTGAATCTGCCAACTTTCCTCACTCTCTCATGTCTCTTCAAAAGCTTGTCCAAGGACACTTTCCTCATTCTTGTAAGTTTCTCCAAACTTTTCAAATTTTCATTACTTTCCTCTCTCTGTGTCTTTCTTTCTTCGCCTCTTTTTCCTGACTTTCTTTGGCTTCCCTAAACCTTTCCTAGGGATGGGTAGATTTAAGAGTTTGGTAGAGTTTGAGGAAGGAATGGCGAGTTTTAGGGCTCAATATAAAATCCCTCCCAACGTTAACCTCAGATATTGTGAGGTGGGAGAGTGGTTCAAGCAAAGGCGAACAGGTGAGGTAATGATTCCCACGATTGCCTTCATTGAAGGCGGCATGAGAATCCCAATGGAGAGGGTTATAAGGGACTACCTTAGGTTCTACCGTTTAGCACCCACCCAATGTGTTCCCAACGTATTTAGGATATTAGGATGTGTGGATGCCTTGAACGAGAAGATGGGTTTAGGGTTAACCCAACATGATGTTAATTGGGTATATAATTTTCACCACCTGAAGGGGAAGGGGTACTACCTGAAAACAAGGGAGCCTAAAATCAGGCTTATACAGTGCCTTCCCAAGTCTAGCAAGGGGCTAAATAAGGACTTCTTAATCGTGTCCAGGGAATGGCATGATGGTCTCTCATGCCCGACAAGAGAGGGGCAGCCAAGTGTGGTTTTAGGAGTAGGAAAAATGATTTGTTATTTACCTTGCTTTGATCTGTGCTGCTTCGCTTTTAACGGTCTGTACCTCATGATTTTTGCAGATTGATGCGCCACCGAGCCAAATTTCAATTTGGTTAATAGGGTGAGCTTGGAAAACATCCTCAAGGCCGAGGTGTTTGTGAATGAGGACGACAATCATCTCAGGGTGGCCCATTTGATACTAGGATATACGCCAATTTCTCGCGCTTTCCAAACACTAAAGTGCATCATTAAGGCCCACGATCCTCGTCTCTATAGGATCTGCGTCGCAGTTAAGGGTTTCCTACTCCCCAAAGGTGCTTCAGTTTTGGAGGGCATACCCTTGGCTGGTCCTTCTTCTTCTCGTCCTGTGGTAGAGGAAAAGGACAAAAAAGCAAAGAAAGAAGAAAAGGCCGTTGAATTAGGTTCATCCGAGGACGAATTTGAAGTTTTCAACCGAGCTCAGTCATCTGAAGGCCCTTTTGGTGAACTCGGCAACCCAAGCTATACTGAAGCAGACTTCTGCTTCTCAGAAACTCCACTTAAAGAAGACATGGGTATATAGAGGAAGCAAAAATCAAGCCTGTTGGACTTGATAGAGTCCCAGTTGGGAAGGGAAACACAAAGAAGAGCTACTCAGAGCAAACATTCTTCCCCTTCTCAGAGCAAGCTCCCTCCTGCTCCATCCAAACTTCCTTCTCCTCCTTCTAAACCGGCCCTACCGCTAAGAACTGAGTCCTCTGATCCTAAACGAAAAAGGGAGTCAAAGGATAAGGAGGTGGTGGAGGTTGAGAAGTCTTGCCCCACAATAGAAAAGGAGGCCCAGCGAGCTGCCAAGCAGCAAAAGGTTAAGCACAAGGGACCTGAGAAGAGGGTTGACCCTTTGCCTGAGCCCCAGGCCTGGCTCCCAGCTCCAATGCTCAATGGGGCTCCCTTAATGGACAACGCTTCCATCAGGGATTTCCAAGGAGGCATCGGCAGCCATGTGGCCAATGCTTTGGAGAGGACTCTGCTACTTCTCTTGGATATGGCCGAGCTCTGATCCTTCAGGAGGCAAGAGGTCTTCCTTAACCTCAAGAGGTACTTGAGCATGGTAAGGTTTCCAACTTACTCATATTAGTTGGTTAGTTTTCTTTTTTAGCCTTTGTTCTCTGTTTACCATGTGTTTTTTCTCTTTTTTAGGCTGTTCAGGCCACGTTCAGGGCAGAGGAGATGGCCAACAACTACAGCAGGCAACTAGAAGACAAGAGGAACAGGCGGGTTGCGACTGTAGAAGCTTTTAAAATCACCAACCAATCAACCCAGGACCTGAGGCACAAGCTGGAGGAGGAGGAAAGAGCTAGGCAGAGTGGGGATTCGGCCCTAGAGAGCGCCCAGAGGCAAGCCGAAGACCAGAGGATCCTCTGTCGCAAGGTTTGTCGCAAGGCTGAGGACCAATTAGTTGCTGCCAAAGGACAAATTGAGTCCTTTAAGAAAAAATTAGAAGGTGCAGTGAAAGCCAAGGACACTATGGAGAAAGCCAGGGATGAGGTAATGAAAGCTCGGGCAGAGGCAGAGAAAGCTAAGGAGCAAGCAGAGGAGACTAAAAAGCAAGCCGAGCAGGAGGCTTATGAGATGGGAGTGGCTGAGACTGAGACCAATCTCAAAGCCCAAGTTTCAGGGGTATGTAGGCTCTACTACTCCCAAGTTTGGGCTGAAACCCTCAATCGAGCTGGGGTTGAGGCTTCATCTGAACTTAGGAGAGCAGAGAATGTGTATTACCCCCTGCAATCCGAGAGTCTACTCCTACCAGTTCTGAAGCCGACACTACCCCCGAAGCAGCAGAGGCAAGTCAAGATAGTGTCACCAACGCTCCTACTCCCCTTGACAAGCCTGCCGAAGAGACTGAGCATCCTGGGGTGTCAGAGAAAGAGAAGACCATTAACCAAGAAACACCCCAGGATGTGATGAAACCTCCAGCTAACCCTCAAGCCCCTATTGTCGGGAATGAGGCCCTTAAAAAAATGGAGCTAGTCTTGGCCTCCCTTGCTGTGCCAATCCAAGTTGTTCCTCCTCCAAGCCAGGGTTCTAAAGCCACTGACACAGCCTCTCAGCAGCCTTCCAAGGACAAGCTGACCATAAAGCTAAAGAAATAGGTTGTTTCCGTTTATTTGTACTTTTTTTTTTTTTTGTACTTAAAGTTTTTTTTTGGTAATGAAACTGCCTTCTTTGTAATGAAATGTGCGCACTTCTCTTAATGATAAGGACCTGTGCTTATATGATTTGTGTTGTTACTAACATTTGAGTAACCCTAGTAGTGTAACTCATTCTTCACTAAACATACAATCAAAAAATACTAAGTCCACAGCGTAAATTTAAACTTAGGCTTTAATTGATAATTGAGTAATCTTAGTCATGCAATTTGCCTTCTATTGGATGGACTACAGAAGAATTTAAGTTTATAAGATAAATCTCATGCCTTTTGAACTAATTACTACAATGGGCTAAAGATGCCGAGTTCACAGTACTTATAAACATAAACCTCCAACTTCCAAGTTCATACATTATGGCAAGGCATGTAGAAATACATTTTTTATAAACTTATTGACCTAAAGGAGATACTATAGTATTGACTAAAAAGGAAAGATAAGCTTAGTGTACCTTGAAATGCTTTAAGTGATGCTCATGGGCAGACATTTATTTACACCTTTGTTGAACAAGGACAAGGCAGGTGATCCGAGGAGCCAGACTTAAGTTCTGGTCCTGTTTATCACTTAGGTAAATGCCTAAAGTAGTTAATTTCTTCAAGGCTTGTGGTCCGAGGATCCATGCAACACATTGGTTCTATTTAATACTTAGACAATTGCCAGAAGTTATTAGTTTCCCCAAGGCTTATAGTCCGAGGATCCATGCAACACCTTGGTTCTATCTAATACTTAGATAAATGTCAGAAGTTATTAGTTTCCCCAAGGTTTATGGTCTGAGGAGCCATGCAAGACCTTGGTTCTGCCTAACACTTAGACAGTTGCTAGAAGTTATTAGTTTCCCCAAGGTTTGTGGTCCGAGGAGCCATGCAAGACCTTGGTTCTGTCTAACACTTAGACAGTTGCCAAAAGTTATTAGTTTCCCCAAGGTTTGTGGTCCGAAGAGCCATGCAAAACCTTGGTTCTCTCTAACACTTAGACAATTGCCAGAAGTTATTAGTTTCCCAGGTATGTGGTCCGAGGAGCCATGCAAGACCTTGGTTCTGTCTAACACTTAGACAGTTGCCAGAAGTTATTAGTTTCCCCAAGGTTTGTGGTCCGAGAAGCCATGCAAGACCTTGGTTCTGTCTAACACTTAGATAATTGTCAGAAGTTATTAGTTTCCCCAAGGTTTGTGGTCCAAGAAGTCATGCAAGACCTTGGTTCTGTCTAATACTTAAATAGTTGCCAGAAGTTATTAGTTTCCCCAATGTTTGTGGTCCGAGGAGCCATGCAAGACCTTGGTTTTGTCTAACACGTAGATAGTTGCCAGAAGTTGTTAGTTTCCCCAAGGTTCGTTGTCCGAAGAGCCATGCAAGACCTTGGTTTTGTCTAATACTTAGATAGTAGTGAACCGCATGACACGTAATTGCAATAAATCAGAATACAAATGAAATTGTTTTCATTAATAATAATACCTTCTCAGATTATTTACATTCCATAGGCGGAATACAGCTTTCTCATTTAAGTCTTCTAAATAATATGCACCTATTCTTACTACTGAAGTGATGCGATATGGTCCTTCCTAGTTGGGCCCCAGCTTTCCCCACGTTGGGTTCTAGGTATTACCCAAAACTTTTCTCAGCACCAAGTCTCCTGGTGCTAGTGGTCGTAGCTTTATATTGGAATCATACCCTTGCTTGAGTTTCTGGTGGTAATAGGCTAGTTGGATCATTGTCTTTTCTCTTCTCTCTTCAATTAAATCCAAACTCTTTCCTAGCAGTTCATCGTTATTGCTCGGAGTGAAGGTACTCATTCTCAGCATTGGGAAACTAGTCTCTAAGGGGATGACAGCCTCGACCCCATAAGTCATGGAAAAGGGAGTCTTTCCTATTGATTGACGTGGTGTAGTCCGATATATCCACAAGACATGTGGCAGCTCTTCCACCCATCTTCCCTTTGCCTCATCCAACATCTTTTTCAGCCCATTGACTATAACCTTATTAACAACATCGGCCTGTCCGTTTCCTTGGGGGTAGGCAGGAGTGGAATACCTATTTGTAATGATGTTCTTCCAAATAAACTTCTTAGCATCCACATCTCTGATGTTAGCCAGGGGTTCGACTCCCATTTGGTGAAATAATCTGTGTTAACCAATAGGTAACTCTTATTCTCTGCCGCTTTAGAGAAGGGGGCTACAATATCCAAGCCCCACAAAGCAAACGACCAAGGACTAAAGAGAGGGTTGAGGACTCCGCCTAGTTGGTGGATGTTTAGGGAAAACCTTTGGCATTGGTCACCAATACCTTTGGGTGATTGCTCTATGAAACAGAGATCTTCCTCTTGTGTGACTCCCACAAATTCCTTCATGTAACTCTTCGAGTAGTAACTCTAATGCTTCGGGATGTACACATAACAAATACGGCCCAGAATAGGAGCACTTGTACAACTTATGATCCTTGGACAGCCAGAACTGAGGAGCTTTTCTTCGTATTTTTTCAGCTTCTGATTTCTCTTCAGGTAGTGTATCATCTTTAAGGAAGCTCACTATAGGATCCATCCAGCTCGGACTCACTCTAACTTGATGGATCTGAACCATGTCCTTCTTGATTTCATCTGCTTTGTACAAGTCCTTAATAAGGATGACTCGAGGTGAACCCTGTGCCGAGGATGTGGCAGGAGTGGCCAATGAATCTGCGTGCGTGTTTCCACTCCTAGAGACATGTGACACATTAAAGAATTGAAAATCCGATTGTAAATGCCTGACCTGACTCAAGTACTCCTGCATTCTTGCATCTCTGGCCTCTAGCTCCCCCTTCACTTGGCCAACAACCAATCTCGAGTCTGAGAACACTTCCACCGCCTTTCCTCCCATTTTCTGTACCATGACCATTCCTTGCAACAAAGCCTCATATTCGGCTTCATTGCTTGTGGCCAAGAACCCTAGTCTCAACGATTTCTTTATGATAATCTTCTCATGAGATATTAGAACTAGCCTATCTCTGGCCTCCCTGTGGTTTGCTACGCCATCAACATATACTTTCCAGCGTGAGAGTCCTTGCACGGAGATTGTACCAACCAATTTTCCATCCTTATTTTGCTCCTCTGCTATTATTTGTATTAGGGGTTCAGCAAATTCGGCTATTAGATCAACGAGGACTTGGCCCTTGACAGAGGTCCGAGGCATGTATTTGATATTGAAAGCCCCTAGAACTATGCTCCACTGGGCAATTCTTCCCGTGTAATCGGCACTTTAGAGTACACTCTTAAGTGGAAGTTAAGTTAGAACAACAATTGTTTGCGCTTGGAAGTAATAAGGGAGTTTTCGCGTGGCATGCACTACTACCAAAATTGCCTTCTCCAGTGGTAAATAGCGCACCTCAGCCTCATGTAATGATTTACTCACATAATAGATTGGTCATTGTACACCACCATCAATTCGTATCAACACTAAGCTTACAGCATGAGGGGCTACCGCAATGTAGGTGGACAAAACCTCGTCAGCCTCAGGGTTGGACATGATGGGCGGCCGGGATAGGTATTCCTTAAGTTGTTGGAAGGCCAAAGCGCAGTCCTCGGACCACTCAAATCCTTTCCATTTGTTCATTAGGAGGTAAAAAGGTCGACACCTGTCTACAGATCTAGAATTGAACCAATTTAAGGCTGCAATCATTCCAATGAGTTTCTGGACTTCTTTGGGGTTCCTATGACTTACTTTGATCTGATCTGGGCTCACCTCAATTCCCCTATGGGTTACCATATAGCCCAAAAATTTTCTAGACCCGACACCAAACAAGCACTTAGAGGCATTGAGACGCAGTTTATGCTTCCTTAAGATGTCAAAAATGACCCCGAGGTCACCTACATGCTCGGACACCACTTTACTCTTTACCACCATGTCGTCTACGTAGATTTCAATACTTTTGCCCAACTGCGGCTCTGATAAGCCACAAACTGAATAACCCCTTGTGATAGAAATTAATTAATTAATTAGCCAAGTTATTAATTAATCAATTTATCATGCAAACACGTGGTAGCACAAACAAATCACTAATAAACTAATTATGCAGCAGAAAATAAATAACACGATGATTTGTTTATGAATAGAGAAAACCTAACGGCAAAAACCCCACTGGGTGATTTTCAGATCACCACTCCCGAAACTCCACTATTATCACAACAAGCGATTACAAGTAAATGAATCTCAAGTACCTTACCAACCTACAGTTGAACCCTTACCCCAATACCCAATTGGACTTGTTCTGTAGTGACAGTTCCCCTTTTTCGATGCACGGCTCCCAAATACGTGACTAACCAATTGCGCGGATCCCAGTATGCGACTTCAAACACCAACTAAGAAGGTTGTTAGTTGCAAAGTTTTTCAGTTCATCCATATGATGAAGATCAAGAAGATACTTGGTCACAAAACCCTACGGTGCAAATACACAGCAACTTCTTCAAGAGAAAGAGATGAACTAGGGCAAGAACTTCGTCTTCGATCACAATTTGCTTGAACAGAGTTTGCTCAATACTTGGGCAACTTGTGAATGCTTTGACAACCCTTAAAACAATCCTTTTATATGTTTAGGGTTAAGAGAAAAGAAAGCCTAAACACATAATCACGGATCCTAAGAAAATCATATCAAAATTCTGAAATTCATAAACCTCGATAAATAGAAGGTGTTGAGCAGGTGTCAAGCACACAGGCATGAGACGACTTCTAAACCTCGACACATGCTAGCTGTCGAGCTTTAATGAATGTGCACTTCTTCAGCTTGTTTCTTGAACAGACTTGATGACTTCAACACTTAATCTTGAAACCTTATTTCTTAAAATATTAAAAACATCTAGAACTACCCAATTACAAGTAAAGTGCGTTTTGTCAAAGGATTAGCCAATTACAATAAAAAAAATTGACATATGTTCTTAACATGTAAACCATATATGTCCTAATAATCTCCCCCTTTGGCAATCCATAATAAAACCACAACAAACAAATGAACATATGAGAGAAGTCATAAATCACTCAACTCATACTCTCTTGTTGAATACAATAAAATCTATCCTAACACAAACTCTAGAAAAACTTTGCAAGAAGAAATTTTATGGCAAGTAGACTTTGACAACCTGTATTTCTAAACACTTTTAAAAAAAAAACTCATCAAGGCATCTTAGTGTGAAACAGAAATAGTAGATTACATACAATTAATAAGAAACATGCATATAAAGGGAGAAAAGAAACAACACATGTAGAGATAGATGAGAAAAACATACATCCACATATAGAGAAAAATGAGTACAATGTATGTGAAAAATGGTCACAAGACCCAATGTACAAGAACAATGTATCTATAAAAGAAGAAACGAAAAGATACATAATATCCTCACTACATCCCTCATATCAACAACACTCTTCCTAACAAAATGGTCCTATACTAACTCTCCCCTTAAGAATGACTACTCTAATATCCAAAACTACTCCCCCTTTTTGTCACGAATGACAAAGGGTAAGAGTGTCAAGTAGACATCTCATCGGTAGAGCTAGCATCTCCATCATCATCATCCAAAGCATCATCATCAGCACCATCATCAGCATCCTCGTCCTCAGAATTAGAAGCCATGGCAGGAGGTAGTGAAAGAGTAGCCTTAGGAGCAAAACCGCCCATGGTCGCCTGCCACCTAGCAATACGGCCAACACGAACGTTCACCCGATACAACTCTGTGGATAGTGTATCAAGGTGAGCATCCATGCGCTGTAGCTACGCTATGACGTCACCAAGCGTCACATCGCCCATAGTAGAGGAAGGAGCGGATGTGGATGGAGCTGAACGGGAGGGAGGATCAGCTGAATCCGATTGCCTCAATAGAAACTGCGCCTCACTATGTTTTACGATAGCGTCGTCTATGACACACATGAAAGTGAAATGGTTGGACAAGGGAAAAGGAATAGAAAAGTGGCGTAAGATCCTCATTATAGCGAAAGGAAAAATGAGCTTATCACAGAACGTCGAATCTAAATGAACATCTATAATAAACAGAATGAAATGAGAAGGGAAATCTATAGTAAAATGCTCAAGAAAAGATAACAAAAACCGAGCACGAGACTCTGTGATGGAGTTGTAGTGAGAGAGTGGATGCAAAACAAAGGTCATCATCATGTTTATGAATCTAGGACCTTTAGCAAAAGGCCTACATTGTGTGAACTGACACTCACCCCAATCAGAAGGGTGCTCACAGAAAGCAGCCATGAGCTCATCTTTGGACACAGTCCACAGACGCTCATAACTAGGATAATCAGGAAACTCTATCGTAAGGACCCGAAGCACATCCGCAACAAGTTACGATGTGACAGGAATGAGCGTACCTCGAACGTGAGTGAAGAAAAGAGGTACTGAACGATCAATCTCATGCATGTTGGAGTAAAACTCCTGGATAAGCACAAAAGGACAGGTGACTAGGACGTCACACAGTGACTTCCATTCCCGACTGTGAATAACAATGGGAAGGTCAGTGTCGGTGAAATCCGCCAGTATGACTTGACGTTCCAAATGAACACCTCGTCTAGAAAAGTTCTCTGAGAAAGCCTTACGAGCATCCTCATCACGGAACCAAATATTAGAAGGCATAAGATCAGAAGACGAAGAGGCACCGGAATGAAGAGGGTTTCGGGGCGGAGTGGACTTATGCTTAGGTGCCATAAACACAACTAACGTAAACAGAAAGAGAGGGAGAAAAAGAAAAGACAATCAGAAAAATCCCAAGCAATTCAAATATAACAAGTATATTGAAAAGAGAGTACGTATGACATGCAAAACAAATTGCGTCATGGGCTCAGCCCAATCCAAACCTATCAGCACACAAACAGATTGCACACATCTAAATGCATGAGAATACTATTATAATGCATATGTAATGCAATACATGAAGTTTTAAGTTCATTTAAGTGAAAACTCATCCCAAAATTTCAACAACAACTCATCAATTTTGAAAAACCCCAAAATTTGTCAAAAACCCCAAAACCTTGGTTTCAAAACATGAAATGCATGAAGAATGAGAGATTAGAAGCATACCAAGAGAAGAAAAACTTGAAAAAGCTTGAAGAAACCTTGAGGATTAAGATTGGAGTGAGATGAGAGTGTTTGGGAGAGAAAAATGAGTGAGCTATCGAGAGAGAGATCAAAGAAAATGAGTTGCTGATCACACGAGGAGATTAAATAGGCCTTCAGCAAAGCTCGATTAATGCAGGTATCGAGAGTTATCGAGACAGCTATCGAGGAAGGTATCGAGGAAATGGTCGTCGACAAATACAAGTATCGAGGAGGTGTCAAGGAACAATCCATCAAATGCAAGAATAAAAGTTCGATCTATCCACCAACTGTCGAGAAGCTATCGAGGAAGCAGGAGCTTTCTCGATCTATCCACCAGGTATCGAGAAACTATCAAGATTATGTTATGAAAAAAACTTAAGGAGCTCAACAGACAGCTAGCTATTGAAGAGGTGTCGAGCCAACTTTTCAAAACAATTTTTCGAGAGGAGAAAAACACAGACATGAATGCAATCAAGCATGCAACTCAACCAATGATCCAATCAACATATTAAGCTCTCAAAATCATCTCTCAACAATAATTTTTAAGCACATGGATCTCAAAAAACACACACACACACTAAACAAGTCTAACCAATTTTATACTTCAAAAACCAAGTCAAGACAGTTTAGTGAGCATACATTAACACATGTAAACCTTGTGATGGCCAAATCACATTGTACCTACACATGTATCAAGTGTAGCAAAGAATTTTGCATGTTGTGTGTGAAAAACATCGCAAGATTGCAAATGTGTCAACATGTTATGACAATTTGGAATATGAGAAATCACTTTAACTCACTCACAATCATAATTGTTTGATGGGAACTATCACCTTCGAGGAGTACATCCTATAACTCCCACATCTCCTAGAATACACGCTTGAAATCATATTTAAAAGCATTTTTGATCTTTTTGCTTTTTATTTTCTTTGCATATTTTTATTTAAGCAAAACATGTATGGGCATATAAGAGATAGAAAAGAAATACTCATTTAAGTTAAGCTTTTGACATTACACTTTTACTATGCCAAAGCATACAGATTTCATTGACACTGCACTTTTGCTATGTCGAAGCATACAGGTGTCATATTATGATTGGCGAGCAACAGTGGTGAGATGGTTACTTATGCATTTCTTTTAGGATTTTTTAGTCCTTCCAGTCAAAAAGAGTGATATGAGTGTTAAGTACAAGAGATAACTTAATCTTACTCATCACAAACAAGAGCCACAAAACTCACTTGCTTAGTTGTGCATAGAGATGCTCATCTAAGCTACAAAAGATACAAAATTTAGAAAATTTTGTTTCAATGGCCATCCACAATACACAAGTACCAATGTACACAAAATACACACTGTTTTTGTATTTTTCTGATTTTTCAAAATTTTTTTTATTTTTATGAAAAATAAAAAATAAACAAAACTGAAAAACAACCAAACAAAAACATGTTAAACAAAGCAAAGCATAAAACTTGATGCAAATGCATGAAGAAGAAGAAAAAAAAATCATCCCACGGAAATAACACCAATGTTTTGACGAAGGAATTTGAAGCGTTTACTATCAAGAGGTTTGGTAAACAGGTTAGCTTTCTGATCATCGGTGTGAATAAACTCAAGAGTGAGAGTACCATCTTCGACAAGCTCCCTAATGAAGTGATGTCAAATCTCTATGTGTTTGGTTCTAGAATGTTGAACCGGATTCTTAGAGATGTTAATGGCACTGGTATTGTCACAATGGATAGTGAGATGCTCTTGACAAATACCATAATCATGGAAGAGTTTTTGCATCCATAAGAGTTGGGTGCAACAGCTACCAGCAACAATGTACTTAGCTTCTGCAGTGGATAATGAGATGAAGTTCTACTTTTTACTCATCCAAGAGACAAGATTATTACCCACATAAAAACAACCCCTTGAAGTACTCTTTCTATCATCAGCATTCCCAGCCCAATCAGCGTCAGAGTATCCAGCTAAGACATCACTTGTGTCCTTGCTATACCACACACCAAACTCAGCAATGGTTTTGACATACTTTATGATTCTTTTTAAAGTATTCGAGTGGGACTCTTTGGGATTAGCCTGATATCTAGCACACACTCCAACACTATAACTAATGTCAGGTCTACTAGCAGTAAGGAAAAGAAGACTACCTATCATGCTTCTGTATAGAGAAGGATCAACACTTTTTCCTAACAGGTCAATAGTGAGTTTAACATTTGGGCTTATAGGAGTTCTGACAGAACTAGCAAATTCTAAACCAAACTTTTTCACAAGATTCTTAGCATATTTAGACTGAGATAGGAATATACCTAAATCTTATTGACGAATCTGCAACCCAAGGAAGTGAGTCAGCTCTCCAATCATGCTCATCTCAAACACGACCTGCATGAGTTTTAAGAAACCATGAGCAAGTTCATCCTTGGTCGATCCAAAGATGATGTCGTCAACATAGACTTGAGCAACTATTAGCTCGCCATCTTCTCTTTTGATTAAGAGAGTTTGATCAGCCTTTCCTCTTATAAACCAATGTGACACCAAGTATTGTGTAAGCCGATCATACCAAGTTCCGGAGGCTTGCTTTAACCCTTAAAATGCCTTCTTGAGGTGTAGTACATGATCCAGAAAGTGTGGATCAATGAATCCTTTTGATTAAGCCACATAGACATCTTCTTTGAGAAGCCCATTTAAGAAAGCAGTCTTTACATCCATCTGATACAGCTTGAACTTCAATTGGCAAGCCAAAGCAAGGAGAATTCTGATGGACTCCATACGGGCAACTGGAGCAAATGTTTCATCATAGTCTACTCCTTCCATTTGTGAGTATCCTTGAGCTATAAGCCGAGCCTTGTTGCGGATTACATTGCCCTTCTCATCAGTCTTATTGCGAAATATCCACTTTGTACCGATGATATGTTCACCCTCCGGTCTAGGTACCAAGGTCTAGACGTCATTTCTCTGAAATTGAAGCAGTTCGTCATGCATTGCTTCAACCCAACTTTCATCCTTAAGAGCTTCTTTAACTTTAGTGGGTTCAACCTGTGACAGATAATAAGAATAAGAAACAAAGTTAGCAATACATTTATCAACTGTACATTTCCTTAATGTGAGTTCATTCAAGTTTCTCATAATATCTTCTAGAGGATATTTAGCTTAATCCTGGATGAAGGTCCTTTTTCCTCATGGGATTTAGAATCTGGTGAAGTGGTTATATCTGCAAAATCTTCCACAACACTAGGAGTACCTAAAATAGTATGAGATGCAGGTTCTTGTTCAACAATTTCTTGAACTTTCCTAGGCTCAGGAGGAAAATTTTCTTTAGTGAGTTCCTCAATACCATTTTTAGAACTGGAATCTGAAGACTCATCAATAACAACATTCACTGCCTCCATTACCTTCATGGTTCTTTTGTTGTATACCCGACAAGCCTTACTTGTGGAGGAATAACCCAGAAATATTCCTTCATCACTTCGGGAATCAAACTTTCCCACATTCTCCCTATCCTTTAGGATGAAGCAAGTACCTCCAAAGATCCTGAAATACTTCACATTAGACTTCCTTCCTTTCCATAACTCATATGGAGTCTTCTTGGTACCAGGTCTAAAATACACCCTATTAACCGTATGACACGCAGTGTTAACGGCTTCTCCCCACAAGTTTCTAGCCACATCCTTATTGTGTAGCATGGCTCTGTCCATCTCCTGAATAACCCGATTTTTTCTTTCTACTACACCATTCTGCTGAGGAGTAATAGGAGCAGAGAATTCTTAATAAATACCTGATCTTGTGCAAAATGACTCCATATATGAGTTCTCGAATTCTTTACCATGGTCACTTCGAATTCTATCAATTTTCAAGTTCTTTTCATTTTGCAGTCTTGTGCACAAAGCTTCAATGTGCTCAGGAGCATCAGACTTGGATCGTAGGAGAATGACCCAAGTGTACCTAGTGAAATCATCTACCACAACCATGATGTATCTCTTACCACCGAGAGACTCGATTCTAGTTAGACCCATAAGATCCAAATGTAGAAGCTCCAATGGTCTAGATGTAGCTGATGTCTGAGTGTCAGGATGCTTAGCTTTTGTCTGTTTTCCAAGCTGGCACGGTCCACATACCACATTGCTCATCCTACTAAGCTTTGGTATTCCTAAAACTGACTCATGCTTAGATACAATAGAAAGATGTTTGTAGCTAGCATGTCCCATCCGTTGATGCCATAGATCTTCATTTGGCAAACGAATGCTATTACACACAATATCAGCATCAAGAACCAATCCATAACAGTTGTCAAGAGTGCGAACACCACTTATTAGTTTCTTTCCAGACTCATTCATGACAAGACACTTTCCCTTGGAGAATAGCACCATGAAGTCTTGATCACATATCTGACTAATACTCAGCAAGTTCACCCTCAGACCTTCTACATATAGAACGTTTGCAATGTCCAGTAATCCAAGTAGAGAGATAATTCCCTTTCCTTTAATCTGTGATTTGCGCCCATCACCAAAAGTGACATTGCCACCTTTCTTGGACTCAAAAACCTTGAAGAGAGATCGGTCTCTAGTCATGTGTCTTAAGCAATCACTGTTAAGGTACCACAAACATGTGTCCATTACTTTAAATGCGAACTTCATCATAAAACACACTTCGTGCTTAGATGACAAATCAGTGGGAATGGTGCTTTCTCTCAACTGCCTTATACGAGCTAAGCCTTTAACTTTCACTCTTCTCAGACGAACTCCTTTACACATTTTCACTCTGAGACAGTCTAGTTTCTTCTTAGCCAAACTGAGATCTTTTCCAATAGTCATCATAAAAGAATTCAAATAACTTTTAAACTTATATTTTCTGAGACACTCAAACAAATAGAAATTAGGAAAACAATATGTATTTGAAAGCAATGATCTCTTCAAGTCAGTTACAGCCATGACAATAGGGGTCAATGGATCAACACAACAAAGATTAACCCTAATCAGAGTGTGCCTGCTTTGATATCACTTGATAGGCCACAAACTAAATGACCCATTGTGATAGAAATTAATTAATTAATTAGCCAAGTTATTAATTAATCAATTTATCATGCAAACGCATGGTATGTCGAACAAATCACCAATAAACTAATTATGCAACGGAAAATAAATAACATGGTAATTTGTTTATGAATGGGAAAAACATAACGACAAAAACCCCACCGGGTGATTTTCAGGTTACCACTCCCGAAACTCCACTATTATCACAACAAGCGGTTACAAGTAAAAGAATCTCAAGTACCTTACCAACCTACAGTTGAACCCTTACCCCAATACCCAATTGGACTTGTTCTGTAGTGACAGTTTCCCTTTTCAATGCACGACTCCCAAGTACGTGACTAAACAATTGCGCGGATCCCAGTACGCGACTTCAAACACCAACTAAGAAGGTTGCTAGTTGCAAAGTTCTTCAGTTCATCCACATGATGAAGATCAAGAAGATGCTTGGTCACAATACCTTGCGGTGCAAATACACAGCAACTTCTTTAAGAGAAAGAGATAAACTAGGGCAAGAACTTCGTCTCCGATCACAATTTGCTTGAACAGAGTTTGCTCAATGCTTGTGCAACTTGTGAACACTTTGACAACCTTTAAAACAATCCTTTTATATGTTTAGGGTTAGGAGAAAAGAAAGCCCAAACATGTAATCATGGATCCCAAGAAAATCAGATCAAAATTTTAAAATTCATAAACCTCAACAGATAGAAGGTGTCGAGCAGGTGTCGAGCACATGGGCATGAGATAGCTTCTAAGTCTCGACACATGCTAGCTGTCGAGCTTTAATGAATGTGCACTTCTTCAGCTTGTTTCTTGGACAGACTTGATGACTTCAACACTTGATCTTGAAACCTTATTTCTTAAAGTATTAAAAACACCTAGAACTACCCAATTATAAGTAAAGTACGTTTTGTCAAAGGATTAGCCAATTACAATAAAAAATTGACATATGTTCTTAACAGGTAAACCACATATGTCCTAACAGGCTTAAACATTCTAGTCATCATCCTTTAGTAGGTAGACCCCGTGTTCTTCAAACCAAAGGGCATCACTTTTTAGTGATAATTTCCAATAGAAGTCACGAATGCTGTTTTTTCTTGACCACTCAGGGCTAGTGGTATTTGATGATAGCCTTAAAAGGCGTCTAAGAAGCTCATCTAAGGATGGCCTACAGTTGCTTCGACCAACTGGTCTATCTAAGGCATGGGGAACGGGTCTTTCAGATACACTTTATTTAAGTCTGTGAAGTCCACACAGACTCACCACTTCCCACTCTTCTTCTTTACAACCATAGTGTTAGCCAACCACTCAGGGTAGAACACCTCCTTGATAGCCCCTGCTTGCTTGAGCTTTCTCACCTTGTCCCTGATAGCGTTGGCGTGCTCTTTGGATGGGCACCGAGGTGATTGTTTTTTAGGAGTGGCTGATGGATTTACATTTAAGTGGTGACATATGAAGTTCGGATCAATTCCTAGGGCATCATAAGCGTCCCACGCGAACACGTAAATATTTTTTCTAAGGAACCCTATCAATCCCTCCTTTTCCCCAGGGGACAGTTGAGATCCCACCTGGAAGAATCTCTCTGGGTCATCGCCAATGATCACCTTTTATAAATCCTCACACTGTGCCTCATCGGCTGGTGCACTACCAAGCAATGTCAGGGTCTTTGATTGCTATGAGCTTTCTTCAACATGGGCCGAGGACTCTACTCTGGGCCAATGTGAGATGGCAGCCACCAGGCATTCTCTTATCGTAGCCTAGCAACCTTGAATTTCTAGGACTCGACCCTTGGAAGGGAATTTCACCTTTTGATGTAGGGTGGAGGCGACAGCTCTTAGGGTGGAGGCGACGGCTCTTAGGGTATAAAGCCAAGGTCTGGCCACGATGGTAGTATAAGGGGAGTAGGTATCCACCACAATGAAATCAACCTCCACTATCTCCGAGCCAATTTGCACAGGTAGTTTAATCTGACCCTTTGGCATGACAATCTTCCCATAAAAACTCATCAAGGGGAAGCTGTAGGGCGTCAAATCTTCTGGTGTCAGCCTCAACCCCTTATAGAGATCAGGGTACATGATCTCGGCTCCACTACCATCATCTACCATTACCCTTTTCACATCGTAGCCCCCAATCCGAAAAGTGATTACCAACGCATCGTCGTGGGGTTGGATAGTTCCAATTTTGTCTTCCTCGGAGAAACTCAAGACAGGATGAGGATACACTTTGGATCTTTTCGGCTCTGGGCCAGAGTCATCGACGGGTGGCCGAGTTATAGACATCACCCTAGAAGGGCCTGAGCCCGTCCTCCCTAGAGCAGCAAAGATTACGTTTATTGCTCCTATAGGTGGTCTTAGGGAAGTGTCTCTTTGGGGCTCCTAGTTTGCCTGGCCTTAGTGACCACTGGAAGGATGCAAAAGGTGCCTCAGTTTCCCTTCTCGGACCAATTGATCTAGGTGGTTCCAAAGGTTCTTGCAATCTTCTGTAATATGCTCATGGTCCTGGTGGTACTGACAATACAGACTCTGATTGCGCTTCATGGCCCCCCCAAAAGTTTTAAAAAATTTTTAGAGGAGGTAAAATTGCATACTTGAACAATTTTTCTAAGAACTAGCCCCCACATGAAAAATTATTTGCCCCCCCCCCCCCATTTGTCCACGTTTAGTGTTCCTTGCAAACTTGCTTTTCAACTTTTAATATTTTCCCTCGTTTATTATTAGTCTTTACTGTTGAAACTCCTTCATATGTCAAACCATTGGCTTGATTAGAAGTTTTACTTTTTCAATTCCCAAGCTTCAATATATTTTTCCGACCCGGTGTGAGCTGATTTTGCTCTTTATTGTTATTATATTGCTCTATGTTGTAAGTTGAGATTGTTGTCCGCATCTGTTGCTACTTGCTAGTAAATGTTGCTTCATGTTACTGAATATACCTGTCGCTATTTTCCTGCTTTGTTTTTTTTGCTCTATTTTGCTGTGGCCATTCTTTTGGCTTTGTATTCTTTCTTTTCTTTGTATGAAATTTATAATTTTGTCTCAAAAAAGAGTGTTGAGCTTATTTGAAACTAGCAAAAATGACTTTAAGATCTTGAGTAGTACTAGAGTATTCTTCTCCATTTTTTTTTAATTAAACCAATTGATAAGCTTTATTCAAAATACAAAGTCATCTTGTATTTTTATATATAATTTTATATTGGCTTATAAGGATTTTCCTATTTTTAATTCTAAAAATTTTATATTTTCTTGTAGATGTAATTGTTATATTTATATTTAATTTCTTGAATGGTTTGAACTTATGGTTGTTAAAAGGACTAAGAGAAACTTAGAAGGGAAAATGAACTTAAGATACTTAATTTTAGTTTTTTTAAGTCTAATAAGAATTACATTGATTAAACCAATGCACAAAAACATAGACATAGCATTTTGAGTTTTTCTTGAATTGTGACTCACTATAAGATAGTTTAACCTCGGCCTTTCCAAACCAAAATTTCTAGCTCCGCCCCTGCTCCTCGGACTATTATTGTTGTATCGGTCCGACTTGAAATCCCTCCCCTTTTGAGGGATAACCTTCTCCTTTCCTTTCCCTTGCAACTGGTCTTCTTCCATTCTCCTGTATTTGTCAATCCGGTCCATAGGTTGACGTACACTGGTAACAGGCTTGCCAATCAAGGACTTCCTCAAGCCGTGCTCAGTTGGGATGCCACTTTTAAAAGTGCTGATGGCAATGTCATCAAAGTTGTCGTCCATCTCATTATACATTTCCCAATATCTGTTCAAATATGCTTTTAGAGTTTCTCCCTCACGCATGGATAATGACAACAACGAACTTAGAGGCTAAGGAACCCTGTTGTTCGTGATGAAATGAGAGCCAAAAACTTGGGTGAGCTACTTATAGGAATCTATGGAGTTCGGCTTCAAGCCGTTGAACCACCTCATCGCTGCAGTTATTAGGCTAGATAGGAAAACCTTACACATTAAAACTTTGTTCTTGGAGTGGACGGTCATTCTTTGATTAAACTGGCTTACATGTTCTACGGGGTCCATCTGACCGTTATAAAGGGTGAATGTAAGCTGATGGAACCATCGAGGTAGCCTAGCCCTTTCTATCTTGCACGTGAAGGGTGACTTAAAGATCTGATCCAGAGTCTTACTCATGGCATCATTACCCAGGACTCTACTAGATGGGCTCATGTGTTTTCATCTATGACGGTGCTCGTCTTCATAAGAGAAGGTCTCGCTTGGAGGAATTCTTGATCTCTGCCTGTAATTTCCTTCCTCTTCATCATTAGAGGATATGTCAAAACTTGAAGGAGATTGCCTCCTCTGGGCACGGCGTCGTTTCTTTTTCAAGTCATTTATCTCCTGCTGCATGATTTGGTTACTGTTTTGTCTCTGGGATACGTGACTGCCCACTTGGGAGTGGCTTTTGCTCGTCTGGGTGGTATTCATGCTCCCTTCTTGATTCCTTTCATTCTCCTAATTTTGTTCACGATTGGGGCCAGCAAAATTACCCTGTCGCTAGGATCCTATGGGTTCTGTCCGTTGGGGAGCTGCTTAGTGTGGGTTTTCCCGGTGTGGACCTGATCCTACCATGTCTAATTGTTGCACTCGCTAATACACAAGTTCTTTCCACAGACGGCGCCAATTATAGGGACTGGGTTTGTGCACTATTCCTAAGGGATAAATGAATTCAAGCCCAGTAAGCCCAATACAATAAATTTGTAGAGGGTGGGTAGAAGAACTGGATTTAATGAGTGTAACAACAGTTAAAGATGATTTAAAGAATGAATAAGTAAAACAAATATGGACCTGAGCAAGTAATTCAATCCTCGGCAATGATCCGAGGAGTTTCAACTTGTTATTTCTTGAGTAATAGTGAAAATGGTTAGAAAGCTAGTTCAGATTGCTACAATGTTTTCTCTAGTAAAATCTTTGATGCATTTCTTAGAGCTCCTTCTTCCTTATATAATACTTTCATCCTTCATCTCCACCATACATGTGCAAGCCAGATCCGTCGTTTGTTGGTCTTTGTCACATCAACCTCCCCCCAAAACTCTTAGGTAGTAACTGTGAGTCTGAAAAGTCACTGCTCAGGCATCATTTCCACATTAATGCAGCTAAGTTGTTAGTTATGGAGCATTTAATGTGGAGGTAGCAGCTTTTCTTGGAATTGCTCTACCGTCATGCCCCAGGGTGCTCATTCGCTGTACTTGTCTTTGAAGTGCTCTGGAAGGCTATCTTTAACAATAAATCACTGTTCTTCCACCTCGGCCTTGGCTGGTCGAGGACAGGGTTGTCCTCAGTAGCTTCTTGGGCTGTCATGATCATTACTGCCTTCTTCGTATGCAATTATGGGCCTTGGCATGGGCCTCAGGCCCAATACAAAAGGTGGATGTAGATCGCTGGGCTATATGACCCCACAATATCATTTTCACCTCAAAAGTGGTAATTAAATAACTAAAATACCCTAACAAATTTCACATATTTACCAATAGCCCATCAGTCTTTCTCCTTCCCTAAATAAACAAGTTTTCAATTAACCTTCAAGTTTTCTTGGCTAGCAGCCTGTGTTAGTTGTATGTAAGTCTTTCTTTTAACGGAATTTGCTTTCATAGCATTCACATCCGGTTTTTACAAAAAATTCTATTTTACCATCAAAAGCTACTTTATCATTTATACTATACCATTTTACAACACACCTAACATCCCAACTTTTATTTTATTATACTACACATTAAATTAATATAAAGTAAAATAAAAATAATAAAAACATATTTCTCACTTCTCTTTCTAATCTCTGTTTCTCTTAATCTCTTAACCACCCACCCACCACCACCACCACCACCACCGTCCAACTTCCCAGTTACACCACCCACCTCCGTTAAGCAACATATTCAAACCACCCACCACCAATAACAGACCCACAGTGACCAAACACCACCCACCACGCCACCACTATAACGCCAACCCAAACCAACCAATCCAAATCCAAAATCCAACAAATCAGAATCCAAAATCCAACCAAAGTCCAACCAATCAGAATCCACCTTATCTTAAATCCATAGCAAAAAATCAAAATCAAAACCCCATCAGAATCGGAATCCACCCCAAACCTCATCGAAACTCACCCAAAATCAAAACTCACTCACCTCTGCCACAACCCACCTGATCTCGCCACATCATGACCACGCCCATCTCCACCATGCACGACCTCATCACAACCCAACACTGATCTCCATTGCTGCACAACTCACTCGATCAAAACCCACGCCGATCTCGACCCACTCAATCAATGCCACAGCCCAACCCAACTCTAGTATAAAGCTTTGAACGAAAGAGAGAGAGAGAGAGGACCAAAGGGGAGAGAGAATAAAAGAAAATATGAAATGGAGAGAGACAAAGAACGTGGGAGACGGAGAGAGAAAATATTAATTTTATATTATACCATTTGCTATAATACTGTCATAGAAAATTTTTATACTATATCAAGATTGTAAATTTTTTTTGTTTTTATAAAAGTCCGAGTAATGTAGGTTTTTGGGGCTTTGATGCTAAATCATACCAACATATGACATTTGCAAGACCCAATGCAAATGCAAGTTGCTTTACATCTATTCCCTTTTCTCAAAGTTGCTTAATGTAGTTCAGTATTTCAGTTTAGTCTCATAAGTAATTTAGTTGTAATTTGTTGAAATTGTGTAATTATGTGTGATGATTTAATGATAAGTAGAAGTATGAAAGAGAAAACACATACACAAAGGTTTATGTGATTCATGGCCTGATGGCCTACATCTATGGTTAGAAAGCTCTTGAACGATTACATATTGATATTAAGCATTTTTATGTTACAATGAACCCAATGCAGTGTTTATTTACTAAAGACATTGTGAGAGACCGCGCCCCCAACCCGCTTTTTTATATGATGTTGGGCCAAACCATTGTTATTAATACCGTTTCAGACCCCATTTCGATTTGTCCAGTGGAATGGAATATTTCGGTACCGGCCGATTTCGGCGTACCGTTTCAGGGTGTTTCGAGTTCCTAAAAAATAATTTTTATATATTCTTGTAGAACATAAAATTGTCAATTCTAATAAATAAATAAGTAAATATCAAATAATACAAATCATTTAGTCTTAACTCTTAAGTCTTAAACATCAATTTAACATCACACAATAAGAAGATTCACAAAACAATAACTAAATATCAAATAATACAAAACATTTAACATCAATTTAACATAATATTACTCCTCCTCCTCATCATCATCCATGAGAGAAGTATCAAATTCATCATCAAAAGAACTCCCACAAGAACTACCAACACCCATTGAAAGACTTGTCAAGCCATGTTCATTGTTGTTGTCATCATCGTCATCAACATCAATAGTTTCAAATTCAGCTTCCTCTTCCACATTCACCACGGCTACTGGTTCATTAAAACAATCCCAATTTATGTCATCTGGATTAATAAGTGCAAGTTCTTCAGCCACCCAATCTCCCATCAAGTCAATGTTATCCAAGTTATAGGATCCAATGCATACTTATTCCTTTGAATGTTCCTACCAATGAGAATATTAAACATTAGTAACATTTTATAAATTATAATTATTTGAAAGTTCATTTCATTTACATATGAGTAACGATTATAAATTTACCTTTCTCGAAGCCTCAAATTATAATGGACAAAGACCAAATCATTTACTTGTTTATGTTCCAATCTGTTTCTCTTCTTTGAGTGAACATATTCAAATGTGCTCCAATTTCTCTTACAACCAGTTGCACTACAACATTGACTTAGCACACGAATGGAAAATGATCATAAATCTGGAGCTCCAAGTCCAAATTGCACCCACCATAAAACTACAATAACAAATAAAAATGTAAAATAAGCATTGCTCATGTAATCTTACAATAACAACTATAAAGGATAAATAGACATATTGAAAGGAAATACTATTAAATTATTAATGTTTACCTGGATTTAGTCTCTCTCGTTGGTGGATTGCTAGTGATGTGCCAAAGTCACCAATTGACTTTTTGTACACATCAAGTTGTGAACTTATTTTGTCTTGAATGTCAGGTTCAGGAACCAACCTCATTAGAGTGCTTATCAACCCTCTTTGAACTTCATTTTGCCTTTTAAATGAAGGCCTAAAGTAAATTGCAGGGTTAAGAAAGCAACCTGCTGCATGCAAAGGACTATGAAGTTGTTTGTCCCATCTAGGATCAATAACTCTAATATAATGTCCATACAAAGAAACTCTGTTCTTCAACCTTCTTTTTATTTCCTCTTTTGCTTTGTCCATTGCTTCAAACAAGTACCCCATAGCAAGTTTCTCATCCCCATCAACAAGACGAAGTACTCTAACTAAAGGCTCACTAACTTTCACTATGTTCTTGCATTGAGACCAAAACGAATAATCTTCCAAAACAATTTTACTTATCTCCTTCCCAACGGCAGTCTTAGCATGGGGGCATGAAAGCCATTTATCACAAGTGAACATTTATCTAAGCTCTTTTCTGAACCTTAGCATGCTTTGTAGACTTAAGAAGTTAGTGGCAAACCTTGTAATTGTAGGACAACATAACTCTCTTCCATTTGTAAAATCTTGCCTCATCAAGTCTAAAACAACTCCATGGTTGTAAATGAACTTTGTTATCTTTTTTGCCTTCTTAATTGCTTCATCAACAAGAGGGAACCACTTAGGATTAGCAATATTTCCAACATCAAGTCTATGCAATGAGCTGCACAAGGAGACCAAAATAAAGTACCATACTTCTGCTGTAATTTTTTTTCCAGCTTTTTTATAGGCAGAAGCATTATCTGTAATAAATTGCACAATATATTCCACACCAATTTCTTGAACAACAGAATCAAATATATTGAACAACGTTTCAACATCCTTTGTAAGGCCTGAAGTGTCAACAGATTTCAAGAACATGGCACCCCTTGGACAATACACCAAAAAATTCATTATTGGTTGTTTTTTATTTGTCCACCCATTAGACATCATTGAACAATCATATACTTTCCAATCATTTTTTATATCTAACAAAAAATCATTAACTTCATGGACAACATTTTTCAAAAGGGGTCCCCTTAACTCATAAAAAGAAGGCCCATTTCCTTAAATCCCGGCCCAATAGCAACAATGGAATCTATCATAGGTTGATAATAGGGTGACTGAGATGCATAAAAGGGTACATTAGAATGATACCACCATCTTGTCACATTCATTTTTGCATTATCAATCATTGCTTTTGTAGCCAAAGCACTTCTTATAGAGGGTTGAGCACCGGGGGTTGTTCTAAGAGCAAAATAACTCTTAATTTTCTTCTTTCCTCTTATTTGACCCATATCAGTGTCAACACCCTTTCCCCTAGATTTTCGTTTACCTAATGTTTGAGGGGGACTCTTTTCAACAATCTTAACCTCATCCTCCTCCTCCTCCTCATCAAAATCATATGGGTTCCCAATTTCTGATTAAATCATCTTTTTAGTTTGTTTAGATTTTTTTAAGTCTTTAATCATTTGTTTCATTTGAAACCTAATATCAGATGAAACCTTTTTACATGGTTCAACTTGACCCCTAATCCCAGCAAGATGATACTTAAGTCTAGTAATACCACCCCCTTTAATCAACTTATTACAATGCAAACATATAGTGTTATTTTTTGCGTTAGGCACTGCACGGGCATGAGCCCATGCGGGATCCTCTAATCTTGCAGGGGCAGAGGCCGTAGAAGCAGAAGAAGTACATACACAGGCATGAGCCCATGCGGGATCCTCTAAACTATGAGGAGTACGATAATCAACCATAGTTTACTGTTCAATGAAATGAAATGAAATTCAATCAAAGGCAGTAGCTAAAATTTAATTTAACTTGTATGAAGTGAATGAACAAACAAATCACTTAACCACAAAAAAAATCATAAGTTCTTAACCACAAAAAAAATCATAAGTTCTTAACCACAAAACAAATTCTCAAATTCTTAACCACAAAACAAATCATATGATTCTTAACCACAAAACAAATCACAAGCTATTTTTGTTTTACTAAGTTACAAATCAGATATATTTACTAAGTTAGTAAGTTCTTAACCACAAAACAAATCATAAGAAAAAAATTTTATGATTTGGCTGAAGCTTCAATCTGAGAGAGTGAAAGTAGAGAAAGAATACCTGATTTGGCTGTTCAATCTAAGAGAGACAGAGAGACAGAGACACAGAGACTGATGAGTATGAGAGCAGAGAGAGCACAGCCACAGCACAGAGACTCCACCCTCCACAGAGAGCACGACGGCGGTGAGTGAGAGATTTGAGAGTGAAAGAATCCAAGAAAATAATAAGTCTGACTCGTTTAAGATTAGGTATTTTAGTAAAGTCCAAAACAGTGTCGTTTGGACCGTTACTATTTATTTTATTTTTTTTAATAATAGGCCAAATCTTGTACCGGCAAAATTTGCATCTCAGTCGGAATTTGCCGAAATTGTCCGAAATGGCCCGAAACTGCCCGAAATCTGACCCGATATGGAACCGGGGGGGGGGGGTATTCCAGTACCGGTTTGCATACCGGTACGAAAAATTTCGGCCATTCCAGCCCGAACAGAACGGAATCAATAACAATGGGCCAAACCCACGTGAATGGGTGGAGTCGTGTTATTACCTCTCAAAATGGAGGTTCGACTGATTATATTTTCCCCCTTAAATTAGGGGTTTTATAATGGAGTCGCCACTTATTTAATTATTGGAAAAATAAGAAAACCATAATTGAAAGATTCCTCATTTTATTAATTTGAAATTGAATTTACATTGATCATAGGAAAATCACATGGCCTTGGTCCTAGATACAATCTAAGATAAAGTACATGGCTTTGTTTCCTAGTTACAATCTAGAAATTGGAAAATTACATGGATAAGCATTTGATCTACTAACCTTTGATCTAAGTTCGGAGGCTATGTTACAAGGTGGGAAGGTGTTAGGCACCCACCTTGCCCGGTGAAACCGGTCTCCTAGACTATGTTGAATTTAATGTGTGTGCATGTGATAAATCATAATTCAATTTATTAAGCATGGCATTTGGATTGAAAAATAAACTCTAGTGAATGTGTGTGGATGGTGATATTCTAGATTCAAGGATTTAAAAAAATTATTAAGCAAACATGTTTTTCATATTTTTAGTGTGAATTTAAGATTAAAACTAGTGATATGCATGAACATGTGATGAACAACCGAGAACATGTGAAGAACACATAAGAACATTTAAGAACATTCAAACATATTCAAGATAATTTAAATAATTACTATCATGCTTTAATCCTAAATTTTTACCATGGTAACACAAAAAACAAGTTAGGGAAATGAATTATACCTTCATGCAATATCTATACGATGGAGGAAGAGACTATTAGTAAAGGTCCTAAGGGTGGAGGAAAAGAAGAGTTAGGAGAGGAAAAGTGAGTCTCACTTAATACCTTGAGTCTTAGGAAGACCAAGATATGACAAGACTACTCAACTTCGCTAGAACTCAAGAGAGAAGAAGAGATGGGGTTTTTGTGTGTCTTGGAATGAAAGAGAGGGGGGGTTTATATAGTAATTGTGGAGAAAATATGAATGGAAGTGTTAGGACATATGTGTTTCTCATGTTATAGAACAAATGTCATGATTTTATGTAATTGGCTTATCCTTTGACAAAATGCACTTTACTTGTATTTGGGTAGACTTAGAATGTGTTTAACTACTTCAAGAAACCACATTTCAAGATCTAGTGTTGAATCCTTCAAGTATGTTCAAAAAATCAAGCAAGGAGTGCAAAATCATTAAATCTCAACAGCTGGTCGATACCTGCTCAACACCTCCTATCTGTCGAGGTTTAAGAATTTCATATTTCAACTCTAATTTTCTTGGGATCCGTGAATCTGTCTATGGGCCTTTTTTTCTTCTAACTCTAGACATATAAAAGGATTGTTTCAAGAGCCGTCAAACGGTACACAAGTTGCACAAGCATTGAGCAAACTCTGTTCAAGCAAATTGTAACCGGAGAAAAAGTTATTGACCTAATTCATCTCTTTCTTGAAGAAGTTGTTGTGTATTTGCACCGTAGAGTTTTGTGACCAAGCATCTTCCTGATCTTCATCGTGTGGATGAACTGAAGAACTTTACAGCCAACAATCTTTTCAGATTGGTGTTTTGAAGTCGTGTACTGGGATCCGCGCAATTGGTTAATCATGTACTTAAGAGCCATGCATCAGAAAGGGGAACTGTCACTACAGAACAAGTCCAACTGGGTATTGGGGTAAAGGTTCAACTGTAAGTTGGTAAGGTACTTAGGATTCCTTGCTTGTAACTGCTTGTTGTGATAATAGTGGAGTTTCGGGAGTGGTGACCTGAAAATCACCCGGTGGGGTTTTTGCCGTTAGGTTTTTCCCTATTCGTAAACAAATCACCGAGTCATTTATTTTCCGCTACATAATTAGTTTATTGGTGATTTGTTTGTGCTACCATGTGTTTGCATGATAAATTGATTAATTAATAACTTAGCTAATTAATTTCTACCACAATGGGTCATTCAGTTTGTGGCCTATCAAAAAGGCAATTGAATGAGGGTTAACAAAGAATCATGAACCTAGATCTCATTTTAGCCTTGAGGGAAATCTGGTGCATTAAATGGAAAGATTGGTGGGAGTGAAGAGCAAGCCAAGTTCAGTTTTCCCGTAACTGCTGTAACAGCCTGTGAAGCTAATTTCGAAAAATCATATCTGACTCAATTCTGATCGGAATTTTCTCATTCTTATGGTCAAATTGAAGCCCCGGATGTCTAGTTTCTAGGAAAATTAACCTCATTCACAGATTCAAAATATTCTGAGAGATATCGATGAAATGGTGAGCATAGGTCATTTGTTAGAAATTGGTTTCAACATAATTAACATTAATGGCTCCAATCACTCCCATTTCAGACTTAATTGGTTTCAAATTTACTCTAATTAAAAGATAATTACACAAATTACTCATTGAATAATTAATGTTTAACTATCTAATTAATTAGGTGTGTGCAACCCTACCATAAAATGTAGTCCTAACCACTCAAATTATGACACATCATCGATTTCAAATTGATTATACTTATAACCAATTGAAATCAATTGTTCATAATCACATATAGTCGAACTCAATTTGTGATAGTGCATCTCAATCATTAAAACTTGATTTGATGATAACTTTCAATCTGGTGGTCCGATTATGGCTTATGACTAGTCAATTTGATCGTTACAACATCAAGATCATTTTCGTGAAATGAGATTAAGGATCTAGTGACCAAAATCAAGATGCATATTTTCAAGGTGACGTCACCCTTTTACCCTATGACCACTTAAGCTATATTATGTCTAACACACTTAGCTTCAAGGCTCTTACTTATGGTACTGTAGTTCATAATTAAGTAGCATAGTTATCATATAACTTTACCAAATCTTGAAATTGTCATAAACAAAACGCACTTTTATAACCTCTTCTTTTTTGAGGCAATTTCAAACCCAAAATCCTTCAACATGAGGTCAATTCTAAATTATCTATCTCAAAATTGCCTCGAGATCAAAATGAGACATAACCTCAAAGTCACATCGAGGTGTAATTTAAAAAAAATAAATAAGCGAAAGTTAGGTGTAAAATCACGACTTCTTTCAAAATGAGAAATAAAAAGTTAACTTGGGCTTTAGGTTGACCCTGTTTGGTTGATTTTTTTTAAAACAACTTTTTAGTTTATCTTCAAACTATTCTATTGTTAAATAAATGTTCTGTTCGTACTATTTTTTTTTCTTTTTTTTCCAAATGCAAAAACACACTATTACTGAAACTTTCAGCACGAATCCCAGATCCAAATTAACCCTTCTGTATCATCAAACAAAATGCCAAAAAAGAATGGGGGCCAAAACAGAGGAAAAAGGAAAAGGTAATGGCAGCATGGCACTTTGAAATTTGAATTGTAAATCTCATCTCAAGCTAAGGTTGTTCTTTAATTACTTATTTAAGGTTTGAACTTTGAAGAGATGGAATGGCAGTCTCGTAATAATATAATAAAAGAAAGTAAAGGTCAATTGAAGTTTTTCTCACATCAAAAAAAAAAAAATTGAAGTTTTTCTATAGATTCTTATAAAGAACAGTGGACCAGACAAAGGTGTCTCATGTCTCAACCTCGATGTCAACGCCTACCAAACAAATGAATAAAAGCTTAGTTCTAATAAAAGCCTGGTAAAAAATTGAGGTACAGATGCACCATATAATAAATGCTTTCTAGATCATGCCTCTCTCGTCTCATTAGCCATTTTGTAGGTTTTGTAGGGGGTGTGAAAAAGTGAGAGGATGAAAAATTAGTGAGAGAATAAAAAGTGATAGGATAAAAAGATTTAGAGCCTGTTTGGTTTGAGTTTTTTGATAACTCAATTATCTGTTTCCATAACTCATAACTCAAAAATGGTGGGATCCATAGCAAAAAGTTTGTTTGGCAAACAATAACTCTGTTTCCATAACTCTGTTTCCATCACTCAATTCTCTAATTTTTAAGTTATGAGTTATGGAAACTGAAAACAACTTTTGGCTGTTTTCAGTTTCCATAACTCATAACTCAATGGCAATATTGTAATTAAACACACATAGGGGACCCACAGCCGCAACTTTTGACCAACTTTTGGCTTTTTTTTTTTTTTTTTTTTTCTTGGTTGGGCGTTGGCTGTTTTTTTTTTTTTTTTCTTTTCTTTTCTTTTCTTTTCTTTTCCTGGGTTGGCGTTGGCTGTTTTTTTTTTTTTCCTTTTCTTTTCTTTCCTGGGTTGGCGTTGGCTGTTTGTTTTTTTTTTTTCTTTTTTTTCTTTTTTTTCTTTTCTTGGGTTGACCGTTCATTTTTTTTTTTTTTTCTGGGTTGGCGTCGGCTGTTGGTTTTTTTTTTTTAATATTAGCTTCGGTGAGTTGGGTACTGAAAAAAAAAAAAAAAAAAAAAAAAAAACACTGTACCGGCTGACAGGTGTGGGACCCATGAATAGTGAGAAAAAATTGAGTGATGAAAATAAAAGTGATGTTGCCAAATGAGTGTGAAAAAATGAGTGATGAGTAATGAGTGATGAGTGATGAGTTATGAGTGATAAGTGATGAGTGATGGAAATTGAGTGACGGAAATTGAGTGATGAAAAATGCTTAACCAAACAGGCCCTTAGTTTTTTTTCGTGTGTGTTTGGTTAGATTGGTGAAAAAGTGAAAGGGTGGAAAACTTTTTTGTATGGTTGGAGAAAAAAATAGGAGGATAGAAAATGTAGTTTATATAAATGGACTATTATCTTCTTGTTATATAATAATATAATAGTGAGAAAGTGAGAGGGATATGTGAGTGTAATAAAGTGAAGGTATTTGTGTAAAATGTATTTCTCATCACTTTTTCCCCCTCATTTTCCTTCCAATTTGAAAGAATAAAAAATGTAGACTCAGGAAGGAAAATTTTCTATCCTATTTTTTGCCTCTCCTGTTTTCTTTTTTCAACTAAACAGTGAAAAATAATATTTTTCACTCTATTTTCCTTTCCCTATTTTTCATCCTTCTTATTTTCACCTCAATCAAAGATACCCTTACTTCATAAAATGGAATCTCATTCCCAACCAAAAAAAAAAAAATCGGTAGTACTGGTACTCCGCCTACGACCTATCTATTTTAAAAGCTCATTCAATGTTTTCAACAGTTCCTGATTGCTTCTTGAGTTCAACAGTAATTACAAAGGATAAAGCTTTCGGCTTTTTACAAAAAAGCCTTTTACTTTTTGAGACACTGCCAAAAAAGAAAATTCAATTTTGAACTTAAGATTCACTTATTGAGGAGTGTGAATTTGATGATCAAGAATCACACTAAAGATTACTCCGGCTAAGCAAGGCAATCGAAGCAGGGCCAGCTCCACTTGGAGCCCAGGTGGTTCAAATTAACCCCCTGAACTGGCCCCAAAAAATAAAATTATATACAAATTAAAAAAAAAAATTTGATCCCTTAAAATAAATATTTGAACACCTTAACATTAGATTTTTTTGAAGGCCTGCTGAAATAAGTTTGAATATGATCATCTAAACAATATTTTACACTTTTTAATCATACAAAAAAAAAAAAAAAAAAAAAAAACTCAATAACAAACCAATTTGATCTAAAATATGGGGAAAAAAATTAATATACCCAATAAAAAAAGTACAAATTTGTTAATTGTAAACTTTTAAAAAAGATCATTTAGATTTAAAAATTTTTGAAATAAATTAATCAAATGAGAGATCAATGGATGAATAATTGTTTGGCCATGTACATTAAAATAGATGTAGCTTATAGGATTGATAATGCAAAATATGAAACATCATAAAAAGCAATTGTAAAAATTTATGTATTTCGGTTTTTGTTTGTTTTGTTGTGATGTCGATATATTTAAATTCTCTTTTGTTTTAAATTTTTTATAATTTATGTTTCTTATTGACCACCCTAAATAATAATCCTAGAGTTGCCACTAAATCGAAGGTCCAGATTCCAAAGGTTCAATAATAGAAGGTTTATAAGATGAAGATAATAATGATGCAGAGATCGTCAGTAAATGGGTTTGTCTAGATGGATCAACACAAGCACGTCCGAGTTCCTGCAAAGTTAATAAGAAAGAAGTGGGATCCTTTCAGGGTGGTCACCAGTGTGGTGTCGACCACAGAGACTCCGATGATAAAGTCAATGAATATGGCTTGAGGGATATAGAGAACTCAATAATAGAGGTAAAAGATGATTAGAATGTATGTACCTTGTCTTGGATTTAGTAGGCCTATATATATAAGCTTTCTTTAGTAGTTGCTCCTCTTCTTAAATGGTGGTTTAAAGACTGCATAGGTAACGTCCCAAGTCTTTAGTTCGGCCTTTATTGGGGCCCCAATGGTCTTCTTACTGATGTATAACTATCAGGGCATTAAATAATAGTTTTCATGATGCTTTATCCTTGTCCAGGTTGGCTTTCTTGGACGCGGGTAATTACTTGGTCCGTCAAATACAATCAATAGTTAAGGGCCCATTCGGTAAAAAGTGTTATAAAAATAGGTGTTATGGTATTTAAACACTAAAAACTGTTGTTTAAACAATAATACTAAACACCCCCTAATTGATGGATAACTACAACACATTATTTGAGAATCAAAAATCAAAATCATAGTTTATTGGATAAGATTTTGAGTAATACTAAAGACTTTTTTTTTTTTTTTTTTGCAGCTACTAACATAATTTGTTTGTTATGATTGGGACAAATAAGTATAACTTTCACTTTTAATTCTACAAAATATTGTATTTTTTTTTTTTGATCTGACAAAATATTGTATATGTAAAGACTAATTGTAAAATTGTAATAGCATTCCTAACTTGACTTTATGCCAACACAACCAACACTCATTGGATAAGATTTTGAGTAATACTAAAGACTTTTTTTTTTTTTTTGCAGCTACTAACATAATTTGTTTGTTATGATTGGGACATATAACTTTCACTTTTAATTCTACAAAATATTGTATATGTAAAGACTAATTGTAAAATTGTAATAGCATTCCTAACTTGACTTTATGCCAACACAACCAACACTCAACAGTCGACACACGTGGCACTTTTTATGGAGGACCAACCAAGCAAATCAAATTCTCATCCCACGCAGCACTATTGTATTGAAATGCATTGGATTCCCAAACACAAAGCTGATTCAAACCGTCTGATTTTTAGTGGACAATGGGTTCCACCGTGTCAAGTGTCTTTTTAATTTCCAAAGTGCTCCCGCTGATTGTAGTAGAAGTGTAGAACTCAAAACTCAAAAGCTAATATAGTATTCATTCAAATGCATCAGGGAAAGCCTTAATATTGTGGTAGCACACAACAATGCAAGTAGAAAAACAACACGAGATCTTAACTGCCCTGACTTGGAAGATCTTTTGTCGGTTTTCTTTTTGGCTCTTTTTGCCTCTTTTCACGTACTGGCCAAACGGGTTGTGCCTTTTCATGATTTAATGGCCAATAAAGTAGGCATAGTGTTATAGTGGGTCTAAAATCTAATAAAATTCTAAATCTGTAATATTGTGGCAAAGTCAGGGGCCAAAGCATCACATCACAGCCACACACACATATACTACATTCGAGCGGGATGTAAGATGAAACCCCATTTGTCCGTTGCTTCCTTTTGAATTTCAAATATCAATGCCCCTTATTGGACACAACAAAACCCACCCACTTATCCCACCAAGCAAAACCCACGTCTCTCTCTCTCTCTCTTTGGTTTCCATTTTTTTTTTCTTCAAAGAAATCTTTCTACTTTGAGCTCTTTTTTATTTTTTGTTGCAAAAACCACTATCTCTGTCTTGAGTTTAATGTTGATTGCACAATATCAGTGATACCCACATTCTCTTTCTTAGCAAAGTTTTGATCTTTGAGCTTTTAGTAGCTCAGTTTCCTCAAGAATCAAACAGTTTCTTGCTTGTGCTAGCTAGCTGGAGAAGAGCAAGATCTCTTAAGTAATGGGTGCTTCAGGGAAATGGGTAAAGGCTCTTATAGGTCTCAAAAAGCCCGATAAAGAAGAACATGTAAGCTCTCATCTATTACTTTCTAACACTTTCATTCTCTGTTTATGTATAAAGCCTGAAACTTTGTGTTGTGTTTAGGAGAAGGTGAGTGGTAAGAGCAAGAAATGGAGGCTATGGAGGAGTTCTTCAGGGGATTTGGGGTCCTCATGGAAAGGTTTCAAAGGAAACCACAGAGCAGCTTCTGAAGGGTCTGATTCTCCAGTGGCTGATGCTTTTACAGCTGCAATGGCCACAGTGGTTCGTGCTCATCCTAAGGATTTCAGGGTTGTAAGACAAGAATGGGCTGCTATCCGGATCCAAACTGCTTTTCGTGGCTTCTTGGTAAATGGGTCTCTCTTCTATTATCTTTCCCTTTTTATCTGTTTGGTTTCTGAGATGAGTGAAAAAGAAAGTTGAAAACTTGCAGATGAGGTCTACAGTTTTTGGATATTTTCATATTCTTCTATTTTCAAAGCTCTCCAGATAAGCATATGGAGAGTTTTTATTTTTCCTTTTTCTTTTTCGGTTTGAAACTTAACAGATCTAATCAGCTTTCATAAATGAGAGGGTAAAATGGTTGGCCTGAAGCTAAGCACCATAGACTAGAAATATATAGTTATCTTATACTTAATTAGTTTATTTCACATCGAAAAGTTTAGTTCTTGATGTTTTAAATTTAGCTCCCAAAAGCAACGTTGCAACATTGGATTGTTTCATGCTACTATGTACAGCTTTAATAGATGAGGGGGAAATGGACAGAAAATTTCAAAGTTTAATGTAGAGGAAATAAATTTTAGACCTACATCCAAGGGGTCAGTCTAACCGTTCATGGCCTCATGCAATCCATGGGGTCCTAAATTCAAGTCTCTTAATCAATATCTTAGGGCCAGTCCTAAAAGATTCTTCCATGTAATTACCAAGAGTGTATGGGATGGGCGAATTACACATGCAGGGATTAGTGGGGGCCCTTATAAAGAAGTGAACTTTTCTTACAAATTGTATTCCAGGACTACGATAGTATGATGGGCGTTAATTTTCACACACTTTTTATTTTACATCCTCAGTATTCATCACCTATTTCACCTTTTAAATGTGGACATCAATAAAAAATGTGACATTACGCTTGAAATTATAAACGTTATGTTTACGAAGTGCATATTAATGAGTGTGAGAGGACAATTACCTATATTATGCTATGTGCAGCAACAAAAATATTCTAACCCCAGGAAATCAAATGATTAGTATAGTGTGATAAGTTCCAAGAGTACTTATTTGATGAGTAACTGTTTGTCTATTAAACCTGTTAAAGAACTCATCTTTATATCATAGAGATTTAAATCTTTTTCTAAGAATGTTTCCATTTATTTTGGGTGTTGCGTTCTGTGAAAAATTGTAGGCAAGAAGAGCTTTGAGGGCCTTGAAAGGAGTGGTGAGGCTTCAAGCTCTAGTTCGGGGTCGACAGGTGAGGAAGCAGGCTGCTGTAACACTGAGGTGCATGCAGGCTCTTGTTCGAGTTCAGGCTCGAGTTAGGGCTCGTCGTGTCCGAATGTCCATAGAGGGACAGGCTGTACAGATGATGCTTGAAGAGCGCCGCACCCAGGCTGATCTCCTAAAAGAAGCTGAGGTACCACTACAAACTGTCTTGGGTCCATTTCTTGTTGGTCTTATCTCAGTTGATTTTACTCAAATAAGGCCTTCTACTGATTCATTTTAATCGTTAAGCAAAACTAGCCAGTTTGTATTTCACATTCCTTGTAATGCACATTAGAAAGAGTTTTAATTTCAAACCTTAATTTTCAGGAGGGGTGGTGTGATAGCAAGGGAACATTGGAAGATGTTAAAACGAAGATACAAATGAGGCAGGAAGGTGCCTTCAAGAGGGAGAGAGCAATTGCATACTCTCTAGCTCAAAAGGTATAAATGGATTCGTTTGAATTTTAGTTGCTTTCTCTACTTCACCCATGGCCCTGATTAGTCGATTAAGGGTCCATAATTGATTCCAAAATTTTGGGATTAAGACTTTATTGTTGTTGTCTCTTCATATGAGTAATATGATTCTTTATATATTTATTTATTTATTTATTTTTATATATTCTTTTTTAGCAATGGAGATCAACCCCCAATTTGAATTCACGTACAAGTGCCTTAGTGTACCCACTCAAGAATCATGAGATTGACAAGAACAGCTGGGGATGGAGTTGGTTAGAACGTTGGATGGCTGCCAAGCCATGGGAGACTAGATTGATGGAACAATCCCACACTGACCCCTTGGAGACAACTCCACCTCCAAAGAGTTGTGCAGATTCCATTTTAGGCTCACATTTGAAGTCTTCTGAACCATGCTACGTGAAGGTCAGAAAGAATAATGTCTCTACTAGGATTTCTGCTAAACCTCCCCATAATGGACAAGTTGCTCGTTCATCTTCAAGCCCGAGTTCTGAATTCCGGTATGATGAGAGCTCTGCCTCATCTTCAATCTGCACATCAACAACACCAGTTTCTGGAAACACTGGATTGGCTTCTGAGAGAACAGAAGATAGTAGCAGTAATTGTAGGCCAAGTTACATGAACCTGACTGAGTCCACTAAGGCAAAGCAGAAAACATGCAGTTATCAATCTTATAGAGTCCAGAGGCAGTCAATGGATGAGTTCCAATTTCTCAAAAGGTCAGCAGCTTTCTCTAATGCTGATTCTAAAAGCAGTGCTGGTTCTGAGCCTTCAATCAACTTTTCCAAGCCGCTTCACCTGCCAACCCGATTGGATAAGCACTCAATGAAATTAAGGTAAAATATGGATGCATTCATCTCTGTCTGTTCAAGAAGTTCAACAGCTTGTTGTTCCCTAGTGCCTCTATTTAAGAATGTGTATTAAGTTTAAGGAGGTTGTATAACTGAGCTGTACTGAAACACCCCCAATCAGTTAATGTGATTGATTCAAGGGTTCTTTATTTGTAAAATAGTTTGTTTGTTGTTACTTAAAGCTATTAAGGGTCTGTTTGGGATCCACTTATTTTGTTGAAATTGAAAACTTTTTGTTGAAAATACAGTAGATAAAAGTAAATGTTAGTTGAAATAGTACAGTGAGACTCATAAATAGTAACAAAAATAAGTTGGCAAAAAATAAGCTAGCCAAACAGACACTAAGTAATTTTGAAGAGGTCAATTGATAAAGAGTAAAATGCTAGAGGAACTAATGAACTTGAGCAGAATTTAATTTGTTTAAGGCCAGGATACTGAAGAGACCCAAAAATTTTGCATGGATTAATTACTAGAAACAAATCAGGATAACATGAATTCAAACTAAGAGCTTATAGTAGGCTACAAACTATGAATGTGTCTTCAGAAGACAGTTGTATTGTATACCCTGATAGTAGGCTACAAACTAATCTTTTTCGTAATATAAGTTTACAACAGAGGGAATTGATATCAAGATAATCTATTGCCATTTCTTGATGCCAACAAAGTTGCAAGTGTCATATTTTGAGTGCGTCACAAGTATGACTGGAAAGTTTACTTAGCCATGTTTAACAAATTCATGTTCGTTTTATCACTCTAAGCTTGACACCATGCTTGAAGTTGAGAATTATGCCATATTCAAGTTCCAAAGGTTTTTCCACGTTTGGTGAATGTCGAAATACATATTTCCGGTATAAATGAATCAATGAGAGCTTTATTTCTTGGATGGAAAATTTCTGTCCAATGCATGATCGAGGCCCAATTCCAAAGGGTATAAAAGCATAAGGATGCCTTTGCTTTTCTTCTTCACAATTTGGGTCAAATCTCTCTGGTCTGAACTTTTCTGGGTCCTGGAAGTTCTTTGGATCTTTTGCTAGAACTCCAAGTGCTAGCCAAACCCATGTCCCCTGCTCATCAGAATATGAATTACATGACATAAGGCACATGTACAGGTTCTAGTCCACATTCTAATATACACACAAACATAAAGGCCGTGGCATACATAAAATACCTTTGGGAGAAGATAGCCTCCTATCTCTACTTCTTTTGATGTTTCTCTTGCAACCAATGGGGAAACTGTGTAATACCTCATTGCCTCTTTAATGACCTGCACTCAAACCATCAAAAGAATAGTGAAACTCAATTGTTGCATAGGCCTCGTTGCAGTTAAGATATATTGGGAAAGGCTTATGTGACTATCAAATACAAAAAAAGGAAAGTTTAAAAGCCTTACCTGTTCAAGGTAAGGGAATTTGTTTTGAAGATCATCAGCACCTGGCATCTGATCAGGTGGAACAAATCCATCAATCTCTTCAAGTAATTTCTTTTCAACTTCTGGATGTCCAGCAACTAAATAGACAACTGAAGACAATGTGAAGGCTGTGGTAGCTGAGCCAGCAAGCAAGTGTTCATAAGTAACTGCACTAATGTAGTCTGGGGTGAAGACATTCTTTGATACCGTTTGTGACTCTCTCGCGTTCAATATGAGTGTCAAGAAGTCCTTTGAACCCCGTTCCCGAGTTTTCATTCTCTTTGTCACTATCTCATCAAGCCTGCCACTCAGTTTCTGATTGTTATGCTCAACTTTCCAGTCCATAGTGCCAGGAATTCTTTTCAGGATCTGCCTAAAAGGTTCCTGAAGTATGGGGACAAGTAGACCAAGAATGATTGAAAATGAGCCTGATAAGTCCATTTTAAGCTGTGTTGTGGAGTAGATGTGCTTGTTAATAAAGTCTGAGACTTCATTATCATCGTTTTGGTTATCATCAATGTTAACTACATCACTGATTGATTGCGGTTTAGAGAGGCCAAAGTTGACACCAAAGGCTGCTTGTCCGATGACATCAGTGGCCAATTTGAGGGAAAGGTTGGAGAAAGTGATGTCTTCTTCATTCAAAGAGTGAAGATTTTCAGTTGCAGAGTCTATAAATTCTTGCATGGTGGGTATTAGACTGGCTAGGTGTGATGGCTGGTAGACTGATAATATTGTGTTTCGCATGGTTGACCATCTAGCATCCCTGCAAGTAATTCCAACTCCCATCAGTATATATCTTAAATAACATTCTTGATCTGCTGCCTTCGAAGTTTGAACTTCTCTGTAGAGAGTATTCAATTCGCCATTTGGCAACCAGATCCTCATTTCACTAGAAATAAAGAACTCCCCTAGTTCATTGCAGGAGGTAACATAACTTTAGCCTAAAATGACATGCAATTCTGAATAGAGTAAAAATTATTCTCCTTAGGAAAGAATGTCAAAGAGATTTACATGGTCATAAAATTTTGATTTTGAAACGTACACGGTAATAATATATGTATGTGCAAAACTCATGCATTTAAACCATATATGACATGAACCCTTATTAAGTCATGGGATGCAATGGGAAGATTTCATTTCACAGTTTTGATTTTATGTCTTGGATCTAATAGTGTACAAATTGTTTAGTCATTTAAAATATTACTAGATATACATTTAGATTTGTAATAATTAGAATTTTTTTCTAAATAACCTTAAATATCAAATAATTTCATTTGTTGTCACTTTTCAAAATGATGTGGGAAACTAGCATCTCGAGTGTCTAAAACTCGAATTTCAAGATAAAACTCGAGTTTCTAAGTCTCAATTTGTAAGCAGTGGCACCTGAGGTGGAAAAATATCCATGTGGAACTCAAGTTTTTAAGACTCGAGTTTCATCGTTTTATTTTTTCCTGCGCATACTTCTTCCTCTCGTTTTATTTTTTCCTTCTTCTTCTTCATTCTTCAACACTACAAATTTGAAGACCAGATCATCCAATCACCCACCTAGTGTTCAATCATCCAACCAACCAGATCGGCTTACCCAGCATTCAATCATCCAACCGACCATATCGTCTCTTCATTCCTCCTCTGTTCTTCGGAGCTCCAAATCGTGCCTCTTCAGATCTATTCTTCTTCAGATAGTGTTCTTCTTTAGATTTGATGTTCTTCAAGTACAAAAATCGAATCTTAGAGACTTGGTTTTGCTTTTTGGAACTTGAGTCTCTAAGACTCGAGATCTATGTGGCATCATATTGCCAACTCACCAAGTGAGAATCGAGTTTTTAACCCTCGAGTTTTAGATTGAAATTGAGCCTATAAAACTCGAGATGTTAGTTTGCGAAATTATTTCAAAGGCATCTTAACATATGATATTCTTTCTCCTCACTATGCCAGTCTGCAAATTCCCTTGTAATAATTATTCGAAACTATGAAATTAATCTGTTTTGAAGGGAGATGATCATTTTCCAACTCGTTTGGTGCATCATGAGGGAATGGTTCAAATGATAAAAGCACAGTGTACACCTACAATTACAAATTAGGTAGGAGTATGTCATTGTTGTAGTTACAAGAAAATACCTGGTGAAGAAGAGCCCCTTTTGGTGAAGAGGGGAGGCCGAGATTGGTGAAGGTATGCTTCTGTTTGGAATATCTTTGAATTTCTTTATTCCTACTTCTTTACAAAGCTCCGGATCTGCTACAATTATCAGTGGCTGTCTGCCCATGTGAAACCTGCTCTAAACATAAAATTTTAATTAATTTTCCTATGTAAAAGCATGCATCTTTGTCCTTTTTTTAATATATATATATATATATATTTTAAGATGTAGAATTTAAAACCATGAATTCTGTGTTATATTATACTCTGCAAAAGTCCTATCATCAATTATCACTCAAATCATGAACACTCAAATCTCCTTTGTCCCATCTTTTCCTTTGATGATTGATAACTCAGTCTTGGAAACAAAGAAAAAACATGTTTTATTGTTGTGCTCTTTTCCTTTACATTAATAAAGTTTTAATCTAAAAAAAAGAAAAGAAAAGAAAAGTATAAAAAAAAAAGGAAAATAATAAATTTATTACTAATTTCAAAACAAAATACTTCCAAACTACTAATGCAATATTATTGTTATATTAATAACATAATAATAAATAAATTCTTGAATTTTTTTTTTTTGGTTTGTTTTTGTTTCTATGTTTTAAGTTGGCCTATCAATTTGTAAAAATAAATAAAAATTGGAATTAACCGTAACATTAGAATTACGTGGCATGGGAAAGTGTAGAGGCAAAATTATTAGTAGTTTTCAATAAGCAGGTCGGCCAGCCCTTGAATGTGGTCATAAAGTGCGGCATAACTGCATAAGCTAATGTGCAATCCAATTTACTGTATCAAACAGTATTAGGATCATCTCCACATTCCTTTTGCTTATACTATTACCTTTATAATTTATTCACTTGAGCTTCTTTCTAATCTTGAAAGTGCAATATCATTAAATACCATACTATGGAAAAAGAAAGAAAAGAGATAGACCCAATATTGCTAGGACCCATTTGACCAAATCATTAAATCCTTTGGTCCCCATAAACCCTCTCTAACCCATTGGACACATGGTCTCTTCCACTTTTGAAAGAGGAAGATAGATTATTGAATCAATTATCAACTATTAAAAAAGATTGGTGGCATTTAGTGGACTAATGGTACCACCTTTTTATCTATCATATTGTCTAAAACATTCTTTTTCATAGATACTATGATAGATAATTGAGAAAAGACTAATAACAAGATTTAGAAGTTGAAAATAAAAGTTATAAGAGTCTTGTATGACGTTGGCGGTGTTTCCAACATACACATTCAGAATTTAATTTTTATTTTATTTTATTGTAACTATGGAATTATAAATATATATATATATATATATATATATATTCAGTATTTAAATTCTTTTTTTTCTTATTGTAACTATGGAATTATATATATATATATTCAGAATTTACATTCTTTTTTTCTTATTGTAACTATGAAATTATATATATATATTCAGAATTTACATTCTTTTTTTCTTATTGTAACTATGAAATTATATATATATTTATATATATTTGAAAAAGGACTCAAACAAGAACACTGTATAGTCTGTACTGACCTGAAAATAGGGCCATATCTTTTGGCAAGGACTGAGAACACATCAGGGCCATATTTAGCGAGCAAGGGGAGGTGTCCAAGCAATGGAATGGTTGGTGGGCCAGGTACCCTTCTCACACCCCAGTAAGGTCCATACATGTAGCCCAATACTCCTGCTACTATGGACAACACTGTGACGAAGATTGATACTGCAGGAACACTAGTAAAGAGCAATTCCATTCTCACAAATCTTTCAAGGGTCTCAAGGCAAAAGGCCATATTTTGAGAGAGAGAGAGAGATAGAGAGAGAAAGAAGTGATTGGTTTTTGCAGCAGCTTGATATAAGACTTAGTAGTATAAGTCAGCCTGGTTTTATACAGAGGGTGATAGGGGTCCCCGGTTGCGAGTGGGTGGGCAAGGAGAGAGTGGGGGTGTCTCACCAGGCCTATTGATAGTTAATCGGTACTTTGTCTGCATATGCATCATTATATTGCTGAAATGGATGCCCATCGTCTATAATGTTTTTTTAATGTATCTATGTACCAAGTGTTTGCCATGCCACAGACCCTTTAAGCTAACACGTACACAACTCTATTTTAAATTAGGCGCACACTTAAATTTTTAATATTTAATCCGAACTATGAAGTCATGAATTTCAATATAATTATATTTTTCCTTCTCCACCTGCAACCATAAGTCAAACAAAAAAAAAGATCAAACAGTTGCTAACTGGTTTTCAGCTTCATAAATTAACTGATATGCTTATGCCACTTATGTGTGGCACCATTGGTGCCACACATAACTGGTTTTGTAGTCTCTTTTCTTTCACTCATTTGGTGCCATTTCGACTGGATAGAGTATAGACTATGTGTAAGAATATGGTAAACCTCCTATATATGGACCCTCTTCAGGTTTCTTCTTCTTTTTTTTCTTTTTCCATATAAAAGCTTATAAAGGTTTACACGTAACTACGAAAATGACTAATGGATTAGGTTTCTTCCAATTCGATTTCCAAAAAACGATAGTGGCTTAGACTCTAGTTTTAATTTCATAAGTGTTTTGAGGGGTCAATACTAGTCCTCGGATACCCCATTGCCCTGCTCATAGAGCACGTGTATCTATCCCCTACAAAGCACTTCTATCTTTTCGGTTCATTGTATATAAATTCTAACCCAACTCATGGATTAGATGCCCTTCGATCCCTGCCGTATAAACACAATATTCCCCCACTAAGTTTGGACCTGACCACATTCATAGAAACTAGTTCTATTTAAATATAAGGCGTGTGACATTTTAAAATCAGATAGTTTTAAAAAAACTCTTGTTTGTTTGTAATAGAGGAAGCCCTATCACCAAATTCTTATAGAAAAATGCCTTCATATAGCATTTCTACACAAAATTAATTGTGAAAATATTACAGAGTCCAAATACGATTTTCACAAACAATAGAAGGAACAAAAATAAAATGCAAAGAAAATAGAAGATCACAAAAATAATAGAAAATTCTAAGGATTTACGTGATTCTGTTTTTAACCTACGTCCACTCTCTTACTAACAAAGGTGGAGAATACAAATAGGGTAATTATCACACGCTCACTGTACCCAAACCCCAATAAACTCCATGATACTCTCTTTTACAAGTACAAAATTAGCAAAGAGAAGTTATTTTCCCTCTCTGCAAGCAATTGCCGCTCCACCGCTCTCTTGCTCACTCTCTCTGCTACACGAAGGCGCGTATATATAGAGCAAAAAATCTGGTGTGTCGGCAAGGCAATACTCTGTCCATGCAAGAAAGTCATGCCTCGTCATGATATGCATTCGAGGAGATGTGATATCAAAGTCACGCTGCTTGACAAACTGGCTTGAAACAAGACAACACAATATCCAAGCCTGATATTTGGTTGCATTGGAAAGAAGCCAAGCCACCTAGTCCATTTAGGTCTCAGGCTTGACATTTCAAGCCACATTCTGACATAAATCACATAAAATCAAATACCTTCGCAGAATAGCAAAACAAAATAGTTAAGCTTTTATGGACTTGAGTGGACCCTAAAAGTAGAAGATTAAAACTAATGCATTTTTTTTTTTCTTTTGGAGGTAAAAACTAATGCATTGTTGTTGTTGTCGTCCAAATAAACTTATAAGCTTAGTACATAATGCCAGATAATTGTTAATTAGAAACGACCGGCCTAAAAATTGTTTTTAATGTATTCGTCTTCATTAGAAAGGAATATCCTTTGTTTGGAATGAAAATGACATTGCATGACATTCCTTCTCATCTTATCTTTGTCTCTAACATGATTAATCATGTGATTATATCAGTGCTCTGTCTATGGTTAGAATTAAATACTATTGGTGTAGGGAAAAGAGAGAATGGAAAACCGAGGATAGAAAACGATGGGGTCATTATCATTTTCCTAATTATTTTGGTAGTATTGGAGAAAACTCAACGGAAAGAAAGAGATAAGGTATTTTCTCCATGGGGGGCCCCACAAAGTTTCTTCACTTCAAAACATACAGAAAACAGATGATTTTACGTTTTCACTTGATCAAATTTTTTTCTTATACACAAAATAAATGGATAGGGGAAATAATATAATTTCACTTTCATATGGTGTCATCTTTACAAATTGCTGACACCCATTTCTTATGAAGGCCCAAATAAAGCAAATTATTTCAGGCCTACTATCTTTATTTGTATCTTTTTTATTTTCTCACATGACAAACTCACTAATGGAAAATTTGAAGGAATATTGTATGGAGGTAAAAGTTCTTGGATCTGGTTTAGTCAACATATTTCCAAAAATTGATACAAAACCAGATTGTTCTAAATTCCGAATAAGAACAAAACTCAAGCTTGCCATTATTCTAGATGTCCAACACCAAAAGCTTTATTCCTTATTCAAGGATGGACATGTCACATGTGCCTTAACCTATTATAAAGCCTGCTCGCAAGCCATGCATTAATCAAATCACATTTTTACCCCCACCAACCTTATATAATAAAAGTAAAATGGTAAATTCATACATATTTTAGAAACAAATGAAATTTTTATATGTATTTTGTCCTCTGTACGAAACAGACAAGAAGGAAAATAAGAATATTTTCTTCCCTCTTATTTTTTTTTTAATTATCATTTCCATATTTTCCATCAATCCAACCAAACAGGCTTGATGTGCATGTGTTAGTTCAGTCTGCTGCAATCCATAATCACTAGAAGTTGAACTGAAGCTCTAGCAAAATGTCATCCTACCCTGCTTCACTACAGTCTTCACCAAAGAGATGTCTCTTCTACTATACAGAAGAGATTAAGAGAACCTTTTTCTCTATTCAATTCTTTTATAGTTTACTAATTCCTTTATTTTATTAGTCCCATATTTTTACACTTCATAGGTCCATATTGAACACCTAGCTCTTTCTGTCATTCATGTCTACTTGTGACAAAACCCATAGGACCCATCCTAGTCTCCTTCATTATCCCAAAAAACAAAAGGCTTTTTTTCTTTTTTTTCTTTTTCTTTTTTCTTTTTTTTTTTTTAAACAAAGAATGATATGATCTCTAGACTATTTCTCTAGTCTCCTTCATTATCCCATAGGGCCCATCCTAGTCTCCTTCATTGATGTAGCTACTGGTAAGTACAATATTTACAGAATTAAAGATTAATTTATATTTAATCCCAAAAATAAATAAATAAAGAAAACAGAATTGAACATAATCTAACTACATACATTAGGCATTACTATCCAACTAAGCCACTCAGAAGTTACATCAGATGAAGTTTCAGTTGAGCACAAGAAATGGTACCTGAATAGTTTTGGCCAGATGGTAAATCCACACAGCCATAGAAAGGGAAAAACAAGAAAAGCATCATAGGAGAAGGTTTCTCATACATCATATATATATATATATATATATATTTTCTCCCCTTTTTATAGTGTATGGATCCCACAGCCTCTTACAATCTGTAACACACTAGGGAAAATGCATATATCTAAGCCAATAAATAATTATTGCAGAGACAGAAACAAGACCAAACTTTCCTGTCCATTAGTTGCAGAAAGCTAAACCAGCTTGCATACAGACACCTCTTAGTTCACAGGGTATCCGAGCCACAGCAACCCAAAAATAAAAATGTGTTTGTAGTGCTTATTCTAACGAGTTATGAGTCTAAACTTACCAAGAAGAATATAAATCCTTAATTGCAGCTTGGCCAAATACGCAGAGACCTTACAGCCATTATGCACCGAGCAATGAGCTGAAACACATTGTAACTCTGTAAGAGAAACTGAGAAAGCCATATTAGTCAGCCAGCAAAAATAGAGACTACATTCAGAAACCGAGAACAGCTCATTAACAACATAAATAATAGTAATGCAAGCCATATAACAAACTAGTAACAAGAAGTCCATATCTACATCCGAGGAGAAAAATGACAAAAAACGTTTGAGTACTTTCTGTACATAGCTAACATCTGCTTGGATGAAGTTTCCATGCGTAGCTGATATCTACATATACAAATTAATGAATTGGAACTTCCCAGCCACGATAATTTAGCAAGGTATCAAACGTGCATATATACAGCAGAGACTGTAGCTGTAGCTTGGGAATGAGTCAATGCTTAATGCCCTCCTTATACAAATTTCCGTTGGCTAGACTACCTGCAAAATGCAGAACATAAACAACAAATCATAAGCTTGTGAACAGATTCAAAGCACACTAGAAGGTATTATAAAATGGGCAAGCCTTAAGTATAATTCCTTAGATGCTATACCTTATGTTTCCCAACTAAATTCAATCACATGACTACTAATGCAACAAAAATTCAACCACATGGTTACTGATGCAACAAAAACAATGTTACCTTTTTCAAAGATGACAATTGAATTCAATCATGTGGTTCATTGGTCAATATAACCTTGTGATTGAATTCTATTGGGAATCTGAAGTACAGAACCTAAATAACTGTTCCTAAGTTTAGCTGGAAAAATATATGGATGATTAAATTATCATTAAAGGATACAGAAGAAGAGCAAAATGTGTTGGCCTCTTTGCAACTCTCACCATCCCTGCTGCATAAGAAACCATACATTTATCACCCAGAGAACAAATATGCGAAAGTAACATAATGACCAGACTGGAGTTTTCAACACATACCTATTATGAGGCTATACATGAATAGAGTTGCAGAGACCAACACAAACATACAAAAATACCACAACATCATCATCTCATATATGGGGTTGGTCACGGCATCGACCTGAGATAACCATTTGATCGACGAGGTCTTGGAAATCATCACCCCAGTCGTCAGGTTCTGCGACCAAATCCTCCACTTCCACATCAATTTCCGACTTATCCCCAACCACAGCTTCTTCTTCCGGATTTTCAGTGATTAGATCTTCATTCAATAGTTCTTCCCATATGGTCTCATTGACAGAATCCAAATTGGCACCACTTCTTGTGGGTACTGAACTTGCAATTGGGTCATTGATATCACTACTTGATTCATTGTCCAAGGCAGCTGAGAAAAATGTTTCCATAGTTGCCATTTCTTCTTGATCTTGGCTTGTAAAGTCCACAACTTGGTTACTGCCTGCCAACACAGACACGTCTTCTTCTTGCAAATTCTCCACACTTGGGCTTGCAGTAAGTCTACGCTTTCGTCCAGTTTCAACACCCTGTAGTCCTCTTCTTTGAGCACTCATCTGACTAAATTGCTGGATAAAGGATGGGTTATTGAGTGCTTTAGCAAGAAAATTCATTAACTGTTGCTGTTTCCTCTCTGTGGTCTGTAACCTATCCTCCATTGCAATCATTTGTTCCCTTGAATTCTGTTGTTGCTGCCTCAACCTCACAATTTCGGCCATTAGCAAGCCTCGATCTCTCTTTAATATCTCGAGCTCACCTTCTAACCCATATTGTCCCAATTCAACACAAGCTCCTCCTCCTTGTTGTTGCGTACCCTGTGTGACATGTCTTCTTCTTTTGATGGTCTTTAATAGATGCTTTTGCCCTGCCAGAAACCCTTCGTTTGCGAATTCCCATCGATCAGGATCAACCTTTCTGAAACCCTGCATTCAATTACACCATTAAAAGTGATCAGAAAGCCTTGAAATTTACCCAAAAAAAATAATAATAATGATGTAGCTGGTATGGCCAACCAAGACTAATCAAATGAAACCTTCAATAAATTATTTAAGTCACATTTCAATTGGCAGAAACCTAAGTTAAATATTAATTCACAACCAAAAACAAAGAAATATAAAATCAAATTTGTGTGAGCAATTCAAACCAGCGATAAATTAGACAGCAGGACACTCAAATGTATGATTAACCAAGAAATATAGTTAAGATGGAAAAAACAAAATCAGACAAAACCTAACTTGACATAGCTGTAATTTTGAACAAGTGAAATAGAAGATATAAATCAGGTCCACATTTCATTAACCAGATAAAAGGAAAAAAGAAAAAAATATTCTCTATGAACAATACATCATACAGTAGGCGTGCACACACCAAATTCTCACAAAGCTCCAACTTTTACGAGGTCATTGAGAAGTGTGCAAACACTGAATTCAATTAGGATCAAAACTAGCATTTAGTAGAATGCAAATGCATTATACATAATTCAAAACGTTAAGACGAAAATTTTCATAGCCTTAGAGTGCGATCTGATAATTAAGCAATACTAGCAATAGCACATGCAAACCAAACATAGTTCAAACAAGAGAAACGCACGCTTGAGACTCTGATCAACTCATCAGAATGAACATGTAGCCAAGCCAAACTACCAAAACACTTATTCACTATTACCCAATTGTGGAGTATCTGAATGAATCATTCGATTTAAGCCCCCAGAAAGTTAAAAAACATTGAATTAAAGAAAAATTTTGCACGCCCACCAAAATATTCAAACAGTTCAGGGATTTGCAATAGTAGCAAACTCGAAAAAGCAAAACATGATGTAATTTTGCAAAATTGTCACCAACAATGCAAGAAAGATCGCAACTTTAGCACGGGGATAAAGTGATACTTACATATGTATTGAGCTGGCGAACGAAGCTTGAGAAATTACTGTGCTTGAAGTGGCGAGGAAGAAGGGTGGTGGAGAATTTGTGAGAGTCCCAAACAACAAAGCTATTGCGAGCTCCGCTCCACGACACGATCGAGTCGGTTGCTGGGTCTTCCACCATTTCAAAGGTCTTGGTCAGAAATGGAGGCGGACCCACCTCGTGTAACCCCTCCATTGGTTGCGGTGAAATGCTCGAAGATGAAGAGGACGATGATCCCACACAGTACGTCACCGTTTCTTCTTCCTTAACCATCACCCCCTCCATTGCTCTGTTTTCTCTAGGATCGAAACAGGAACAATAACAGAGTCTTGTGGTGAATTTGATGCAAAACTTGAGTTTTTGAGAGAGTTTTCTGAATTGGGCGTTGTGTCAAAACTTTAAAAAAGTGAGAAATTTTGAGGCTTTAGAGTCGCTAAGACAGAGTATTCAATGAAATTTCAGAGTCTGGTGTTTTGTGAAGTGGGTTAGTGTTGGAACTTAAAAAAAGTGAGACTTTTGAGCGTTTGACAGGGTTGCTATAGCTTTGGGAAGCAGAGGAGACAGGGAACGGGATTTTTATGGCGGTGGATAGGAAACTTCTAGAGACAAAAGATATTTTTTCTGTGTATTGATGTCGGTCTTTGACGAAGCTTGTAAGAAGTTTCTGCCATTTGTCACTGACACTCATCAGAACATTACTAACTAGACATTCTAGAAACTTCTCCACATTTCCATTTTCTGGGCTGGGCTTGGATGCTATGGGCCGGGCTGTTTAGGCCGACATGATATATATTATGTATGAGCTCACTAGGTAAGGACCATTAAAAATGGCAGCTCCACCAACAGGCCTCCAATAGCCGAGCAACAGATCATGGACCTCAACTTTATCAAAGGTTATCTTCTTCTTTCTTCCTTTTTATGGGAGTGATTTCAGTTCCCTCGACTGATATAGTAATAAGAAAAAAAGATTTGGATTATTTAGGATTCAAATCCCATCTACACAAAAAAAAAACCAGCTAGTGTTTTGACCTAACGATAAAAACTAATCATCCCAAAAAATAAAAAACTAATTTGTATTTTAACTTGACGTTAAAACACCAGTCATCGTAGAGTAAATGTCATTGATTGAAATTCTATCATTAAAATAAAAAAATTAAAAAATTAAAAAAAAATCTTTTATGGATAATTCTATAGTTAAGGGAGGAAAAATTTAAACCTTCACATCTCAATCTGAAGCGCCAAAAGATACTAGTTCAGATACAATGTTGTCGGCATCTTCATCTTCTTCTTCTTTTTTCAGGGTTGAGTGAGGATGTTTTTGGTACAAAAATCTATGTCGGCCATCTCATCTGATTGAAAAATGGAAGGCTCATGGCTTGTTTACTGCCCCAATCTCCTGGGCCAAAATTTGGACTTTGTAGTGGGCTTATTCCTTCATACTAGTGGGCCTTGGCCTGCTAAGATCCATAGTCCACTAGGCCTTAAGATTTAGACCCTACATCCTCATCTATCAGTTTTTTTTGAAAGATCCTCATCTATTAGTTAAGTCAAAGAAATAACTTGTATTGTAACATAAGAAACGCATCTTATCTTTATTTATTTTTTTAGGTCAATTTCCCAATTTTCTAAATTGTACATGTAATATCTGAAGCTTTTTGGAAAATTTTCTATAATTAGTACTCATGCTTTATAAACTCAAGAACTTTAAACATTATTTACTGTAATTTGCCAAAAAGTTTACTACTAAAACCCTATTTCATACAGAAATGTTGAGGGCACCTTAACCTTTTTTAGTCACGGACATAGAAAACTTACTTGAAACAATAGAAACTTCAAAAACCAACGAGTCTGTGCGAATCAAAATGATAATGGGCCATAAACAATGTAGTGGCCCATGCATCTAATTGTTCATGTTCTAGCCTTCTAGCTTCAAGGCTAGCTGGTGGGTTTCAACTTTAAAAGCCTACGAGGCTGACCAAATTCATTCTATGATGGTTCAAACTTTTGACATGGACAAGGGATATGATGGGCCTAAACTTCTCCATATCCTTTCTGAATGATTCTTTCCTTGCCCTTCTCTGAAATGGCCCAACACACACTTTTTTTTTTCTTTTCTTTTCTTTTAGGTGAACTTTTACACCCATGTTTTCATTAATGGAGAATCTGAGTGCCACTTAGGGGAGTGTTTAGTAGGAGTATTTAAACATCCTTACACGTATTTTTACAACACTTAAATAACAATATTAGAAATTTCTCACTAAACGGGCCCTTAGTTACTAGACTATTACATCTCTGTTTGTTAGAGAAAAAAAGAAAAATAATTTTGAGCTATAATATGAGAATTTATTTATTGGATAAAAAATCTTACGGCTAGTCAATATAGGTACATCATACATGGATTAATTATGCTCTAAAAAACTTTATACAATGCTACATTGACTACTCTCTCTCTCTCTCTCTCTCAATGTATAAAATACATAAGAATATATATATGTTTATTATAGAAACTCACGATTGAGCATGCAACAAGAAAAAGAATGAGCCATGAATCTTTGGAATGACAGATGGAGCAAGATTAAACTATTATTAAATCTCACATTCAAACTTCATAAAAAGGTTCCCTTGGATTTCAAATTGATGTTTGAAACTACGCATGTACCAAATCAAGGGAAATTTTGGCGTTTACTAAACTTCATTTATGCAGTTTTTTAACTGTACATGCTAAAACTCATTCTCTGTCACTTTATGCCCTTTTGTAGTGGTATTATAAGCCTGTTTAAAAAACTCTATATACTAATTTTGTATTCATGTATTCTAATAAGTATTACTGTTTCCTCAAAAAAAAATATAGGGAAGTTATCTCTCACATTGGTTGTGTGTATTAGAGTTTCAATCCTTATAACTCCAGGCTATTACTGTAAAAGTTAGACTATTTTGTAGTGGTACTCTGATTATGTAATATTTTATAAGTCTTTCCTCAAAAAAAAAATATAGGGATATTTATCCCACATTGGTTGTGTGTATTAGGGTTTTAGTCCACATTGATTGTGTGTGTTAAAGTTTCAATCTTTATAACCTCATGCTACTAATTTTCCTCAACAAAAAAAAAAAAAATAAATAAATTCCTCTTCAAATGCAGCTCTAAGCTTAAGAATAGGGTTATTTTTTAAAGCACTTGACTAGAGGTTTTTTTTTTTTTTTTTTTTTTTTGAGAAATAATTACAACATGCTGTTAATTTTGTAACTCGAACCATTTTTCCTCTAGACCCCAAACACTTTGTACATGAAAAGGTGCCAATGACATGATTGAGTCATAAATCCATTATTCTAATAAAATAGTTTATTTGTTAAGCTAATTGGAATTCATAACCCTTAAGCAAATTATAGTATCATATTTACGTCAAATGAATGCGGTCAAGGACTGAAAGAGTGTGTTTAATTAATCATCAGCAAAAGAACCTAATTGGACCCCACGAAGGGTGTCAAAGAGGGAGAGAATTAAGGAAGTGACCTCATCTCATTGTCCCTCAAAAGTATATTCAAAACGTGATTTCTGGTCGTGGGGCATTAACTCATTAAAGCAAAGGCTCTCTAAACCTAACATTTCCCCCTCTTATTATATATATATATATATTAATGTATACTATATATGTTAGCTATGATTTTTTTTTTTTTTTTAAACTTTTCCCCGCGAGTGAGTGAAGGGGGGGAAAATTAGCATAAGGGGAAAAGCTTTTCATTTGGGTCAAAAAGTACACTCAATGAGGAAAGAGTTAAAAGAAATCTTATGTGCATCAAATCTTTAGAAATTCTAGGCTAGCAAGTTTTTGGTCAATGAGAGAGATATGACAAAAAAAGATAATAATAATAATAATAATAATAATGTTGCATCATTTCCTACAGTAATACAAATTGAGATATATTATATACCTTATATACCCATCATCAAGACACTATGCTAGTTCGTTCAGGGATTGTAATTGTAACTATGTATGAAGTATAAACATGCTAACTTGTGAAGGAGAGCATAATTTTCAAATTTTGGATAACAAATTTGGGGAATTATAAATCAAGAATTAATAACAACATCCATGACCCTTACTTCAGTTGGCTCCTCTTGATCTTTCTCTAACAGGGAGGTTCACGATTGAATCTCCCAACCTCAACATTAGGAAGAAAATAAATAAATAAATAAAAACAACTATTCGAAGAGAAAAATAAAATAAATAAATGGATCTTAGACTAATATTATAGTATTAAATTTACATAAATTAAGATAATTATAGAGACATAGACACTAAGAATTTTCGTATCTTCTCATAATTATTACAGTTTGAGTTATAGAGTAATACTTTATATATTAAAAAAAAAAAAATTATAGAGCTATACATATAAAAATAAAAAATAAAGAAACACCGAGGAATCATTAAAATCATTGTCAAAACATAAAATAATGACATTAATAAAACTTTTGAGAAGTAGAAATTTCTTTATGGGCGTTATTGAAGGAAATAGGAACTAAAGTGGTGTCTAATCATAAGTAGTTAGTGTTTTGTCTTTTGTTTTTTTTATATAAAAAATTTATAACTGTGTTATTGTCTCATTTGGACCAAGTAAAGCATCGGTAGAACTGAAGAAGTACTATATAAATATGTTACAAATATATATGTAACATAATCATTCACGAATAAAAAATCTCCACCAACTTGGGTTTTGAATTTGGAACCAATTCTTTCCAAACCGAGCAAAGCCCCCTCTGCCACTTTGTGTTTATAGCCTTTTCTCAAACATTGTCAGTACAATTGGGTACTCTAAAGTCTAAATTTCCAACCAAAACAAAGAATTTGGCTGCTTAAGTCCAACTTCACGGCAGGGAATAGGATTCTCTCATCTCAGGATTAAACATTTTTTTAGGATCTAATACTATAAAATGCTATCTTGTTATTTAAAACTTAAAATAACGCAACATTGCACATATATATTTTAATATTTAATATTAATTATGAGATAAATTTATTTTAAATAAAAAAATTCATAATTTAGTCCATTAATTACTTTTTTTTTTTTTTTTTGGATAAAGGGAAAGGCGTAGGAGAGAGAAAAAACGTTGCAATTCCTACACGCATAGGATAACAAAAAAAGAGATAGAAATTAATGCGTTCGCTCACTGCTAATAAAAATCAGAAGAAATCGAATCCAAGACTAAAGTTTTATTGACCGAAGGCTGGCAATTAGAGCACCTACCATGTTGGCTTGTGTCATGTTCATTTAGTGTCTTAGAGCACTCGGCACAAAACTTTACTCCCAAAACAAATGGGCAATATGCATGATTGCACTAGACATTATTACATTAACCCTAGTGTCCCATTTGTATGGCACCATTTGATTGTGGCTTATTGCTTGTCGTCTCAATGGACCCACAAACCTTAGCTACCATCCATTGATCACACACCACAAATATTCCCACATAAAAAAAAATATAGATATATAGAAATCACAACCATCAAAACCACGTGTAGGGCCCAAAAAGACCCAAGAATGGGAATGGGTTTGGATATCTATGGCTATGGCTATGGCTATTGGGCTAGCCAGCAAGGGAGGGCTTTCACTTGAAGAAAAAGAAGAAGAAGAAGATCAAATGGTGGGGGAACAAGGTACACTTAATGAGTCATAACTTAGGACTCCGACAAATTCAGATCATGACGTCAAAGAATACCAATCCCCAATGACCTCTGACTGTCACATCACTTTGCGTCACCCATGTCTCACTCTCTGTCAGTCAACGAACTTTAATTATTTTATTTTATTTTATTATTAATTTATTAAAGGGCTAAAATAAACCCAGCGGCGCCGACAGGTTAAAATGATTTTGGCTCAAACTAGACCTTTTGCTAATGTGCGCGCCCATAGGAACCATGCACACACCACCAAGCATATCGTCACAAAATTAAATTAATTGTGATCCAAATCTAAAGTTTCTATTTAAAATAGGTTTATTTCAGAGCGCAAATTAAATTTGAGAAGTAATATTTAGAAGCATCACTTCGATTACAATGAAATAGAGAGGATGTTGTTTCATGAGAACTCTAGCCTTCAATGCAAAGATATAATAACCTATACATAATTTTGTGTGTTCTTTAGTTGATTGCTATTGAAAACGATATAAATATATTTTATATATATATACTATAGCTTGTTTATATGATCTTAATTCCTATTGACATGTTTTTCAATAATTGAACAAAATATATAGTTAAATTAACATTCATAATCATATATAGGAGAAATTTGCTGATGATTTTTTTCTTGAACGGTCAAAATAGGAGGCCCATATAATCTAAGAGTGATATATATATTTATATATATTTTTTGACGGGATCTAAGAGTGATATTTTATTTATATTTATAATAGTCATGTCATCTTGGTTTATGTGCATGGCGCGTAGAGCAAATTTTAGAAAAGAGCCATAATAATAGTCATGCGTGGCTCATCAGTCACTACATCTACACCAATTGGTTGATACAAATAAGACCAAACAGTGATTTTATGTGAATAAACAAATTTTGAGGAGAGAGTTTGAGGAGGAATGACGAAAGAAGAGGGATTTTTTGGTACTTTTCATTCTTTGATCAACTTTAGTCATAGAATTATTTAGGAGTAGCATAGCAATCAGATCGTTTAGTAAATTGAAGGATCAAGTCAGATTTCTTGTTGAGTTTGTATTTGTTAAAATAAGTGTGTAATACAAACAAGTTTTCATTCTTTTGAGTGTGAGTTAATGTACTAGTGTAATGTATTCTATTACATTCTCATGTTCTAAGTCAATAAAGAAAAAAAGAAAAAAATTGAGATAACCCTCAATCCACGAAAATAAAATAATAAAAATTTTGGCAAACAAAATCACCCTATGAATAAAATAATCCTTGTATCAAATGGATGAAAAATGAGTAAAGGAATCCAATGACCAACATAAGTAAAGTAAAATTTTAATTTCTTGCTCAATCATACATAAAATGCCAAAATGAGGAAAAATAAATGAATTAATTGCATGGTTGGATTAATAATAATAATTAATCCTTGGCTTATGTACAAGCCTAATCGGGATTAGTGTGAGATGTATAGCCGTATAGGTAAAAATAATTGGCAAGTTGGAGTGGAAAAGGAATCGGCACTGGTTGTAACTTGTAATATATGTAATGTATAGTATTAGGAAAAAGAGAAAGGAAGTGAAAAGAAGTACAGTGAAGTAGTAATGTCTCCTTCCTAGATCACCGGCTTTTGGAAGGTACTGAAAGAAAATAGTGGAAATGTGGTTGCTCACGTCACGTGGGGGATTGTTCCTTAATCATCATCCTAACTTATCCTCTAAGATCTATCTGCAACCCCGTCTACCCAACACCCACGCGTTTCTCAAGCGACTGACCTATCAATTAACTTTCGATCAAAATGTCAATTTTCTCATCTTTTTAATCCATAATTATTTTGAGTGTTTTTTATATTAAGAGTAAGTCTGGGTACCGTTTATTTGCTAAAAATTAAAAATTTATTACTGAAAATACTGTAATAAAATAATTTTTAAATATGAATAGTGATGTATGGTACCCAATAAAATATATAATATACGTTTAAAATGAAGTTGGCTGACAAGTGCACAGTTACTGTGGGATTTTCCTTTTAAACGCTAAACACAACCGTGCTGAGGGAAACTCTTTCCAAACAATTACTAAACCTACGAGAATTTGGATGAATGTTGTTACGTTACATGTTCACATCTCAATGTTCCTATACATGAGGAGCTTTGGATCCAAGCCTTTCCTAGAGTGAAAATGTATATACTATTCTTCTTTTTAAGTTCGTTCCTCTTTCCCCTCTCTGAAAGCTATTATAGATGCATAAAATGTATTCATAATTTACTCTCTAACCAATTGAGTGGTCTGGCAAGTTAAAATTAGTAAAACATTTATTTTCATACGTACTTATCACTTATATTATTTTTATTATACAACAATTACCACATATCACTTCAAGGTTTTAGAAAACAATTGTGGAATTTGGTGTTACTAGACTTACAATATTTCTAAAAGAAATGTCCCACACATATGTCATCACTCATCATAACTATTATTTAATTAATTAAACTTTAACTAATTAAACTAATAAAATCATTTGTACTCAAATAAAGGCTCTACAAATTGAATAATCCCGCGTACACGAAAAAAAAAACTCATTAATAATTTTTTTTAAAGCTAAAGAGTGATTATCATAATGGTATGACTTGTATTTAAAATGTATAATGATATGGCATATATATAAACGTATCTTAAAAAGAAAAACCATCATGGGGAAAAAAAAATTTCCCATTTAAAAAAAAAAAAAAAAGAAAGAAAAAATGAAAAAGAGAGAAGTCCCGATCCATTTGTCATATAATTTGTAGGCTTGTAGCTCTGTCTTTTCCTTTGTCTTGTCTACTTTCAACAATGATATTTGGAGAAATTTTCACTGCTATTATTAATTTATCTCGCCAATTATTTTACAAGAAGGACCCTAATGAATTAATGGAATTCTTATATTTATAACCTACGTGTAGGTCACTGTGTTTCTTGGAGGTGTCATTCCCCAAAATATTACCATTGGTTGGCACTAGTGAGCTATGATAGGATTGGGTTTCTGCTCTGCACAACACTATTCAATTGCTCCACGGCCGGCTCTTCACCACAGTAAACAATTGCATAAAGGCTGCCCAAATAGAAAAGGCCCTTTACTTCTTTATTCGTTTGGATGTGTTCATATTGAAGAAATTTATATAGTTTTTTTTTAATTACTATTTTGATTCTTAATTTTTGTCCCACGACTTAAAAATGTTTCTACCATTTCAAATATTCAATTTTAAGGTGCAAAATAAAATTTAGTCGTTATTTTTAGAATTAAAGTAGTTATGAATAGGAAATATTTTTGATTGACATATAAATTGTATAAAACTAATTTTTTTTTTTCAAATTTATGCGTCACTTTTAGAATTTTATTGATAATACTTGTTAAAGTTTCTTCTGCATAAAAAATTTCAAAATTTAAACTGATAAAATGTTACATAAAATCAACTATGTCACAAAAAAACTTAATAATTATATTATCAATTGAAAAAAAAATGTTTACAAAAATTATATAGTGATGTTACAACTAAAAAGTGAGAAGGTGAACTAAAAATATTTTTTTTAAAAAAATGCTATTTAATTGATATATAAATATAGAAAAATACATCACTTAATTAAAAGGTGCCGTATCATACCTCAATACCTATAGAGTTAGCCCAGCTTTGCATAAGAAAGAGGTGAGAAATGTTAATAGCAATTGGGGGGTAAATAGTTTCCTGTTGAAATAATCATTTTCATGCAGTTATACACTGCTGAGTGTAGCTTTACATTTTATATTTTTAATATTTCTCTCTCTTCACCTCTCTCAATCTTCATCTCTGCCAACCGATTTTCTCTCTTCCTTTGTAAAACTCATCCTAAATCTAAATCCCAAGCTCATCAAATTATCCATATTCAAATCCATAAAGAATCATCAAAAACCCATATTGCAAAGAAGAAGAAGACGGAGGCAGAAAAAGAAAAAGAAAAAGAAAAAGATGAAGTGAAGAAGAAGAAGAAGGGAATTAAGGACCCACTTGCTGGTGTGCCCGTTGGTTCTTGCACCATTTTTGACAGAGAGCTGTGTGTGGGAGAGATTTTGGGTCGAAAAGATTAGAGAAGGGAACGAGTTTTTGTCTTTTTCTTTGCTCTTTTTTTTCCCTGGGACATTTTCACGTTATTGATAGAAGAGGCAGAAGGGAAGAAGAAGAAAAATCTGCAAAGAAGCAGTAACAATGGCGTAGAGAGAGAGAGAGAGAGCAGATCTGACGAGAAAGGAGAGAATCATTAAATGAAAATAATAATAATAATAAAGAAAGAAAATGATTATTTAAATAAAAGATAGTTTAAAATAGATAAATTATTGTGAGTAATTTGTAAAAGGGTGAGTGTAAAATGTAAAAAATAAATTCTTTTGATAAAATAGATAGAAATTTTTAAAAAGACCGATACGGTTCCGCTGACTGCAATAATGAAATTATGATCATTATTTTAAACACAGAGATAAAATTGTGATTTAGACTAAAATAAAGCGAAGGTGGAAACGAAAGAATAATAAGAAAGAAAGATGGCTTTTATAGTTGCCTGGCATAGCAGTTTTTGCCGGATCCGTGACATCAAAAAATGAATATAAATGTTCTTATTAGTACACTCATGCAGGAGATGAATCCAGTGAGTGAAGCCCTGGCAATAGACTTAAAAGATTTTGTTCATGAACAATAAAGAGGGTCTAGCTCTCTGAATGGCTGATGTTTAACATGACGACCTACGATTTGATTTTCAGATTTGACCTTGTGCATGGTGACCACGAGAACCACTTCCAAAAACCCTTTTAAAAAAAAATGAAGGGTCTTTGGTCCACGCCTCCATAACTATATCATATCATCATAAGCTTCTCAAAAAAAAATAAAAAATCATATCGTCATAAACATCACATCCTTACCTTTGTAATCTTTACCACCCAATAAAATCCAAGCTTGCTTTATAAGTTTGGAACATGTCTGTTTAATCAAAGTTAGTCATTTAACACTATTTTTTTATTATTAGCTTATGAGAGGGAAACTATAGGCGTTAGGTTGCTCTCCACTAATCATCCATGACCATCAAATCTTGCAGCACATCACCACCGAAAGCATGCGAATTATTTGAGGATTTTCCACTTGTATCTACAACTTTCTGATTGATTTTCCAACAAGTAGACTTCATTGGGATTTCAAAAGAGTGCTATAAAAGATTGACTTTTCATTGACCACAAGACTATGTTTCAGTAACCGACTCTAAGATTCCTCTTATTATGTGCTGTGTGTTGATGATTGTACGAAAGCAGATATGGGAATTTACATCAACTGAGATAATGCTCTTATATGAACAACTCGTTGAATTTGAGGAGTTAATAAATTTTCATTTGTTGTCAATGAAAATTATGTTAATTATCATCAAAGCTTGACCAATCAAACTTTTGACATTCATTTCATAATAATTGTTATTTATTATTAGGTTAAGATATCAATGGGTTTCTTTTTAGTATAGACAAGATTCAAAGTGAGGTCTCTTATTTGACCACAAGTGACTTTATTAGTTAAACTAACTTAAATGCATGACCTTATTCAGTCCTTTGTCTTGTGCAAAAGAATTACCAAATTATGGGTTATCATCCTTGTATTATGGTGCTAATCGTGGTGGCAAGACTTGAATAATTGTGTACATAAGAATAATTATATACTATTCTCTAGGCATGCACCATCAAATTTTCTAACAACTAACATCATGCATGCACATAAAAATGCTTGTCTCAATCATAAGAAATCACTTATTATATATGTGACCATATAAGTCTTTGTTTCAATTTTTCTATATAACCAAAAAAATGTTGGATCCAAAATCCAAATATTCGAATTCCCTTTCTTTTCTTATGTCATCCGAGAGAGAAAAACAAAAATCAATCACTTCAATTGCCCCTCATTTCAGTATTCTCTCATGGGAATCTAGACAATAAACCAAATAGAGGTAGCAAAGCATGTGATCGGCTATACTTGATGAGGAATAGCATGTCTAGCCCTTTGGCCACCGTTTTGTGCTATACTTATGGAATCAAATATTTTTCAAGTATAGAAGCAAGTAGCTCTATTTTATATATTCCACTCATGACTCATGAGCATTTAAGATGTTTTTGTCGTGGAAAATGCTATGGGTAAAGGAAGAAAGAGATAGAAATGGTTAAGCAAAGATTATATATCATATAGATTCATTAGCTAAATAAGCCTATGGATGTTGTGGGAACAAGGTCCCAAATTTGTATACTGGACCTTAGGTCCTATTTGATAACATGGATATATCCGAGGAGAAGCAAACGATCAGATAAGCCCTGGAATGGAGGATCACATAAAGAAAAAGGTGGAAGAGTACGATTCGAGAGGGTTATACTACTCGGACAAAATGAATGTTGGTTAAGCGAGTACTTAAATAACTTAGCCGACCTTCTAAGAACTTCCAACGATAAGGATGAACTTTAAGAGTGTACGAAGAGGATAAGAATGTAGAAATATCTAAAAGAAAAGATGTTACCACCGCATTCAATGCACTACAGCAACTTTTCTGGCTGCATTTATGTGGAGAAGATTCCTGAACAATGTAGTTTCAACCACTACAATTCATAGAAAGCCAGAGAAGATGCCTGATGGGACATGTACTCGAGTGAAGGTTTGAATGGCTGACAAGTGTGCGATCAAGATGGTTTAAAAGAAAATTATATAATGTAAAAGACTCCCCATGAGGGGGGGATCGAAGAAAATTGGAAGGGAGGAGAAAAAAAGAATTACTGTAGCATCAACTTTCATAAACAGTGAATTCAATAATAATTCATCTCCTCAGACAACGATTTCCTCAAGTTTTATATCTATTTCTATGCTTGTTTATAGTTGAGATCCTTATTAGCCGTTATTCCATTCGTCAAGAGCCTAGCTTTTTCACCCACTCTTTACAAATTTATTGTATTTGGCTCATTGGACTTGTATCCCAATCATATTGGGTTTGGGCTTCAAATAGTGACCTTACAAATGTTATAACTAAGAAACATGACAAGTCCGATCAATAGTTAAATCTTTATTAAGAAGAAACGAAAAGAATATTTTTGATAAAGAAAGCGAACAATATGGTGTTTATAGATTTTGAAAGTGATTTCAAGTAATTCATAAATTGATACTTGGAGAATTTTTTGAAGATATGGTATTAGTATATTTTAATTTATGGACTTCATTATAGGATTATTAATTTTATTATCAAATCAAAATATTAATACATTTATATTTTGGTGTAAGACAAAATTCTATTGTAAATTATTATTCAAAGTTCAATAGTTTGGGATAAAGGAATTTTAAACTTTAAATATTTCTTATAGAAATAATAAGAATGTCAATCAATTGAATTACAAAACTATTCGTAATTATTATTATTGGAAGAAAGGTAATGAGAGGTGCATTTAGAGGTTGCAAAATGTGAGAGAAGATTTGAGTAGTTATTAAATTGTTTTATTGAGAAGAAAAGTGCTTAAACATGAGGTGAACTTAAGAGAAAGAAGAAGTTAGTGGGGTCCATAATGAATGGTGATGCAATCCCTCTAATAACAACACTCATCTAATCTCCAAAGAAACAAACATATGGCAGACACCATATGTACCACCATCAACGGTGCAGCTTGGAGAACTCACTACTCCCCCAAGACTTACTTGATTCATGATGGTAGGGCCCATATCCCACAAGAGGGTCACCCCCCACTTCATTACATACAGACAAACGCACGTGGTGTTATCTCGTTGGCCCATCCCATGCAAGCGGAATGATCATGGTGACTGGTGAGGCCCCCCTCTTCCTTTCTCCCCATTAACCAAAAAAAAGAGTGTACGTCACAGCATTAATCACACGCTTTAACACAACTTGGTTAGGGATAAATGGGCTAATGCATGACCCGTGTGTACAAAGTGATTTGATTTAATAATACAGTAACAACGTACAAATTGTGACCAAATGTATGACCATATCAAAGTTTTCATAAAGAAAAAGAATACATGCCACCACGTGTTAAAAGGAGAACGTCATTATGACGATATAAGTGTAAAATTGCATATGTTCACTCCGTAGACTATGTCATGTATACAATGTAATGACTAATGAGAAAGAATAGCACAGTTCCTCTTTGTTACACAGAGTCCACGTCAGCAAGGGGGCTTCTTTTCTTTCTTCTACGACAACTGGGCTCTGGGGTTTTGGGGTGGTGGGGTGGGGGGGCTTTGGCTTTGGCTTTAGGTTACGTCATAAGGTTAAATATTACCGTTCAACGTCGAAGTCAATGTGACGTCAGAGGCATTTAAGCCTCACAGTCAGCCCCCACAACCCCCCATGTGACTGTCCCACGCTACTTCATCGGCAGATATCCACTATTTCCGAACTGCCGTATTATGTGACCGTATTGCTTTCTTTCCCTTCTTCACGCTCCTTACCAAGCCACTCCTATCCACTCTCCAATCATTCACACTTTTATTTCTTTCTATATATAAAAAGAAATTCCAATATATGCAAGGTAATAGGCCATATATTTGTAACAATTGTTCAAATTTCATGTCTCACTAATATAGTAGGTAAAAAAATAATTTTAATTGTAGATTTATATAAAAATCAGAAAAAGAAAATTGTCAACTCAATTGTTGCGAGAAATATTGTGAAATTTTTTGGTCTATATAGCATTGCTCTTCAATCAAAATCAAATTCATTCCTAACTTGTTTGATGAGGATTTATATCCAACTTATTGATTATTATTGTTTAAATTTATAAAGGTATCTTTTAGTTTTAGACTAATCAAATTTTAAGGTTCTTTAACTCAAAAGTTTTGAGTACAAATAAAGGGTACAATATAATGGCATCTCAGTTCCTCTATTTTCTATCATTGTTACTATTGAAGTATAAATTAAAAATTTTGTAGCTTAACTGGTACCTTTTAGTATTTTTACTTATGCCTTCACTTCAATAATCATAATGAAATTGTTTTTTCTTATGTTGCCCTTTACGGGTAAAGACACAAAAAGATTAAGAGTTCAAGCCCCAAGCTTTACATATGTTGAAGGCCAGTCATTCTATTACGATATTATCAACTTATTTCTAGCATGCTAGATTTGTCAGCAAAGGATGAAAAAAGGGCATTTCCAGTTAATAAGGTGATGGAGTTTCATTTAGGGATTAGGATGTTTTAAAATTTTGGTAATTCTACTATAGATTTTTTAAAATCTTATCCATCAAATTTGAAATAAATAGATAATGTAGTTACTTTAAGAATTCTAAATGATTTTAACCCTTTGATTGAAGGTGGGTGTTGGCATTAAACATAAGCCAATAAAAATGGATGAGGATGGGAAATTGGGATGAGAATTTTGGGGAAGGGCTTTTTAACTCTAAGATTTGATAGCTAGGTTTCTAGACGATCTCTCAATATATGGATAGGGTATCTGTATTCAGCATTGTTATGAGAAATAGAGATTAGGATTCGATGCAATACCTAGGGTATTGCACCGGGTGCAATTCACCCAAATCATTCATATTTTTTTTTTTTACTTTTCACATTTTTAACTTTAACTTTTTACTTCTTTTAAATTTTATTTTATTTTATTTTTTTAACTTTTTTGAATCAATGATTGATATTGAAAGTTGCTTTTTGCAACTATCAATCTCAACTATTCATAGGAATTGCATCAAGTGCAATACCTCAATCCAACAAATAAGGCAATCATCCTCAAAAATGATTTTATTCAGTAAAAAAAAATATTCCAAAAACATTTTAGGGAAAAACTTATTAAATTTAAAAACAAGTTAGCGAATTGAACTGTTGAACTTCAACAAAATGGTCACGGTTTAACATTTTTCATTAAACAAAGTCGTGTCGTTTTCTATGATATTTTACACGGACCACTTCACATATGTCAATTTTCATTCGAGCCAGCATATCAATTGACTTCATTGTTCCAAAAAGAACGAAAAAAAAAAATGAAAAGGGACGGATTTAGTTCCACATTCATATTATGGCTTCTAGAAGACTAGAACTCCGATCGAGAAAATTAATCAATAAAGCCTAGCATAATAGTAATACCTACTAGCTAGTAATAAACTATACTCCTCTAGTAAGTTTGAAACTTCAAACTTGAAATAGTAATTACAAGATTCGGTTTTAGACTTAGCCCACCTTATTATTCACTAGATGATGCTTTCTTTGTTTTTAAACATTTTATGTAAATATAAATTTCGGAAAAGTAATTTATTTTTCTATATTTGCTTGTAACCTTGAAAATGAATTAAAAAAATTGAAGTTCATTGAGTATGTAATGTTAAAGAGTTGACCACAAAAATATATTTTAAAAATACAAGAAATGCATGTTCTCTAAAGAATGATTTTTGCTTAAACAAACAATACTTTCAATATCATTTTGTTTTCTTGATATACCATATGGGGAAAGATCTTTGTCCATTGCATTGGAGTATTAGACATACCATAACAATGATATGTGATCAATTTTAAACATGTATTATGTTTGTATCATATCTGATACTTCAATATACCGAACATAAGCCAAACCTACAGTGATACACATTCTTGCATACACTGACACAATTTGTTTATTTGTCAATACATGATTGGATTACATCACTTACAGATAAAGACTATCACTAATACTTATGAATATTACTTCAATCATTACTTGACATGTGTATTAGTTGTGATAAAATGTGTTACTAGAATTTTTACGATGATATGGGTATTAATCAAACCGACCAAAATTGCCCACAAAATGGAGTCATTGGACAACATCGAAAGTGTCGGCGAAATAAAAAATAAGTCATTTTACACTTAAAAACTTGTTGGACTACTTTTAATTAGCTTAAAATAAAGAAAAATCAATCTAAAACAAATGAAAAGCTAGTTTTGGGCTGAGCCAATCCCACCAAACTATATGACCACAAAGTTGAGACATCGAATCGCATCATGCAGTGCTGTGGTAAAAATGGACCAAAATCGCACCAACATTATTAGATACCCGTCAATGATTCAATTTGCGCATAAAGAAAGAAAGAAAGAGACGCACACAAGAGTAGGCGCGTGGGGGTTGCAATGAAAGAGGGGTTTGATTCTTAAAAGAAGCTAAGTAGGAGGAGTAATACAGTGGTATGTCACAGTATATTGTGATGTAAGCAACCATACCACACCCTCATCTCTTTTATAAAACTCCCCCCACACTTACACACACACCCCCCCACTAGCTTCCGTTGACATCAACACCCTCTCCCTCTCTCTCTCTCTCTCTCTCTCAAACTCTTTCTCTTTGTTTCTTTCCAATACATACATAGACACATCCGGTGATGCAAGGCCTACGACGTTGCTCAAACGACATCGTGAGGCTCGACCTGACAGGCCTATCATCACCATCATCATCATCAGGAGGAGGAGGAGGAGGACCCCAACCACCACTACCACCACCACCACCATCATCATCATCATCTATGCTATCTATTGACGTGGCGGAATCAGCAGAGGCAAGGATCAGGAGGCTGATATCGGAGCACCCAGTGATTATCTTTAGCCGATCCTCATGTTGCATGTGCCACGTGATGAAGAAGTTGCTAGCCAGCATCGGGGTCCACCCTACTGTCATCGAATTAGATGACCATGAGATCGCAGCTCTACCCTCCGATGACTCTGATTCCAGCTCGCCACCACCTCGTAACCCAGCTGCCCCTTCTGTCTTCATTGGTGGCACTTGCATCGGTGGCCTTGAGTCACTCGTTGCTCTCCACCTCAGTGGCCAACTCGTCACTAAGCTCGTCCAAGTTGGTGCCCTCTGGGTATGACACACCCCCCATATAATACTTATCTTATTCGTATTCCTATTATTATTAGTAGTAATAATAATAATCTTTCTATCTAGTTGTAGCTAGACAGCAACCTTGTGGTTCTTCAACTTCAACTTCAACTTCGATAGTTCATATTAGTTGTAGCCAAACAACATAGCTACAAAAGTACAATCTTTATGCTTCTCTTGTATTGTCCAATTCTCCAAAACCAATATGTAATTTTGGTCCTAGTAGACCTCTTCCCTTGTTATTGATCCTTATAATTATTATTATGTTATTATTATTGTTCTTGTTGGTTTTAGGAAATTTTTTTTTTTTTTTTTTTGGGTTCATTTTAAATTCCATTTTGTACTATATAATAATAGTATAGAAGTAGAAGAATATGTGCGAGTATGGTTCTCAGATACCTTCTCGTGGGTGATACTCGCTAGTGGGAATGCAACACGTGTATGTGTGAAATATGAATGCTTGAGAATACACGTCTCTTTGGGATTCACCGTTTTTGTTCGTTTACCGAGTTGGGTAAACAATTATAATAAAAAATTACACTTTGATTAGATCGGTGTGGGCCCTCTTGACCACTTGTTATGAAATCACAGCCGTTGATCAGCTTCGAGTGCCTCGTGGCTGACCTCTGCTCGCATCAATAATAGTTGTTAAGTGGTGATATATAATTAATTTAAAAGAAATTGGTTTTTTTTTTGGGTTTGGTGGGACCGAGTACCAATCATAAGACGATCATGACCGTTAAAAATTTTGTGGATCTTGCTCCCCAAGTAGTAGGTTCTAGCGAAAGGGTGGGTTTTGGGTACGGCATTTTTTTTGAGTTGAGTCTTAACTTTGTGAAAAAAACAGATGAGCGGTGACTGTGAGAGTGATTCTGTCAAAAATTAATAAAAAGACAATTCTGACAAAATTCCTCTAATTATTGCAAATACCCTTCCTTTCTTTTTTGCTTTTGCTTCTTTCGAATCATGACCTCATTACCATGCATACAATTCACCTGATTATTCTTATACATCATTTCATGAAATATCCAATTATTCATGAACAGAATCAACAGATCTATGAAGTTTTCACATTCAAGAATATTTCACTTAATTTACCCAAAGTTTTTAATTATTTCAGTTAATTACACCTACTCCCATTTGTTGTTATTCTTGTACATCCAAATTAATGTGCTGAATAATAAAGAAAGTGTGAAATTTAAACTTTTTTTTGTGCGCATATATATTCCAAGTTCTTTTTTTATTTTTTGCTATGCATATATACATTTTAGTATCTTGGAAAAATCTAAGAAAATCTCCGTGGTGCCTCTTCACGTTATATACTATAGTGAAGAGACTTTTTGAGAAAAAAATAAAGGGTGTAGTGACTTGGTATTATGTCATGCCTAATAAATATTGCAGTATGGAAATTAATCTTTAAAGAGATCTGTGGTATAGGTTGGCACCTAAAAATGAATGCAATGACAAGCTCAAAATTTGTGTCAGTACGTACGTGTCATCACATAGTATTCATGGGTGCATCATGGCATGCATGAGTGCACCTTCAGCAAACTGACAGTTTCATTTATTATTATTATTAATGATTATATTATATATATACTAGTTCTGAGAAATAAAAAGAAACTACCAAGAGCTAGCATTCTCTTGATATGGTTCATATTTTCACACACACAATTTTGTAAGAAACCCGAGTGATTATTCACTAATTTGGGAATAATATATGTTTCTTTCTATCATTTAGTAAATGATCTTTGTACAACGCAACCTAAGCTAGCTAGCAAGACACTTCAAGGTTTAATGTTTCTTTCTTGAAGTAGCTTTTCACCAATTTTTTGTGAACTTTGATGGGCGCATGTTAGCTCACAGTTTCACCTTCACCAAATAAATCTTCATTATTCTACCAAAGGGTGGTAGCCTGATGGTAAGAGTCTCTTTAACTATTACCCTTGTGAGTCTGAGAATTGTGGTTCGAGTCGTGGCATTTCAATTTCAAATGCGTGCTCACATGGATAGCTTCAAGTAGTTTCAATAATCTCACGCTATAGAATTCGGGTTTAAGTGAGCCAAGACAATGATACCGCATTGTATGAGCTTTTTTTTGTTCATTAAAAAAAAAAAAAAAAATCTTCATCATCATCTTCTTCTTCTTTCTTTTTATTCATTTATTTTTTCGGATAGATATATAATTTCATTTTGTCACCATGCCATCACTATCAGAACTCGAACGTACCTAACTGTTATCTAATTAAGGGCATTGACACAAAACATGCGCACACAAACACCTGATAGTTTAAAACCCTTGAGGCGAAAGTACCAACTCCCCTTTGGAGAAATTAATTTATACATTAATTGAATTGTGGTCCTATTTCATTGCCTACAGGATTTGAGATACAGACTTAACTTATACGTTAAGCTTTTTGCTTGATGTATAGTATATACACATATTTGACTTTTTTTTCTTTTTTTTTTTTGTGTGTGGAAATAATTTGATAGTTATGGGAGTCGGGATATGAAGCCTAGATGTTTTTATCAAAAGGCATTAAGAAATACTAATTAAACTACATGACTCTTGGTGATATATCTATATTGTTTTTAAAACCATACATTTTAGACATTTAATATAGAACAAATTGAATGAAAAATGTTGAATCTAATGATGAACTTGTTGTGATCCAAATTCTATAAAAAGTGCAGCAGGATTTGTTTATATGTGAATTTAACTTATATAGATTCATAGAATAAATTACACTTTCGTAATATATTCTATAGTTTATATAAGCATAAGTTCATTTCTAAGCTTCATCTCTCCTTTTAGAATGAGAAAATTTTAAGTATAGCTTCTAACTTGCAGTATATAAGATTCTCTAATTATATTAAAATACATAATTGCATTAATCAATATAATACAAACAATATTATCTTTTTTAATAACAATTATATTTAATGCAACTATATGTTTAAATTTAATTGAAAAACTTAATATATTGTATCTAAGTTTTACTCTTTAATAATGGATTCAAGAATATCCACCTAGTGTTGTAGTGCATGTGTTAATTATCAATGAAAAAGTTTAGGTTCTATTTGTTTTGATGTAACATAATTTGCTTAAGAAAAATAAGCATTATTTTTGTGTTGTGTGGCTAAAGTCTTGAAAATGATCACCAAATAACTCTGTCAAGACCAGGAAAAAAGAAAGATCAATTTTTTCATCTACAAATATTCCAAACAAATTGTTGTTTCACATACCATTAAGTGTACAGATAGTCATTAATTCGGAGACTCAACAAATACTATTTCTTGTAAAGCAGAAAAGTACAATTAGGTTTTAGGTTGGAACAGACTGCACCGCAATCAAACTACTTGAATCCACATTCATCCCAAATAGAAAGAAAAATATTCAATTATGCTAAAGTTTGGCATCAAAAAATTTTCATACAAGAAATAAAAAAAACCACAAGATATCTAGTCGGAGATACAAATCAATAAAATCAAAAGACAAATGGGTACAAATTAAACATATCGAATATTGTAGAAATTAGAAACTAGAAAAAGACTTCAAGAAACTTTGAAGAGGGATTATTGACAAGGGTAAGTAGGATGACAATTGACAACATGATTCTCGTAATGATTTTAATATATTACTCTCTTTATTCTAATATAAATATATTTTAAACTCTCAAATTAAAGCAAAATTTTTATTTAATAAATTTTAATATTGGTTCTTACATCTTTTAGAAGATAAACAAGATTCTTACTTAAATTACGGAAAAATAAAATAAAATTTGTAATACATTAGAGCTCGATTGGTATATGTATTTAAAAACTGAAAATTATTATTTGAAAACATATATAAAAATACATGTAAATGAAAAGGTATATAAAAATATATGAAATGTTATTTAAAAATTAAAAATAATTGTTTAAAAACACAAACAAATACCCCCTTACTATTCCTTTAACCAAGAAATAAAAGAGAATTTAATACTAAAATGTTTGATTAATTAAAAAAGTGGCATATTGCAGCACTAAAACCAGAATTGAAAAACAATATTTTCCAATTAAGGTAAAGATGATACGATGTGATCGGTCATAATTAAATGGAAGAGTCCAACCCCACTTTCACATCGGAGGGACCCACAATTTCCTTTGTGTTTGGAAAAGACAGCTTGGTGATAACAACAACCTCAACCACCACAACCACAATACCCCCAGCCCCACGAGAGCGTGGACCCTCTCATACAACCTTTACAGCCTAACGTAAGAAGAATCTCCTCCTGATTCTCTCTCTTTTTTATTATTGTTATGATTATTATTATTAATAACAATATTTGAGCAATGTTCATCAACTATTTTATATAAAACATATTTATTGAAAAGCTTATTTTTATAACCTAAATATAATAATAATATTATTATTATTATTAATTTCTTTTGTGTAGTATGAGGATAGCGGTCACGCTGACACTTCTGTCTAGTACTCCAATACGTGAGACATGATATAATAATATTCATTTTAAAGTATGTCGTGTCGGTATTAGATTTAATATATTAAAATAACATTGGATACGAGCTAAAATTGTAAAATAAAATATGTGGTAATTAAGCAATCCAAGTGCCCCACTGAAAATTTCCTTGAATGGCAGAGAATTAGGTGACAAATTGTCTAGATTTAATGTAAGTGTAAAGTTCCAAAAGCCTCTTTAAATACGTAATCAGTTTGATTACTTTAAATTTAAATGTTGCCCTTTATTTCTGGGGGGCGTGAGGTCATGGTTGCCTTGGCTTCTTTGGTGGGGTTCCCACTCTTTTTTTTTTTTCTTTTTTCTTTGATAAAATACACATAATGATATATAAAAATAATATAAATTAATTTATTGTGATGAATTTGGTTAAACCCAATAATTTAAAAGGGTTTAATCCGACTCAGCTAACACCTCCCCCAGATCTTTAAAGTACCAAAGCCACTGAATGCCTCGTCAACGCATTGCAGTATGGAGTTAAGGCTACGTCACCTAAAAGAAACCTCTTTTTTCTTCTCTTTGGCTTAACTTCTTCCTCGCTCTCTCCTTATTCTTTTTGCTGTTTCTTCTCTTTTCTATCAAAAGTATCATAATGAACCAGCATCTCTAACAAGCAAGGTATCTTTGCAGGATATATATATATATATATATATGCATTTTTATCTCTCACAATATGAAAAAATATACTTTGTATTGGGATCGGGTATATATTTTTCCTCTCCCACTCTTGGTGAGTCTCATTAAATGGAAATATATATCTAATACAATGTATACCTTCTCCACGATATGAATCTAATGTAAGAAAGAAAATATATATCTTATACATAAAATAATTATTGATTCTCGCATATGCTATATTGTTTATTGAATTAGTGACCCTAAAAAACAAAAACAACTAGTAGGTAACTCTCTAAAAAAAATCCTTCATTTTTTATTAACTATTTTTTTAAATCATAGTTGTTATTAACTTTATGTGAACAAGAATTCCATATTACCTTTTGATTTATCATAGAGAATCATTATTATTACTTTGGATATTTTTTTTGGGTACATGTACAAAGGAAACTTGACAACTTATACATATTCACATGATAAACTCTTTTTAATATATATATATATATATATATATATATATATATATATATATATATATTATCTTGACTAGTTTATCAATACCATCATTCGGCCCCAAACCAAAATTTTTGACTTCGCCGTTGATTACATGGGAAAATTTGTATTTTACCACTTCTTATTTTATATATATTAGCATTAACACCATGAGTATTCATATATTACAAAGGAACAAAAATCTTTTGTCCTACTAAAAGTAAAAATCTTCTACTTTTTTTTTTGATAATCGAAAGGGGGGCGGGGGCGATCATATATGACTAATCCTCCAGGGCGTGACCTAATAGGGGCACACCCTATTAAGGAATGTTGGATTGAGCCATAGCAACTATGATCGGGGTGCCACAGACCTCACCCTAGCACCCCAAGAGAGCCAGCAGGAGAGGCTCAATGCAAACTAGGAACCCTCCTCCCAATTGCAATATGTCATGTGTTTACCTCTTTATTTATTTTACCTTTAGGTACTTTTGAAGAAGGGAAATAAAAGGATGTAAATTGTGGATGATGGAACATAGGATTGAGCACACATGATTTTGATTCGTCAATTTCTTGCATAATTGTATTGACTAAAACAAGTGAATATGATACGATGAATTGTAATCATAGTTGGCATGACATAAGCAATGAGTTCATAACCTAATTAAGGTGCAATTAAAATTATATTTTATGGACCATATTCATTCAATTTCTTTTCTTTTATTTTTCAAAAAAAAAAAAATAGCCAGAAATATATATGTTTTCTGAAGAGGTATAAAATTGAATTCAAAGCTTTCCGCAGAATGAACCTCAACCAGGCTCAAGTTTGCTATGGGGAGTTTAACCCATCACCCTAATCAAAATTTACCTCTCAACTGCTAGTCGGGTAGCCCAATCTAGCACCTAAAAAATAGATCCAAACAAGAGCCGAAAAAGGCCAGGCTTGCACACAACTTTGCTTAGCAAGAAATCAGTACTAATTGAATGAATTATGATTCTTGAAAAAAAAAACTTGTTCACCCTATGAAAATAAGTAGATGCCTATGTTGATTCTGATTTTAGAGAGAGATATGGGGAGAGTACAAATATGAGGTGGTGTGTTTCACTGATTTACTAGTTGTGAGGATGCTGCTATAGAGTGAGGCTATTTTGATCTTTTTCTTTATCACCATTTTTTTCACACTCTGTTGCTGCTTGTTGTTCTTCCTCAACTGCATCTCCTTTACGGTCTATTTGGATTGAAGGGGAGGGAGGAGGAATAGAGTAGAGTAGAGTTGGTTGGAAATTAGCTTAGTTTTTAGCAAACTATACTCTATTCCCTCTTGCTTCTCCTCCCTCCCCCTCTATTCAAACAGACCATTAGAGTGAGAGCCCTCAGATTGGATACAGTTACGTTACTAGGCTTTTGAAGTACTGGAGAGATTAGAGCCTTGACTTTCTCATTCAATCTGCAGAGTCCCAGGTGCAGGACGTTGACAATGGACTGATGGACAACACACACACTTATCACTGTGGACTTGAACCCATGTCCAAGCTCACAGGGCTCCAATGGGTGATGTGTCCTTAATTCACAACTGTAGTCTACATCATGGATTGAGACTTGGTTCACATCTGCTTCTGCATTGGCATTGCTACTGGACATCCAAATTGATATCTTCCCCTGACACTGACTCTGTCTGTGCACAATATAGCTACAAAAAAGAAGAGTGGGTACATTCACATGGTTTAGAGGTCCAGCTTACCCTATGGGCTTTGGTGTGGAGTGGAGGGAATATATTCTCATTTTAAACGAGTCCAAAATAGTTGCTGAAGATTCTTTTTTGCATGGGCTTTGGGCCTTGATGGTGGACCCTAGGCTTGTAGAATTATGAGGTAAAGCCTAACATTGTTGCATTAAAATATATAAGTACATTGAATTCTTTTTCTACAATTCTATCCAACTCGTAAACAGATTCTTGTGGATCAATCACGTTACTATTTCCCATGCCAGATCTAAAATCAATCTCTTTGTTTGCTTTTCCTGTTCACACAATTCTCTTTATTGATAATCACACATACATTTGATGGATCTTAACCCTTATAATATGTTTTGCTCTTGGGGTGTGCAGAAAACCCACCTACCCGCCAAACCCGACCTTCCGGGTTGGGTCGGTTTTTAAGACTTGGTGGGTTGGGTTGGGTTACAAAAATTTTTTTTATAGCGGGCCGGGTTAGATTTTTGTCATAAAATTACAAACCCGTCAAACCCGACCCGACCCACCATATTTAATATATATTTAAAATATATTATATATTTAATATTTTTTTTTAAATCAGTTGTAGGGCACTTTTATATATATATATATATATATATATATATATATATATATTTAATAATTAAAAAAAAAAACCATCTGTAGAGCAGCACTTCCCCGATTCCTCCTACATACTAATCTAATATATATATATATATATATATATGTGTGTGTGTGTGTGGGCCAATCTTGCCCTGTGGTCAAACTGTGTGTGAGGAAGCCATGCCCAATATTATCCCCATTCATACAAATGGAGCAAGGAAGGGCCCGGCCCAATATCCCGTGTGAGGGCAAACGAATATCCGAGGACATCCAGCCGAGGAATGGACAAAATTACCATCCGAGGAGAGATGGAGCATGCTTGTCAGGAGTTAACCGTGTCCGAGGACGATGGTCACCTCGGTACTTTTGTCCGAGGTATCCGGTGTACTCGTTAATCACTCAGAACAACGCCTGAGACAAATCTTATAACAGAACAAAGGGGGAAATATTAAACAAAAAGTAATGGTAGGAAATGACAAATATCTAAAGGTGCTGTCACCTCCGCATTAAATGTCTCCCAGCTAACCTTCTGGCCGCATTAATGTGGAGGTGATACCTGAACAGTGAAGGAACAGCTTTCCAGCTAAGAATGGAAGATTCAAGGGAGGGCAAGGGGGATGACGAAAAAGGACGTTGGATGCCAGGTCCACACGTGGATGATAAAAAAGGCAAAAAAGCCATGGTATATAAAGCGCCAAAGAAAAAGGAGAGGGGGGATAGAAAGAGGGGGGAGAGAAAAAGAAAAATCAGAACTCTAGGGCATGTCCGAAGAGACCTATTGCTACATTCCTTGCACGTATCTTTAATCTTTTTACACTAAAATCCAATATCTTGGCCCAAGATCAGACTAGTTTCCTTTCCTGCACTCTATAAATTCATTGTTTGGGCTACGTGGACCTGGATCTATTCCCGTTTCGGATTCAAGTCAAATCTGGTCCCTACAATTGGCGCCGTCTGTGGGAAGTTGCTTGATCTGATCAGAAAGAGATTTGGGTTTAGTGCGTAAAATGGAAGAATCAGGTTCGCATCAACCAACGGTAGGGCCACATCAGGGTGATGACAATCCGCACCAGGCGGCATCAGGAGGATCGCAGCATAACTACTCGGGGGCCCACCCTCACCAGAGAGGAGCTCATGAGCAAAGTGGGCAAACCATGCACACTAATAGAAGTCAATCGCGTGGGAAAAGTCACGTGTCCCATGCAGAGAATGAGAGGGACATGCAACACGAGATAGATGAATTGAAGAAGAAGTTACGTCGCGCGCGGCGGAGACAGGCACCATTCGAACCGGAGTCTTCATCTGAGGATACAGAGGATGATACATATAGGCAAAGATCTAAAACTCCACCCAGTGAAACCTTCTCCGGTGATGAGGACTATAATGATTATAGACGGAAAGGTAGAAGTACTTTGCAGAAAGGTCTAGGGAACAAAGCCATGAATGAGGCCTTGAGTCAAGTGGCCAAGTCGCCCTTCACACGACGGATTGAGGGCGCCAGCCTTCCTCGGCGATTTAACCAACCAACCTTCTCTCTTTATAATGGCCGAACAGATCCTGTGGAACATGTAAGCCATTTTAATCAAAAAATGGCCGTCCACTCGAAGGATGAGGCTCTAATGTGTAAGATCTTTCCGTCCAGCTTGGGTCCAATGGCAATGAGATGGTTTAATGGCCTTAAGGCAAACTCTATTGATTCTTTCAAAAAGCTTACCCAGTCCTTTGGAGCGCGCTTCATCACATGCAGTAGGGTACCTTTGCCGTTAGGATCTTTGCTGTCAATGTCCATGCGTGAGGGAGAGTCTTTGAAAGCTTACTCGGACAGATATTGGGAGATGTTTAACGAGATAGATGGGGACTATGATGATGTGGCCATTAGTACATTTAAGGCAGGGTTACCGGCGGAGCATGATCTAAGAAAATCACTCACCGGCAAACCTGTCACCAGTGTACGTCTGCTGATGGATAGGATTGATAAATATAGAAGAATTGAGGAAGATCAATTGCAAGGTAAGGGAAAAGTGAAGGTGATTCCTCAGGATAGGAGGGATTCCAGGCCGGATCGGATACAGATCAATCGTCCTCGGAGAGACTTTTTAGGACAATCTGCATCTGCCAATGCTCAGGCCGTCAATGTTGTGTTTCGAGAGCCAGTGCAGAAAGTTTTGGAAAAAGTAAGGAATGAACCATTTTTTAAGTGGCCGAATAAAATGGCAGGAGATCCAAGCAATCGCAACCAAAACCTGTATTGCCAATATCATCAAGATCACGGTCATGCTACTGAGGATTGTCGGAACTTATGGGATCATTTGGAACAACTGGTCCGAGAAGGGAGGTTGAAGCATCTATTGCATCATTCCAGTGGCCGAGGAGGCCAAACAGGTAATGCGTTTCAGGGGGGTCCTGCATCCAAGCCTCCTCTGGGGACCATCAATGTTATATTCGCCGCTCTAGGGAGGACTGGATCCTGCCCAACCAGAATAATGTCAGTATCACATTACACCGACGATGAGTCTAATTCAACGCCGAAGAGAGCCAAGACGAACGTCCCTCTAGTGCTAAGTTTTTCAGAAGCGGACAAACAAGGAACCATACAGCCACACGACGATGCTCTGGTGGTTACCCTTAGAATTGGCGGATACGATGTGAAGAGAGTCATGGTTGACCAGGGAAGTGCAGCGGAGATTATGTATCCTGATCTCTTTAAGGGTCTGGGTTTAAAGCCCGAGGATTTGTCTGCCTACAGCTTGCCTTTGGTGAGTTTTGAGGGTAAGATGGTGGTCCCTAGGGGCCAGATCAGACTGCCTGTGCAAGCTGGATGGGATGTGGTCGAGGTAGATTTCATCGTGGTAGATGCCTTCTCTCCGTACACGGCCATTATGGGTAGGCCGTGGTTGCACTCTTTGGGCGCCGTTTCCTCCACCCTTCATCAGAAAGTGAAATACCCCTCTGACGGTCAAGTGATGGAGATAGTGGGAAGCCAGTCTATGGCTAGGCAATGCCTAATTGCAGCAATTCAGCACAAACCAGAGGCTGGCGCCTCAGCCAGTAAAGAGAATGTCTTATAGCAGTCGGGGGCCTCGTCGTCGCTGCGTGGATGGCCAGATGACGAGATGAGTTGTGAGGGCCTGGAGAAGGTGATTATAGGGGATGACCATGAAAGATTCTTCCAGGTAGGGGCTCGGTTGCCCCCACAGGAGAGGGAAGAGTTGGTTGAGCTGTTAAGGGGAAACGTGGACGTTTTTGCATGGGACGCCTATGAAGCCCCTGGTCTGAATCCGGAATTCATTTGTCATCGATTAAATGTAGATCCTTCAGTGACTCCAAAAAAGCAGCCTTCTCGGCGACCCTCGAGTGAGCACGTGGAGGCAATAAAGTCTGAGGTGGTTAAACTCAAACAGGCAGGGGCTATTAAGGAGATTTTCTACCCCCAGTGGTTGGCTAATACAGTAGTGGTGAAGAAGAAGACAGGGAAATGGCGCGTCTGCGTAGACTTCACAGACCTTAACAAGGCCTGCCCCAAGGATCCTTTCCCTATGCCGAGGATAGATCAGTTGGTAGATGCGACAGTAGGCCATCCTCGGATGAGTTTCCTGGACGCTTTCCAAGGTTATCATCAAATACCATTGGCCGTTGAGGACCAAGAAAAAACGGCTTTTGTTACTCCTGTGGGGAACTATCACTACAAAGTAATGCCTTTTGGCCTGAAAAATGCGGGATCGACTTACCAACGGATGATGACAAAGATGTTTGAATTGCAGTTGGGAAAAACCATTGAGGTCTACATTGATGATATGGTGGTGAAGAGCAGGTTAGCATCTGAGCACCTAGCAGATCTTACCAATGTTTTTGAAATTCTGAGGCGGCATAATTTGCGTCTGAATGCCTCTAAGTGCTCCTTTGGAGTGGGGTCAGGGAAGTTCCTAGGATACATGGTGACTCATAGGGGGATTGAGGTAAACCCAGATCAGATTAAAGCAATCAATAGCTTGCAACCACCTCGGAATCCAAAGGAGGTCCAGAGGCTTACTGGGATGATGGCCGCGTTAAATCGGTTCATATCCAGATCAGCCGAGAGGTGTAGACCCTTCTTTCTGTTGTTGCATAAATGGAAAGAGTTTCAATGGTCCGAGGAGTGTGTCAGGGCTTTCCAAGAACTTAAACATTACCTATCCCATCCGCCTATAATGTCCAGCCCAGTAATGGACGAGGTCCTTTTTTCTTATCTTGCTGTTGCCTCACACGCCATAAGCCTTGTACTCATACGAGTGGATGATGGTGTACAACGACCAGTCTATTATGTAAGCAAGTCGCTTAATGAAGCCGAGGTGCGCTACCTACCACTGGAAAAGGCGATATTGGCTGTGGTGCATGCCACGAGGAAACTCCCTCATTACTTTCAAGCGCATACTGTGGTCGTCCTAACTCAACTTCCCCTCAAGTTAGTGCTCAGAAGCGCCGATTACACAGGGAGGGTAGCAAAATGGGGTACGATTCTAGGGGCTTTTGATATAAAATACATGCCCCGCACCTCGATCAAGGGACAAGTGCTCGCCGATTTGGTGGCTGAGTTTGCTGAATCTCCAGAAGAGGTGGAAAGGGGAGACGATCCGGTGGAGGGAAGATTGGTAGGCATGGCCTCTGTTCAGGGCCTACGATACTGGGAATTGTACGTTGATGGAGCAGCTAATCAGCGGGGGTCAGGAGTGGGGCTAGTACTGGTATCCCCCGAAAAGATTACCATAGAAAAATCCTTTAGACTGAATTTCTCCGCTACGAATAACGAAGCCGAGTATGAAGCTTTACTGCAGGGGATGCAAATGGTGCGAAAATTGGGGGGAAAGGCAGTAAGAGCTTTTTCGGACTCAAGATTGGTTGTGGGACAAGTAGGAGGTGATCTTGAGGTGCGAGATTCAAGGATGCTAGAATATTTGCAATTGGTCAGGAATATACAGGAAAGATTTGAAGCTTTTGACTTGTCTCACATGCCCAGAAGTGGGAACACCCATGCAGATTCGCTGGCCACTCTTGCCACGTCCTCGGCTCAGGATCTACCTCGGGTAATCCTGGTGGAAGACCTGTATGTGCGAGCTCTGGCGCATCAAGATGCACCACGGATACACCAGGTTGCACTGGGTCCCAGTTGGATGGATGCCATATCACTGTTCCTGGAAAAAGATGTACTACCTGTGGAAAAATCCGAGGCTGACAAAATACGGAGGAAAGCTCCTCGGTTTTGGTTGTCCGAGGACAAAAAATTGTACAAACGTTCGTTCTCTGGGCCTTATTTATTATGTGTGCACCCAAAGGCATCGGAGACACTTTTGGAGGAATTGCATGAAGGGGTTTGTGGAAGTCATACCGGGGGAAGATCATTGTCCCACAGGGCTCTTACCCAAGGATATTGGTGGCCGAACATGCAGAAGGAGGCGCAGGAATATGTCAAGAAATGTGATCAGTGCCAAAGATTTGCACCGAATATCCACCAGCCTGGAGGATCGCTCAATCCGCTTTCCAGCCCATGGCCTTTTGCTCAATGGGGCCTAGACATCGTGGGTCCTTTTCCCAAAGCTGCGGGGAATAAAAAATACCTCCTGGTATGCACAGATTATTTTACCAAATGGGTTGAAGTTGAACCTTTAGCCAATAACAGGGATGTGGATGTCAAAAGGTTCATCTGGAAGAGTATAATTACGCGGTTCGGTATTCCCAACGTCCTCATCTTGGATAACGGTCTTCAATTTGACAGTAAAGCTTTCAGGAAATACTGTTCTGATCTGGGAATAAAGAACAGGTATTCCACTCCAGCCTACCCGCAAGGAAACGGGCAGGCTGAAGCTGTAAATAAGGTCATTGTGAATGGGTTGAAGAAGAGGTTGGATGACGCCAAGGGAAGGTGGGTGGAGGAGCTACCCCACGTGCTGTGGACCTACAGGAAAACGCCTCGAAGGTCTACCGGGGAGACCCCCTTTTCAATGACGTATGGGGCTGAAGCCGTAATACCACTAGAGAATGGTTTCCCTACAATGAAATCTGGTGAATTTACTCCGGATGGAAACGAAGAATTACTAAAAAGGAACCTGGATCTAATCGATGAACGGCGAGAAAACGCTAGGGTGCAGTTAGCCTACTATCAACATAAGCTAAAGCAAGGTTACGACCTTAGCGTGAAATTGAGACCATTGGCTCCAGGAGATTTGGTTTTGAGGAAAGTAGTGGGAAACGCTAAAAACCTTGCTTGGGGGAAGTTGGGGCCCAATTGGGAGGGACTGTATCGCATCACGACGGTAGCAGGAATAGGAGCTTACTACTTAGAAGATTTAGACGAGAGAGCTGTACTTCACCCTTGGAATGTAAATAATCTGAAAAGGTACTACTATTGATAATAAAAGTTATCTTGTTTTCCTCTTACTTATTAATATACTATGGCATCTATTGAAATATTAAACAGAAACTAAGTCATGTCAGGTCCTCGGACCACATACTTAGTGAAAATTAATATACTATGGCATCTATTGAAATATTAAACAGAAACTAAGTCATGTCAGGTCCTCGGACCACATACTTAGTGAAAATTAATATACTATGGCATCTATGGAAATATTAAACAGAAACTAAGTCATGTCAGGTCCTCGGACCACATACTTAGTGAAAATTAATATACTATGGCATCTATGGAAATATTAAACAGAAACTAAGTCATGTCAGGTCCTCGGACCACATACTTAGTGAAAATTAATATACTATGGCATCTATTGAAATATTAAACAGAAACTAAGTCATGTCAGGTCCTCGGACCACATACTTAGTGAAAATTAATATACTATGGCATCTGTTGAAGACTTGGTGGAAATAAATATAGCAGAACATCTCTTAAAATGATAAACAGCAAGTCATCCTTGTTTTGTCCTCAGACCATGAATCTGGAGAATATAATTGTCCGTGCGGCGTTAAGGAATATATTCAATGGAATAGATGTTGTGATAAAATCTTTAGAACATGATTTTGAATATAAGTCATTATTTTCTGGATAAAGTCTCGACCTGCTTTATAAGCCATGATTGACTTCATGGATGTCAAATAAGTGTGAATATAATTCAGCATGTTCACATTCTACTTATTGTTTAGGTGTGGTGATATTATCTGGAAATTGTGGAACTTATTAGGGAACTAAGTAAAAGGGAGATACATTTTTGAAAGATCAACATTATGTTTTATTAATTCCTCTTGTTCCTCACTAATGTATGCTGGTTCCTTGATAATGAATCATGTTGTGAAAGTAAACAAAGAACTGAGCAAAGTAAATATGATACAAGTAAGTAAAATAATGATGCCGACAAATATTGCTTGAAATAGAGAAAAGTTACTCATACATTATCGAAATTGGTCTTTAAGCACAGAAGATGAAATTACAACTGTTATCACTATAAAAAAAAAAGGGGGAAAGCAACGTAAAATAAATAAACGAAATATGCATATAAAACTAAGGCTTCAATTTGATCTGGAGCTTGAGTTTGGAAGCCTGGTCAGCTGCCTCAGGGTTAGTTTCCTTCTCCTTGTCCTTAAGAGACTCCTGTGCAGGTAAAGTGACTAAGGCTAACTGCTTCTCAAAATCTTGAGAAGCTGTCCCAGGTTGAGGGGCTTCAGTCACTTCACCTGAAAGGGGCCCCTTTTGGATCTCTTTCTCTTTACCCTGGTCTGGCTGGGCAGCAGAGGGAAGGGGCTGAGAGGGAGCCTCGGCAGTTGGTTGAGGCACGAGAGGGGCCGGCTCGGTCTGCTTAGGAAGTTGCAGGGCCGAAGGGAAGATTATGCTTTCTGGCCTCCTCAGCTCTGACGAGGCTTCAACTCCAGCTTGGTTGAGAGCCTCTTCCCAGGTTTGGGCACAGTAAGCGCGGCAGACAGCAGGGACCTCAGCTCGGAGGGTGTCCTCAGTCTCCGCCACGCCAACATCATACCCATGCTGCTCGGCCTCGTCTCGTTCCTTCTCGGCCTTTAACTTATCCTCCTCGGCTTGCATTTTTGCTCTATCAGCCAAGGCTTTAAGCTTGTTGGCCTCTTCCAATTGCTGCCTTAGAGTTACAATTTGCTCCTTGGCCATGACCAACTGCCCTTTAACCTCAAGGACCAGCTTCCTCTGGCTTTCAGCCTGGGTCTCAGCCCCCTTCAAGGCAGCCTCAACACTTTTCCTCTGCTGCTCCTCAGCCTTCAGCTTCTCCTTAAGGTCTTTATTGCTGTTCTCAGCAATATTCAGCGTCTGCACAGCAGAAACCCTTCTGGTCCTCTCATCATCTAACTGCTGGGCGACGGAGTGATATATCTCCTCCATCCTGAATATGCCTTGAACCGCCTGTTAAAAAAAAAAAAAAAAAAAAAAAAACACAACAACAACGGAACAGACGTAAAAGAAAATGTGTAAGAATAACAATGTGTGCATATACAAGCAACAGGAAATAACCATCATGCCCAATGAAAAGAGAAGAACAAAAATTGAAGAGTAACAACACATACCATGCCTAGAGACCGCTTGGCCTGGAGAACTACCTCATTCCTCCTTAAACCCCGCAACTCTATCATATCTCTGGGCAACAGGAGTGTTTCTTCCAATGCCGAGGCCACATGGCAGCCAACACCCCCGTTGTAATCTCTGATCGAGGCATCATCGGTCAGAGGTTCACCCCCTAGCATGGGAGCTGGAAGCCATGCCCGGGGTTCAGACTGTTGAACCTCTCCAGGCTCTGGACCTCGACTGGGAGCCTGGCCGATCTTCAGCTGCTTCGTCGGCCTATGGGACTCCTCTTCACTGGAGGAGCGAGTCCTCCCAGTCTCTACTATCTCCTTGCCTTTGGGCTCCCTTCTCCTCTTCGGATCAGGTTGTTCAGCCCTGGGTGGAGGGGCTGGCCGAGGGGCACGAGGAGGGGATTTGGGAGGAGGGGGAGGAAGCTTGGGTTGGGTAGATCTTCCAACCTCCCCCCTCCCAGGTTGGCTCTCCAAGAGCTCCTGGAGGCTACGCTGGGGCTTCCTCTGAATGCCTATGTCTTCAGGAGTGTTGGGTGATGGAGCAGGTAAGTCAAAGATTTCGTAATCATCGGTGGCCGAGGATGGGTCCACAAAACTTCCCTCTTCTCGTTCAGCTTCTTCTTCCTCCTCTACTGGAGAGGTGTGGGGAGAAGATGGATCGACTTTGGCGAGACTGGCAACGGGCAGATCCTCGGCGCGCTGGTGGTATTCTGGAAGGGGGACACCTTGGGGAACTACGAATCCTTCGTAAGCAACGCTGATTGGGTGAAGCCGAGGATCCTTAGCCTTTATCACGCACGATGGGGCTTGAAATGCGCGTGAGATGGGATTGTAGCCGAGAATGAGGTGAGCTGCCCTCAATTGACCGTCCGACGGGTTGACGTAGATTTCGACTCGGAGAACTCTATCCAAGCTGGCCTTGTTAACTAAGCGCAGTGATGGCGAAGTCGCACGTGGATCTGCATTGTCAATAGAGACGATAAAGAGTCGCTTTAGTTTAAGCCGACGACAATGGGAAAACTAGAATCTGAACAGTTAAACGTAAAGATTAAATAAGTTGGACCCCCACCTGGCTCACCCTCTTTAACTGGGCATGGTAAGCCATCATGCCACTGCCCAGAGAAGATTAAGAAATCTTCTTTTAATCCCTTATTGGATTGGGGGAGACACTGAATCAGCCTGACCTCTGCCTGCCTGGATTTTAGGTAGTACCCCTGATTTTTTAGGTGCTGAAGGTTATAAACCCAGTTTATATCATGGTGGGTCAGATTTAGATTCATTCTTTCGTTTAGGACCTCTATACTTCCTAATACCCTAAACATATTCGGTGCACATTGGGTGGGGGATAGCCTAAAATACCTAAGATAGTTCCTAGTAAGGGTGCCCATGGGAATGGTCATCCCCCCTTCTATGAAAGCGATCATAGGAATGACAACCTCATTCGTTTTTCTTTCGTCATACCATTCGCCCTGTGCCGCGTATCTAACGCCCACATGAGGAGGGATGTTATACTTAGTCCTAAAATTTCTCATTCCCTCCTCGGTATCTACTAACTCCTTAAATCTACCCATTTTTTAGGAGGCCTTAGAGGAGAGATTCTACAATAAAAGGAATAAAAGTTATAGAAAGTTTAGGAGGACTTACAGGTGTGAGAAATGGTCCTCGGACAGAATTTATGTATTTGTAGACGCACAAAGGAACAAGAGAAAGAAATAAAGTATCAGGTTCTAGAATAACGCAATCGTTCAAAAGTGACAAGAAATTGATTTGAAAGACTACTTATAGTTGCGCAAAAGTTAAAAGCGGGAGTTCACCCGCCCAAATTCCCAAAAGTTCCAACCACCGTTGGATTGCCATCTCACCGTTGAACGTGGGAGACAGAGGGGTTGTCAATATTAAATGAAGGCGCTCCCTGGACACTGAAGAGTCAGGAACGAGTCGCAAGAAGAAAAACACGTGCAGCTATGATTTGACTCAACAGAATCAGATCATAAGGGAGATCCGAAGAGAGAATCAAAATCCTTCTTTTCTCCCAAGGAGCCGAAAAGCAAGATTTTGAGGGGCTATTGTGTGGGCCAATCTTGCCCTGTGGTCAAACTGTGTGTGAGGAAGCCAGGCCCAATATTATCCCCATTCATACAAATGGAGCAAGGAAGGGCCCGGCCCAATATCCCGTGTGAGGGCAAACGAATATCCGAGGACATCCAGCCGAGGAATGGACAAAATTACCATCCGAGGAGAGATGGAGCATGCTTGTCAGGAGTTGACCGTGTCCGAGGACGATGGTCACCTCGGTACTTTTGTCCGAGGTATCCGGTGTACTCGTTAATCACTCAGAACAACGTCTGGGACAAATCTTATAACAGAACAAAGGGGAAAATATTAAACAAAAAGTAATGGTAGGAAATGACAAATATCTAAAGGTGCTGTCACCTTCGCATTAAATGTCTCCCAGTTAACCTTCTGGCCGCATTAATGTGGAGGTGATACCTGAACAGTGAAGGAACAGCTTTCCAGCTAAGAATGGAAGATTCAAGAGAGGGCAAGGGGGATGACGAAAAAGGACGTTGGATGCCAGGTCCACACGTGGATGATAAAAAAGGCAAAAAAGCCATGGTATATAAAGCGCCAAAGAAAAAGGAGAGGGAGGATAGAAAGAGGGGGAGAGAAAAAGAAAAATCAGAACTCTAGGGCATGTCCGAAGAGACCTATTGCTACATTCCTTGCACGTATCTTTAATCTTTTTACACTAAAATCCAATATCTTGGCCCAAGATCAGACTAGTTTCCTTTCCTGCACTCTATAAATTCATTGTTTGGGCTACGTGGGCCTGGATCTATTCCCGTTTCGGATTCAAGTCAAATCTGGTCCCTACAATATGTATATAATATTATATAATTAATAAATTTTTTAAAATAACCAGTTCTTCATATCCTATATAAAAATTAATTAGTTCACACAAACCCTAATAAATTACTATTGTTGTTTAGTCATTAGTGTTGTTTGCCTTTAAAGAGTTACATTGATACTAATCTTTAGGTTTTTTTTAATATATTTATATTTATATTTTTTTCTACCCAATTTAATAATAATAATAAGAAAAAAAAAGGTCAAACCCACGGGTTCAACCTGACCCAACCCGACCCATGTGGGTTAGGTTAGACTTATGTGATGGGTTGGGTTGGGTCAAAAAATCCCCTCAATCCGACCCAACCCGACCCATGCACACCCCTATTTTGCTCTATTTGCTTACCTAATCCTTATACACACGATTGCTTTGAACTTCTTTCTATCAACATCTAAATTCTATTAAGGCATATTTACCCTTTTCATTAACATTGTACATAACCACTTCCAAAACCCCAGAGCTTGTATAATAATATTTCCAGGTTGAAATGCTTGTGCTAGCTATGGATCATCCCTTTTCATGCCTTGCAATCAGCCTCTGTAACAGAAGTTCTTTCCAGTATCTAATTGCCTTACTATAAAGGGCCTTCCAGAGCTGTCCCTAGTACATAAACCAATAAATAACATTCCCCCCATTATTTCAAAATTTTGGGACTAGTTTTTATTGTTGTATCTTCAAGAGGATGCTATCTAATGGATTTTGCTCCCAAATTGTCTTGTATTATTAAAACTCACATCAGTATTTAATCGCGTTTAACAAACACACAAAAGTTGCACACAGATTTTTCCAATACCGCATAAGTGGATTATACAATTTTAGCCTTAAAGATAGGGGTCTTGACTCTTTTGAGTTCAATCAATGAGAAAGAAGGGATATGGGAAAAGAGGGCATTACTCATTGTTTAGTCCAGTTTCGTATTTGAAAAAAGAGAGAACACTTTAATAAGTAAATCTTACCAGAATAAAAACTGAATTTTAAACAGTAACTAATGAGCTTCTTGTAATCTTGTTGTATTTTGTTATTATTATCACATTATTTTCGTAAAGCTTTCCAAAATATTAATTGACAATTTAAAGCTGACAAAATTATATATGTCATGGACTTACTAGCCTAACTTCAGCTCAGTCAGCATAAGTACAGTAACACAAAGGTAGCAATACACACCATGTCATGATGCAATTCTCTCTCCTGTACCGTTTGGCATTTGCTGCTTTACATGCTTCCGGTTATCCGATCTGATATCCTCTTTCCACATGCCTAATCCACAACAAAAAAGGAAGAAAAAGTAGAAAATGAACTGCAAGTTCACATTAGATTGCCAACATGATGATTTTTTACCCTATGTTAGGGTGGAGGGAGATGGGGGAGAGCAGAGGGGAAGAGGGAGAAAGGTGACAAAACTATACTAAAATTTAGTATAAACCAGTTTCTTTCCCCTCTCCCCTCTGTTCCGACAATACTATAAATGTTTTAAAACAAAAAAATTGAGGTGTAAGTTGCCAGAGCCTCAAAATGCAACTTGGCAAATGAATGTCATTACTGCATGTTACACAAACTGTATACGCTCTCATTTGCGGTTTACAAGGTATTCCTCCTGTAATATTCATCTCGTCATTTTAATCTACTGTAAAACCTTTTGTTAAGATGAAATGACGGACCAAAAATTGCTTCCTGCTATAATCTACCCCAATTCATGAACTTCTTCACCTCGTCATATAAGACCAAAATGGCAGCAGCACCAGTACCCCTAAACATATTTGAAAGAGCCCCACGATAAAATGAAGCCAACCCCTCTCTCCTATATATCTTCCTCCAGCAGTCCAGGGTGCTATGGTACATGGGCTGTTCCAAGCCAGATTGCATCATCATTCGCCTTCGTACTGTATCCAATGGATATGACAACAACCCAGCAGATGTTGTGACTGCCTGAGCCACCACCCATCGCTTCCACAACGGCAACTCTGGCTTAGATTCTTTAGACAACATCTCTTTTATTGTATCAAAGCCTCCAAAATAAAGGCCACGGTGAACAACCATCCCATGTAGAGAGGCAGGAAGCCCACGGTAAACCCCTCGAATCCCATCTTTTTCATGTATGGTAGTCAAGAAATGGTAGATGCCTCGAAATTGACGAACTTCAGTTCTTCCAACATCAGCAGCGAGACGAGTGTGTGCAATATCAAGAGGATATATTAAGATCAATGTTGTACAGCCGGATGCAGCCCCAGCAATAAAATTGGCAGATGGACCAGACAGAAAATGACCATCTTCGAAGTGTCCACTTCTTAATATGTTTTTATAGAGATCCTGTGGGTGGGGAAAAAAAGAAAAGAAAAGAAATTAAGACCTAGTAGTCTTAATAAATTAGAATGAAATGACCATTTGGAAATCTTCCCCTACTAATATGAGTTCCATCAACAATCAGATACAATAACAACATCTACCCATTCAGATGCCAAACAGGTTTTTTAAGTTTAGTCTGTGATATGTGGTTTATAAGTTTTTGCTCATATCATATATAGAATTAATTTGGGTAAATGAACTTACTTGAGACCAGACATAAGCCTTACTTGAGTTTCTAATACCTTCAAGCACACAAACTTGCAATTTCACCATCTCTGTAGCCATCTTTAGTGCACCATAAATTGATTCAAGTTTTCAAACTTTTCACATGAAATTCTTGGATATTTAATTCAAAACCTTATTTCAGATCCTAACAAGTCTTGTATATCTAATCAAGCATTTTCTTCTTTTTTTAACAGCTAATTACATAACTTGTATTGACTAACTGATAACTTTGAAAAGACACCCATTGCATTTCTCTACCTCCATAGATTGTTCTCAACACCCTAATAATTTGTTTCTATTGCATTGTGACTAATAATAACTACAGTATTTGACCCTTTTCTTATCCTATCAAAAAAATAACTACAGTATTTGGTATTTGCAAAAAAAGAGAAAAAAAGAATAAAAATTCATAGTTGACAACCTGTAGTCCATCAGGCATGATAATTCAATACTAACAAGATTTCTTTTTTGTTGCTTTCATTTTCTAGGCATGTATCTCTTCTAAACAAAGAAAGAGCTGTCCTCTTTCAAGACCATTTGGGAAAATACAACTTTACAGGAAATATTGAATGACACTATTTAGTTTATATAAGGCTTGGCTTTTGTTATTTTTGCTGCTGCTATTTAGTTCATAGGGCATAATGATTCATCAAGGGAAAGATGTAGCTAAGTACTCAATTTCTCAGTGAAATATACATCATAGCAACACGTTGGAGTTTGCTTTCTCATATTTTACAATTGCATTTATTTATGCGGTTCCCAATTCATTCCTAGTCCCCTCCTTGGCCCCATCCACCCAGTGTATCAGTTTTCCAATTTTTTTTGCCAAATACAATTCTTCCATCAGCTGGGCCCCAAAACATTGGGGACTAAGGTTTTTTTGTTGTACAAAATTTTTACCAAATACAATTCTTCCATCAGCTGAACCCAAAATATTTGGGACTAGCTTTTGTTGTTGTACAATTGTTCCATCAGCTTTCAAGTATCTACACCCATTCTCTGCAAAATTGCTCTATCTAGGGTCCTTTACACACACACACACACACGCACACGCACACGCACACAACTTGTTACAAAAAATACAAAATTTTCATTGTCCTCAGATTGACCCTCATACTACCATCAAATTACTTTTATATTATTACATTTCTCACACACATGCAAATAAAATGAACCTTTCTAAAGAAGAGCCATTTGGACTTGCCTCTAACCAGTAAAACCTATGGGAAAACCCCACCTGCCAAAATCAGATGCTGGGTAATCTAAGGGCATTCACCCCTAATGGGCTTAGCAGTAAAACCTACAGGCTAAGCAGATTAAGTTTATTAATACTTTTCATATTAAATTCTCTGATGCCATGACTTCTAAAATCATCTACAATTTAACTCATGATGTGGAACAACTTTCTAGATTCTAAATTCTAAATTCTTATCTTCAACTAAATTTTTACTAGCATACATTGACTTTTCCAAAACATGAAAACATACAAAGTTAGAGACTGGATCTCATGTTAAACTTTTTTTGCTAATGAGGACATCCATAGCTCTTTGAGCACTTGATTATTCCTCTAGGATGTGTAGTCCCTCTGTTCTACACAACCCAAGTAATTACAAAAGGAATCCCTTGGCATAACAGTCCATTCTAAAATCCATCTTTTACCATAACCCAAGATATATACTATCATAAACTTGCACTGATCTCATAGACACTAGATGATCAGAAAATAAACCAGTAATCCTACCCTTTCTCCTAAATTGTTTAAATGTTATCTCTTTATTACTAGATGATCAGAATATAGACAAATAATCCCACTCACTCTAAATGCCTGCTTCTCAATTTAAAATACAATAACATTGGATCACACAATATTCAACAACACAATCCTGAAAATCCTCTGCCAATCATTCCTTGCCTCGGATAGATTCATAAAATCTTTTTTTATTTCCAGGTAGCCCAAATGATTACAAGGGTGGCTCCCCTTATAATATCGATGATTAATCCCACATATTCTTTGAGATTAAACACTATAACGTCTCTAAGAAAATCTTAGGATATGACACCCTATATTTTCCTTTCTCCATGATTTTTATCATACTCTTTCATTGCTCTTAAATTAGTCGCCTCATCTCCTCCAGTGCTCCCAATGCTCCTTTCTACCCATTGATGGTACAGAGAAACTGATCATAAGGCTTCACTAGAAGAACAAAGGAGCAACTGTAGTAGATGTTCCCATTGGCTTCCTCTAATCCTCTATTCTTCCTTTGCTTTCTTGGCCTATGGGTCGGGTGGTAGACTATGCATGGCTGCATGTGATGTGAGTTCCCCAATCTTGAAGGAATTTGTTTGAGAATGAAAGAAGCATTTAGAAAAGAAAATTTTAAACTCAGAATATCCAGGTAGCTGCATTAATTTTTTTTTTTTTGTTGATAGGTATGCATTAAATAGAAATTTAGTGTACAAGCATGCCCCTAATTACAAAAGCAACCACTTTGTGTGTTTGTTACACATGGAAAATTGCTACCAAATTGACAGGTATATATTGCATGGCCTTGCATGCGGTGGACATACAAAGTAACAAGACCTATACTTTTATGTCATGGGATAAAGTTGGTATTCTTTGTTGCCACATTAATAGTGCAATTTATTTAACAAGAGAATAACTTTTGTAAGAGAATATTAATAAATAAATAAATAAGTGAAATTTGAAAATAAGTAAGAAAGTAGGTCAAAATTTTCACAAACTTATTTCGATTAATAGGAAAAGGAAAAAACAATAAAATTATTTTTCTATATATAATGGGATTTAATTATCATTAACACTGTTCTTTTGTTTTTATTTTTATTTTTTTAATGAAAAGTAGGATCATACAGTCCTCTATCTAATACATAAAACCCCCACTAATTCTCAATAGGATCCCAATTTTAACAACCTGGCTGAGAAGTTTTGATGCAACCATGGAAGATTAATTTGTTACTACTTAACAAATTCATCTATTCAAGATATATTTTATGTAGAAGCCATGTGGTTTTAAAGAAAAAGTTACATGTTTCTCTAGGATTAAACGATCTTTAATTTGGGTTTTTATTTAAAGAGTTAAGGTCATTTTTGAATTCTGAGGCAAAACTGTTATTTTGTAACCCTATGAGTATTTTTTTGGTTTGGTTGGATCTAGAATTTTCTTAAGAGATATCCAGTACAATAAGGACCAGATACGGAAACTTGGGCAAAAAATGTAGTATTTGTGGATCCTAGGCTACGATTCATGGGTATTGTTCATACAGCCCCTAAAAAACACTACAAACTTCTCACCTTTCTTCTTCCTTACAACCCCAAGTCAAGCCTTTCCTCTTACTTATCAAATAGTCATAAAAAAAATTCATCAAAACCTAGTGAAATTTGAGCCCTCACCCTTTCTAACACTAAACTCATCCACTACTCCTCCAAAATCTTAACCCACCACAAGCATACCTAGACAAATTCCCAATTTGTCTTATGTCAAGTTTAAAGATTGAGAAAAGCCATACACTAGAGAGTTTAGAGAACTTTTTCTTAAATAATATGCAATTTCTTCACAAATTTTGTGGTTTTCACCAATGTGGAGTTGATTTGAGTAAATTTCAACCACCTTAGATTTTTTATTATTTAAAAAAAAAATTCAAAAACTCCAGATTTTGATTGGATCTTTAATTGTCATGCATTGATCCCAAGGATCTAAATGGATTATAGATAAAGAAATATAAAAGTGTGCCCACTAGAGAACAAGATATGAAGAGTCTTCAAACTAAAGGTAGTAAAACAAGGCATGAGAGATGATGGATGTGCGGTCCAGCAAATGTAAAATATTTAAGAGAGAGAGAGAGAGAGAGCAGTCAAAGGAAAGAGAAAGTGCCAAAAATCAGAAAGGATAAACTCAAGAAAGGACAAAGGAAGGAGAGTGGCGTCCATGGGATCTGCGTCTGATTGGAGACACAGAGATATTATATTGAAAAATGTAATAAGACATAGTTCCATCAGAACTACCCAGCCCTTTTTATAATTTTTTTCAAACTCCTACTTCTAAAAATTGTAATTTGGTAGATAAGACAATGAATCTTAAGAATTTCAATGAGAAAAAAAAATGTTCAGAGATATGATTGACAATATGGATCATCTTATTCAGAAATTAAAAGTCCCACAGTGCATGTACTAATGCTGAAGAGTAGGACATTATGTTGCACAGTTATTTGGCAGAAATCATCAACAGTTCTTATATACTATTCTTCCCCAATATAGGATTATCAAAGCATGGATGGCTCTCTTAATTTTTGATTGCATGAGTCCTTAATTTCAATCCCCCCCCTCCCCCCATCTGGGTGAGCCCCTTGTCACTTCATCAACAAATTTGTAGTAACAGTGTAATATCCTATCTCCCAAAAAATCCCTTAAATTGAATCTAGTATTTACACCAGAAGCAGCATCAAATCCTGATTAACTCCCATCTGATCTCACATGAGAAGAACACTGCAACGTGAATGTATCTCAAAGTTTCTATTTTTCTTTGAATTTCTTTTCCTAGGAATATTTCAAAGTTCATTGGGAGCACTGCAAAGCCTAAGGGTGTTCCCATTTTTCATTAATAGAAATGTTTCTACGGATATTTCAAGCACTGAAAGGTAAGCCAAATACAAGAGCTTATTCAGAACAGTTAAAGTCTTCAACAACATTCAATTGGAAGCACTGTTCCAGCCATTTTTACACACATTAGGTCCAAAACAGGCCGCTAAACCATGTGCATATACTACTACCAGTCTACCTCGCCTACCAAACCATATGCTAGTACAACACCACATCATCTAACATTTTAATACAGTACTAATTCAATAAGTCTAGACACACTATTTCTCACAGTTATTTTCACAATTGCTGACACAGCCTGCTGTGATTGGTGCAGAGTAGCGTTAGTGATGTTGCTCTAATCCCAACAAATTATGTCAGCAATGGTGAAAATGTATTGTCCTAGCATTACTCATACCACCCCTCACAGAGTAACCTAACCACTTCTTCATCGAGGCATTCTATCAGTCATGTTAATGTTATACCACTTAAGAAAGAAAAAAAAAAAAAAACCAACATTGCTTGAACAAATGCCAGAATCAAAACCAAATAAATAAATATATAAACTTGCATCCATATCTTTGATACCCAACAAAAACTAACATATTCAAACACATAAACAGATATAAAAAGTTGCAAACTTTAATACCTTGAGTGAGAAATTAAGAGCCACAGAAGGGTAATACCGAATAACACTGCTCCCATTGCCTCTCCAAAGAGAAACAATGCCTTCCTCACGAACAGTACGGACTATGCAATCCAACATGCCCTTGAATCTCCTCCGGCCAGTGCCACCAACAATGGCCAAGTTGCTCTCTTGGGTCTGTAACAAAAGCTTGGCTCTCTCTATTGGGGCCACAATCGTGTGCACCACCCCACCCATCACAGCCCCAGCCATCAGATCACGATGAAAGTTCGTCAACCAATCAGACGGCCCACAAGATGTAGATGATGAAGATCGTACGGCCCTTTTATTTTCTGGGTCATCTTCATCTTCCTTGGTCATTATATCAAACACCTTCAAGTTCAACACCAAAGTATAAAAACTCTTTAGTTTTTATCTTTTTTTTTTTTTTTTCTAAAACTGTGTCATGGTATTGTGTCTGAAAAGTGTAGTAAATGGTGGGAAAATTGGTTTGTTATTTGTTGGTGGTTAAGAAAGAGGAAAACCCATTTATAAGTATTTGGGGGGTGCAAAGTATCATATACTGTATCAAATAAAGAAGAAAAGAAAGGCTGCTAAAGCCAAAAGGTTCAAACTTTTGGTAAGCACTACCATAACGAAATCACACACTTTTTCTCTTTGAGAGAACCTTGAGATATTGGTCCCAATGAGAATGGAAGTTACAGGACGCAACACGCTTTCATTTCCCCCAAACAAAAAAGTTCATCAAAGGAACATATACCTTTATTCACCCATAAAATAAAAAAACAAACCTTTTTTTTTTTTTAAATATATTAAAATTTTTTTTTTATAGGAAATATATTAAAATTTTGATAGAATATATATTTCAATATTGAAACAAAAACAAACCTTATACACAAGGTATACGTATCACGGGTGTAATAGAATAAGGTTAAAGACAATTTTTTTTTTTTTTTTTGGAGTTAAAATTATAAATTACAATAATTTTGTTTTTCAAGTTTCCTTCTTTTATTTCTTTTTCGTTTTTTTTTTTTTTTAATTTTGGTCCTTTATCTTTAATTTGTTTTCCATTTAGTTACTCCATCTAGTTTGTTCAATCACGTTGTTAGTTTTAGCGGTCACTCTAAAAAACGACATCATTTTGGTTGACTGAGTAGTGTGAATCGAACATAATGATTATTTTGAAAAAAAATTGAAGTTAAAGGATTCAAAAGAAAAAAATATATATATACAAAACTTAAATAATGGGATTTAAAACAAGTTCAATGTTAATGGGTATGTATAATTTATAATTTAGTCGAAATTTTGATAACATTTTTTACAATTTGTTAAAGTGGAAAGTTGTGAAGGGAACAATATTAATTTCATATATGTGATAATATTGCTCCCATCACAACTTATTAAAGTGGACACCTATTTTATTTTACAACTGACAAACTTTTTCTTAGGTTGGAAGAATTCATTATGTGGTTGTTCATAAGACCATATATATATATATATATATATATATATATATAACTTTTGTCCCCCAGGTCAACTATAAGAAATTTTGAATTTTTATTATTATTTATAACCCACCATGTCTTTCTCTTACTTATGTTTTTATTTTAGACTAAAATACTTTTTGATCCTTGGATTGATATCATGTTGTTCATTAGATTTTTTTTTTTTTTTGGAGAAAGAAACGCACACATAAGGAAGAGAAAATAAAATTCTAATATAAAGGCATACCATAAACTCTACTAAAAAGTCATGGTGTTAATCATTAAATTTAAAATTTAGAATTTAAAGCATCAACTTAAGAATAGTTATTTATAATGTGATAATTTTGTTACAATTTAAGAACAATGTCATTTTGAGACATTTAAAATTTTACAGTGATCTAACATTAGTGGAATTATCACATTGACAATAATTATAGTGATTAAGATCTAATTTGTCCTAGTGAAACTAATAAAGTCTCTTGTTAATGATAAAAATAATCATTATAAAGTAGACATCATAAATTTAAATTATATTATATAAATAAATAAAAAGTACCGAATTTAATTGTTCTATAAATATAAGATGCAACCAAAAGCAATTTTAGTATTTCATTTTTTAACAGTCTAATGATTATTTTCCTTTTTACTTTTAATTGGCTCTCTCTGTCTTATAATTATATCATTGAGAGGACGCATGGGGTGATGAGTCAGTGTGAATCTTTTGGCGTGATTGACAATGCATTTAATCTCCACCATCAGCAATGGTGAATGCATGCTGATCTGCATGATGATCACCATCCATCTAGTCAAAACCCCAATTCCCAAATGTTATCAACACCGGATAAACCTTCCCAAATGTCAGTCTACTTCTATGTTGGCGTGCCGTACCAAGATATTGAATAATCAAATATATTAACTTTCTTTTTCTTATGTGTTTGTGTGTCCCTTTCCTCCAAAATATTTGACTTGCACATGCACAAGGGTTTAATCAATGAAGTAGAATAGTTGCTTGCTGAGGATTGCAACTACATTTTGGACTTTCATTAACATGGAGGAATAACTTTCACTTCAATGCTAATGAGCTTCTTAGGTTACGTTTGGGAACCACATTTGTGTCTGTGTTTGCTGTTTTTTTATTTTTATTTTTATTTTAATTTTTTTTTTTTTCACATTTGTGAGACTTGCGGCTACTGTTCATGCACTGAGCATGAACAGTAGCCGCAAAGTTTGAATTTTCTTACTTTTTTTAGCCAATTAGTACACACCATACACTGTTTATGGACCCACAAATTTCACTTTTCAGAAACTTTTTCATTAAAAATGAGCCCCACAGTACTCTTCACATATTTAAAAATTATTTTACTACAATATTTTTTAGTTTTCAGTTTTTAGCTGTATCCAAAGAACCCTAATCTCAGATGGATGTGAAACTGACATGCTTCTCATTTTTTTAAGTTGAATTTACTCCTCAACATATATATTCTTCTCTGCCTCTCTACCTAAAGGCATGAGGCCCAACAAGTGACAACTGCACTGCATGGTTTTGTAGGGGGGTCTACTAAGGATTCCATTTTAAGCACTAAGAGCTTTGATTTTTTGTTAAACTACTGATTGTCCCAAAAGTTTAAACTATTAGAATATGGTAAATTTAATCATTTAATCAATACTTCTAACACTCCCCCTCACGTGTGGGCCGAAACTACCTTTTAATAGGTGAGGCCCAACATGTGGGAATTTAAATGGGAGGTAGAGTTAAGGAGACAATGATCGAACTCAGGATCTCATGCTTTGATACCATGTTAAACTACCGATTGTCCCAAAAGTTTAAACTATTGGAATTTGGTAATTTAATCATTTAACCAATACTTCTAACATTTTTTACGGCACTTAAAAAAAAAAAAAATTGGAGAAAGCCAAAATATAATTTTTTTTTTTTTTTTAAGCAAAAGCAAAATCTATATAAATGCTACCTATATCCATATAGAATTAAGCCATGTTTCTAACATTTTTTCTGAAGGGGATTTGTGCTTGAATATCTTGGATTTTAGTTTTCCAGTCAACATTACATTCCCCACACAGTTATATATCAAAAAACAGTAATTAAGAAGAAAAAGTCTAAATAAACAAAATGAATCTTCAATCCTTGAAGACTTAAAAATTGCACTTAGCAAGCAAGCCAAAAGGTAAATTATAAAATGATGGAGCAAATCTCTTAAAATTTGTATCCAATAATCATTTTGAAAAATTATTTGATGCAATGGACTTGTTATTATCTTCAATTAAAGTTGTTATTCTTCAACTCTTATTCCCTTAATGTGGCTTTCTTCTCTCCTGGTAGCATATATAGGAATAGTTTAAGCTTTCTTTTTGCTCCAAGCACACCTTTGAGTTTGTAATTAATCCAGAGATATATCTGTCCTCCATTGCACATAGACAAGTTTCATTATAAAAAAATTTGGATAAACAAAAAGAGTGATGCAAGTCCTCCCTTCTCCACAGAAGTACTCAATATATAATTGAACGGTCTACCTGCAATAACCCCATAAATTATTTAGAGAATAAAACGAACACCACAAAAACACAAAATAAAGAAGGCACATCTATCATTAGAAACGGCAAGTGTAGCATTTGATCATATATTATATTCGTATTCCATCATCAGCCTGGTTGAAATAAAGACTATATTAAATTTCTAATAATTTTGTATATACTATCTTTTTAATTTTCAAAGAGTGGGCTACTTGAGAACTTGACTTGTTTTAATATATATATATATATATATATAACCGAATCCTTTGAATCTCTCACAATTTTCCACGTCAACACAATATTTAAATAAAATTATCATTTTATTAAATAAATTTATTTTTATTTAGTTCAAACTTAATAAGGAGTGAAACTCTGTCTATCTAACAAGTCCAACTTAAACTCAAACTCATCATTATCAATTTTTTTAGACAAAAAAAAAATTATTATTATTTTATTTAGATAAAATTATTTTTATTTAGTCCAAACTTAACAATGAGTAAAACTTTATCGCTCTAACAAGTCTAACTTAAACTCAAACTCATTATTATCATTTTTTTAAACAAAATTATTTTTGTTTAATCAAAACTTAACAAGGAGTAAAACTTTATCTCTCTAATAAGTCAAACTTAAACTCAAATTCAAACGTTGATAATCTATATATATAAAAAAAAAAAATTATAATAGGACTCAAAAAAATAAAATAAAGAAAAAAAAAGAGACTCACGTTGAAAAAAAAAAAGACTCACGTTGAAAAAAAAAAGACTCACATTAAATTAAGAAAAAGAGAGAAAGAGAGAGCGAATCTTGTTAGAACCCACTCTTCCCTCCTCAAAGTCTTAACTTAACTTCACTTCAGGAAAAAAAAAAAAAATCACAAGCAATTTGATTCAACTTTCTTTTTCTTTTGTAAATTTTATATTATTAAGTGGATTATAAATATTTAAGATAATAATTGATATATAGAGTGTGGACTGCGGTCTGTAGAGTGATTTATCTTTATCTTTTTTTTTTTTTGGGTATGTTGCTTTACTTTTAAGACTATGGAATGAATTATCTTTATCTTTCGTTTTCTTTTTTTCTTTTTTTGTATGGTACTTTACTTTAAAAAAATCAAGTATTAGGTAAATTTATTTTCACTTTTTTTTTCTTCTATAAATTTTATATTATTAAGTGGATTATAAATATTTAAGATGGCAATTAATATTTAGAATGTGGAATATGAAGTGATTTATCTTTATTTTTATTTTTTTCTTTATATTTTTCTTTTTGTATAGTACTTTACTTTCAAGACCATGGAGTTATTTATTTTTATCTCTTTTTCTTTCTTTTTCTTTTTGTATGGTACTTTACTTTGAAGAAATCAAGTACTGGATGCTTTTTTTTTCACTTTTTTTTTTCCTGTAAATTTTATATTATTAAGTGGATTATAAATATTTAAGATAGAAATTAGTATTAAGAATGTAGACTGTGGACTGTGGAGTGATTTATCTTTATTTTTTTTTTTTGTATGGTACTTTACTTTCAATAAATCAAGTATTGGGTAAATTTTATTTATTTTATACCTTTTTTTTCTTTTGTAAATTTTATATTGTTAAATGGATTATAAATATTTAAGATAATAATTATTATTTAGAGTGTGAACTGTGGAGTGATTTTTTTTTTCTTTTTGTATAGTACTTTACTTTTAAGAAATAAAGTATTGGAATTTTTTTTTTTGTTGTAAATTTTATATTATTAAGTGAATTATAAATATTTAAGATAGTTATTAGTATTTAGAGTGCAGACTGTGGAATGATTTATCTTTATTTTTTTTTCCTTTTGCATGTTACTTTACTTTTAAGAAATCAAGTATTGGGTAAATTTTTTTTTTTCACTTTTTTTGGGTAAATTTTATATTATTAAGAAGATTATAAATATTTAAGATAGTTATTAGTATTTAGAGTGTGAACTGTGGAATGATTTATTTTTATCTTTTTATTTTTTTTTATAGTACTTTACTTTCAAGAAACTAAGTGCCAAATAATTTTTTTTTTCACTTTTTTGTCATTTGTAAATTTTATATTATTAAGTGGATTATAAATATTTAGGGTAGTAACTAGTATTTAGAGTGTGGACTATGGAGTGATTTATCTTTTTTTTTTTTTTTTTTTTTTGTATGGTACTTTAGTTTCAAGAAATCAAGTACTAGGTTTTTTTTTTTTTTTTTTGTAAATTTTATATTATTAAGTGGATTATAAATATTTAAGATAGTAATTAGTTTTTAGAGTGTGGACTTTGAAATTATTTATCTTTATCTTTTTTTTTTCTTTTTGTATGGTACTTTACTTTCAAGAAATCAAGTACCGAGTAAATTTTTTTTTTTTCACATTTTTTTTTCTTTTGTAAATTTTATATTATTAAGTGGATTATAAATATTTAGGATAATAATTAGTATTTAGAGTGTGGATTGTGGAGTGATTTATCTTTTTTTTTTGTATGGTACTTTACTTTCAAGAAATCAATTACTGGGTAATTTTTTTTTTTTACTTTTTTTTCTGTAAATTTTATATTATTAAGTGAATTATAAATATTTAAGATATTTATTAGTATTTAGAGTTTGGACTGTGTAATAATTTATATTAAATTTTTTTTTTCTTTTTGTATGGTACCTTACTTTCAAGAAATCAAGTACCAAGTAATTTTTTTTCTCTTTTTTTTCTTTTGTAAATTTTATATTATTAAGTGGATTATAAATATTTAAGATAGTAATTAGTTTTTAAAATGTGGACCGTGGAATGATTCATCTTTTTCTTTTTCTTTTTCTTTTTGTATGGTACTTTATTTTCAAGAAATCAAGTATTGGGTAAATTTTTTTTCTTTCACTTTTTTTTTTGTAAATTTTATATTATTAAGTGGATTATAAATATTTAAGATAGTAATTGGTTTTTAGAGTGTGGATTGTAGAGTGATTTATTTATTTTTTTTCTTTTTGTATGGTACTTTAATTTCAAGAAATCAAGTAACAGGTAAACTTTTTTTTTTCAATTTTTTTTTTCTTTTGTAAATTTTATATTATTAAGTGAATTATAAATATTTAAGATAGTAATTAGTATTTAGAGTGTGGACCATGGAGTGATTTATCTTTATCATTTTATTTTTTATTTTGTGTGGTACTTTACTTTCAAGAAATCAAGTATAAGGTAAATTATTATTTTTCACTTTTTTTTTCTTTTGTAAATTTTATTTTATTAAGTGGATTATAAATATTTAAGATAGCAATTAGTATTTAGAGTGTGAACTGTGAAGTAATTTATCTTTATCTTTTTGTATGGTACTTTACTTTCAAGAAATAAAGTACTGGATAATTATTTTTTTCTTTTGTAAATTTTATATTATTAAGTAGATTATAAATATTTAAGATATTAATTAGTATTTAGAGTGTAGACTGTGGAGTGATTTATCTTTATCTTTATCTTTATCTTTTTTGTTTTTCTTTTTGTATGGTACTTTACTTTTAAAAAATCAAGTATTGGGTAAATTTTTTCTTTCACTTGTGTGTGTATATATATATATATATATTGATAATCAACTTGTTTTAATATCCTTCTACAAAAAGCTAGACCTGGACAAAATCTTGAAGTTGCTTTTAGGAAAATATGACTAGGAGCTAGGACTTTGATCCAGATAGCCAATTTTGGGAAAGCTTAATTAGTGCAAAAACCATCACATCTCCCTATAGGTATATAATTCTTAATTAAAAAAAAAAAAAAAACTATACAGTTTTTGTGGTGCAAACAATGCATTTGAGTGGCTTCAGAACTAACTGAAAGGTCTTTTAAGCATATATACAACATTACTACTCCACTGACTTTTCAATATATTCATATGAATCATATATACACTTCTCTAATTTCCAACGAGTGCATGGATGCATGATCTACTTGCAAGCACTGTTGATGATTGTTGATCTAAGCAATTTAGTGACGAATAAATAGAAAAGGGAGAGAAAATTAACACAGAATTTTACATGGTTTGACAGTGTGCTTATATCAAATTAATTTTATTTTCACTATCATAAGAGAAGTAACCGACCTCAACAACAAATTAATTCAATAGACCTTAAAAACATTAAAAAAAAAAAAAAAAAAAAAAAAAAAAAAACTCAAATTTTGTTGTCAATGTAGGTATTTCCCAATTAGAGAAGCTACTTAATAATTAGGTGAAACTGATGTAAACCCTAGTCCCCAAAACACAACTTGGATTTCACCTTCATTGACCATTTCCCTAAACTCCTCCATAACTTAGATTCAGTTAAAAATCCTTGGAGAGAGAATTAAAAAAAAAAAAAAGGCTAGGAAAATATTATTTGGAAGACTTTTGAGGATATATATATATATATATATATTGCTGAGTGATGCTTTTGTCTAGATGTGGTCTGTGATGGTTGCTTTATTGTAGAACTCCAACGCTTGTACAAATAGAGATCTAGAAGGTATTAATTCAATAATAATACCGTTAAGTGTTAAGTGCAGCCCATGATGGGAATAATTTAGAGGTCTCCAAGTTTGATTTGGTTACTTATTCAGTTATTTTACTTTTCTTGATATGCAGTAAAACAAAAAGTTCATTGTCAAAGAATAAATGTTCTGTTTCTTGTTCAACAAGAGAAGTTTTCATTGTCCACAATGTATTAAAGTCTTATAGATAAGCAGCACTTCAAAGGGTTTGGTAGTATAGCTTTGGTTAGGGTGTGAGAGTAGAAGGCGAGATTTGTATTTTTAGTCATAAATCTTTTTGTTATAAAAACTTGTGTAATCCATTGATACTTCTGTTTTCATTTAGGAAGAATATTTTTGTATTCAAACCATTATGTTGCAAAATTGTATGCTTTAGTTCATTACCAATAAGGACTTGAACCATATGGGTCGCTTCACTAGTGTTACCCCCCTCCCTCCCTAATGAAACTTGAGGGAATTCAAGCCTCTCAGTGAAGGGAATGAAATGCCACTAAACCAGATGATCACTGATATGAGCTTGACACGCTCATGATAGCTTTGAGAGAGAGCTATTTATCATATTCCACATGTTTTACTTTCTATGTACTCAATCTTACAAATGCATAATCTTAATTGACTTTTGACTTGTGGTTTTCATGATGCGGGTGGAAGAGAGAATTTCAAAATCCAGAGGCATAACAAGGAGATCAAATATTAAGTCTCTTTTTTTTTTGGATGAATAATAAGGAGTCATACTTAACCACACAGATGACAATTAATACAATCAATATAAATAACTTAGTTTAGACTCCCACATCGCTGTTATATATAGCTTAAAGACACTAAGAATATCATAATTACTACAACTTCCAAATACATCAGACCATTCAAATGCAGCAATACAAAAATAACAATGCTTTTATAATTAGGCTTTTTCTCAAGACTACACCTATTAATTGACCAAGACAATCTCTCCTAGAAACTCATGTAGTTCCGAGGCTGCCGCTTGAATACTTATTTGTAAATTATTTAGTCCACTATGCTACCACATTATTTCATCTCTTTTTAATAGGGAACAAGTTGAGCTCTCTTCATACTCCAAGCATTAAGCTTTGAAATTCTTACATTTAGAGTTCCATTGTTGAATACATAAAGGTGGGCTTCTTTATCAATAGCCAATTTTGGATAAACTCTAGCAGTGATGCAAGTCCTCCCTTCCCCACCAAAATTCTCAATAATTGAATGATCTATCTGCAAAATGACAATAACGCAGATACATTATATCAGCAAATAGTCTTTCTGAGAAATTGCAAAATTTAGAAAGCTACATACCAAGCTTCTTAATGATATTTTCCTATCATTAGGATCCACGTTAACAAATGCTCCATAGATTGGTTTCCCAAGCCCTTCCCTCAAAGATGACCTGTTGAAGTTGTCAGTGTGATCTCCAGCTAATCAAGAGTAAAGATTCATTCAGAAAGATTAAAAGGAGGTTGAATAAGAAGCCAACCTAGTTTGATCACTACACATGAGCACAACACGTTTTCCATCCCTTTTGAATATGATAAAGAAGACTGCAGTTTGCTCTGTTAAGTCCTTAGAAGCCAAAGCCAGCAAACCAAATGGTCCAACTGTGCCATTATTAGTAGATGCTCCCTTTTGACTACAGAGCTGTTGGGGATCAACCTGATTTGGGTCTATAGACTCTGTTTCACTTAGATTCGGCAAATCAAATGAAACTTCCACATCAGCCTACAATTGGCAAAGGAAAGGAAAATAAATAATTATCTTTGTATATCAATGAACTTGTTTAACCATAATAATAGGTCGCAAAATTTTTCACAACTGTTGACATTATCAGGAGAGTAGCATTTCTTCAATCTTAGTAATAATAATGTTTAGGCAAACAAAATTTTCACAATGACATGACTTATTGTGATTGGTATATAATAAAAACAACATCCATGGTGGACTAAGGTAAAAATGACGTTGCTCTAATCACAATCGACCATGTCTATCATTATGAAAAATATTGTGTCACTAGCAATATAGAGTCAGTCATTTGGATAAAGTGAGTTACCTGCGAAGCTGTAATCCCTGAAACTTCGAGAACTGAACCTTGCTTGAGCTCCTTACCTTCGAAACTCACATTATTAGTATGTAGTTTCTCTATTTCGTTGATCGGCCATTGCACTAATTGTCGTCCATTTGCACTAAGCACAACGCTTCTAGGAAATGACTGGAAAATGAAAGTGACGCTTTTAGTCATGACGGTTGGCCATTTGGTAACGTTGTTTAAGTGTTATAAAAATACATGTAGATGAAAAAATATTGTAAAAATAAGTATTGTGTTGTTTAAACAACGAAAACTATTGTCTAAACATCACAACCAAACAAGCCTGTAATTCTGATTCAACACTTTTGTCAACATAGTTGAAAGCTTCATGACATGTATTCGGTTTGATCAATGGCAGTAATAGAGTGCATGTAGAGTATTTTCCTATACAAAATAAATTTACTAATCTAGAAACAAGAATGCTGATGAAGTGAGGATACTCATGCATGGGTGCCCTAAAGTGTATTAGGAGGAAAAAAAAAAAAAAAAAAAACTTTGATGCATTTTAAGATTTGAATAGATTTTATTTATTTTGAAAACTTATAATAAATACAAAATATCTCTATAAATAAACAAAATATACCTAAAAATATACATCAGGTGTGTAACTTTGAAATCAACCATGTCATGTCTTAATATTTTAAGTACTATTTTTGTTGTGAGGTCAATGTCAGTGCCCATGCTTCTAGCCACCAACAAATCTATGAGAATAAAAATGAACACAAAAAATTGAATCCTTTGTTACCTGAATCCCAGCCCATCCTTTAATAATGGCATCTAATGCAGTATCAGATTCAGCCACCCAGCCCCACAATATTCGCCTCTTCTTAGCACTGTCGTAAAACGTTTTTGAAGCATAGAACTTTCCATAGTCATACCTCGAGTCAAATCCAGTTTCCATAAAATCATATTCAATGGAAAAATTATCTGTTTGAGGAATGTAATTTCCCAATATATAGTGGTCTTGCTCTTCGAAACTTGCCATAAGAACATGCTTGGTAAATTTGTCTTGAGCAAAGTTGTTAATTCCGTTTTGGCTATTGATTCTGACAGGGTAAAAATCTGGACACTCCCACATGCCAGTTTTATTTGATGAGTGAAGTGGTTTGTTACTTCTAGTCCAATTGACAAAATCTTTGCTTTGATATAGAAATGCCAATCCTAGGGCATCAATCCTACCTCCAATGATGACCCTCCATACTTTATCTGGGCCTTGCCAAGCAGTTGTTGGGTCTCTAAAATCGGATCTATCAATATCATCAACTGGGCTTATTAGAGGATTAAGGGGTGATTTGACCCATTCTCTTAGGAGTGGATCAGAAGCATTCTTGGGCATTGCCAAGTTTTGAACTTGGCTATTGTTCAAGTCAACACCAGTGTACAAAATGGCAGGTTTTCCACTAGGAAGGATTGTAGTTGAGCCAGAATAGCAACCATAGATGTCATAAGGCTCTGATGGACTAATGGCAGGTTCAAGATGAACCCAATTTACAAGATCATATGATATTGAATGACCCCATGAGATGTTACCATGGACAGGAGTATATGGATTGTGTTGGAAAAATAGATGGTAAACTCCCTTATAGTACATCGGTCCTGTAGTAAGATATGAGCCATATTAGAGTTTTCATACCATCTAATATCAATATTAGTAGTGTGTTATGCTTCAAATTAATAGACCACAAACCTTTCTAACTTCTTAAAAAAAATTAACAAACTACAAACCAAACAACCTACTGAAATGTCGTTCTCTCAGTCTCTCACCCATCTAAGATCTTTTACAATTTTTAGGATTAATTAAATTTCTTAAGATACTACTATCATGAATCCATCCACATAACTGAGGAACAGAGAAGGAACAAAAAGAGGAAAAGAAATGATCAGCATAATATAAAGAAATTGCAAAAACATACCATTGGGATCTGAGTGTCAACAGCATCCATTTGCCAATTATTACATGTTACATTACAGGACCAAAGAACAAAGTTAACACAACTATTAAATTGTAAGAAGAATGAATTTAAGTGTTAATGGAGCAAACATAAGAAGTAATAAAAACAGAAAAGAAAATGGAAGGTTGTGAAGACAAACCATTCATCCAATTTTTAAGAGGTTGAAAGTGGTAGGCAGTCCTGTAAGGCTGCTCTTTTGGAAGTGATTGAAGATTTCTGTGAGTGTGATTTGAGGCTTCAACATGAACTCCATTACCAACCAGCAAAAAGTATAAGGCAAGAGACCAAAGAACAGACATCTCCATCAAGTCTAGAGCTAAATTGAACCAGCTTCATATGTATGCTTTTTTTTTGTAGTGATTCGAAATCAAAGCAAGGACTTGTGCAGGTCATTGAAGATGTGGGGTCAGCTTGTCAATCTGACCCGTTTGTGCACTTCATTGACAAGTAAAAGAGATTGAATGTGTCTTTCACTGTCTTGTATCAAACTTTCATTTAGACATTTCAAAGTTCCTATTTTCAGCTGTTTTCATTTATTGTGTACTATAAATCAAACGTAGATAGAAGACTTAGCAATTGACTTAGCTGTCTTGGCCTAATTACCTTAAGAAGTGTTGTTGGATCATCAATACCTCAAGCTCCTCAATACTACCTGCAATGTCAGTAGTATTTAGGATTGGAAAACAATTTTGTTTTTTTTTTTTTTTTTTTAAAGAAAATGCTTAAACTTTGGGATTGAAAAATATGTAATTTCTTTTCATTTTTTTTTCACTAATTTCAATTCTAAATAAAAATTAAGAAAAAAATGGGGACTAATATGCCTATATGTTTGGCAAGTAAAACATAATGCGAAGCAGTTTCGAGAGAGTTGAATTAAAAGTGATATTTTCGTGTCAAATTGTCTAGGGTTTTTTTTTTTTTTTTTTTTTTTTTCACTCTTCTCAAAATTTTATTTTTCTCTCATTGTCATAGTCATCCGTTCATCATTTTTTTTTTCAAAATCTATATATATATATATTTGTTCTCAAAGGTGAGTTATTTTTTATTTTTTGGGATTGGAATTAGGTGGTAGATGGGATTTGACCAGGGGCGGAGCTACACTTAGCAATGGGGGGGGGGGGGGGGCTAAAAACTTCATAATATATGGATATTTTGCAATTTTTTAAAACATTAGACCTTAGAATCAATAGTTGGCCCCTCCAAAAAATAATAGTTGGCCCCTGCAAAAAAGAATTGAACAACTAATTGTTGGGTTCAAAATAATAGTTGTTAATAACGACAAACTATCCACCTTGTAGCAAAAAAAATTACTAACTCTTTTTAGTTTTTTCCTCTCATAATTGGTAAGTTTTGGTTGTTGAGTTCTGGACTAAGTCTTTTAGTTTTTTTTGGTTAAGTTTTAAATTGTTTGTCAATACTTGATTTAGTCACAAAATATTAAATGAAAAAACTACACTGACGATATGTAATGTTAAGAGGTGACAATATTTAAAAAGCAATTTTGTCTTGGATACACACACACATATATTTTTTATTATTCAATTTGAGACTAAGTCTTGTATTGTTATTTGTTGTTGTTAAGCCTCCAATTTTTTTTCCAATGCTTGATTTAGACTAAAAATGTTGAATGAAAAAAAATAAGAAGAGGATATTTAATGTTAGGGGGATGATATTACTCCAAAAATGAGAGATTTAAAAAAAATTACAATTAAATAACGGCAATACATTTTTATACGTATTGATTGCAAAGTAGACAATTTGTTTATACTCATTAAAGTTTATAAAGATGATAATTTCTAATATATATATATATATATATATAGTTGTGTAAATGTATGTATATATAAATATGTAATTCGGCCCCCCCAAACCAAAATTTCTGGCTACGCCCTTGGATTTGACAATATTATTTTGTTTATAGAACATAATTTAGGATATCCTCAACCTACAAAATTGAGGGATAAAAATTTAGTACATAATTAATTATAAATGTCTTTCGAGATTTAAAACAATGTTGAGTTACCTCTTGGTATATGAAAAAGTTGACTGCATTAAGATTTAAGAAGAAATTATTGTGTGTATATATATATTAAATTCGAATAGATGCTAGTATTATTTTCATGCATTAATTTATTCTTCAATCTTTGTATAATTCTAATTCTTAAAAAATGAATTCTTTTTCATTCTTTGACACCCCCTCCCCTAACGATGAATTCTTGGTTTTGTCCCTAACTTCGGCTCTAATATTGTGACGAAACCATAAATATATGATGGAATATATTATTAAATTACACTAAACATGTTATAGAGAGGACCCATACATAGAGTCCATTTAACCTAGCAGTACCAGTACAATACAAAAAAGAGATACATTATAAGGGAAAGTACAATGGGCCCAAGAATGGGCTTGGGTCTTCAAACAAAAAAATTCATAGCTTGAAAGTTTTTCCGATCAATTACTTTTTCATTGAAGTCTCATGCTCAATGTCTGTTCAAGCATTTGACTATTTCCCTGAAGTAGTCCATTCATTTACATATACTAGGTAATTACATGAAGGAATAATCATATGACTAGAGGTTTCGAACCTAGGATCCCACAAATTTCATGAGGCTTTAGAAATAAGGCCAATCCGGATCCTCTAGTTTCGAATCAATAACTTTGTAAGCTAATGAATTTCTCTTCTCATGTATAAAAAATATTTGTTGTTTGTTCTACCTGTCATTGGTGTAAAAGTAGAACTTCTCTTCTTATCTAGAAAATTGATTTAGTTGTTCAACCTGTCATGGTGTAGAACTTGTCTCAGATCTAGAAAAGAGATATGGATATTCGACTTGTCATTGGTGTAGAACTTGTATTAACTAGAGATGCAACACTCTGATGCCAATGGGTTCGGAAAAAGCCTAAAACAAATAAGGAACTGAACCATGTGGGGTAGCTTGACAAGCTAATGATAGCATATGAGAGAGAGAGAGAGAGAGAGGAATCAGTAATGAGCTGTTTATTATGTTCCAGTTTGTTTTACTTTAATACCCTCAATCTTCAAGATGTTTGGTTCTAATTGATTTGTGGCTTTCGTCTCTTTTTGATAGGAAAAATTTGAGCTCTCTTCATGCTCCAAGCACTAAGCTTTGAAATTCTAACACTAAGATTTCCATTGTTGAATACATATAGGTAGGCTTCTTTATCAATAGCCAATTTTGGATATACTCTAGCAGTGATGCAAGTCCTCCCTTCCCCATCAAAACTCTCAACAACTGAATGGTCTATCTGCAAAAATATAAAATGCAGATACATTATATCAGCAAATGAACTTAACCACACGTGCACGTACACACAGTTTTCAAGAAATTGCAAAATCTTGTTTTGCATGTCTAATTTTCTGTAGAGAATAAACTTCATGTAACATGAAAGAAAAGTGGAAACAACTTTCACCTGATGCAAAACAATAGAAATTATGAGGTGCTCTAGATCAGACTATCAGAGTTATCAGCCATATATATGTCATCAATCACATTACTCATCAGAACCAGCTTGTAAATACAGAAAGAATTAAAATGAAGACTATTCTGAATGAGTTTCTTCTTGTTAATCTTGTTTTAGTGTGATATTATTGAATTTATTACAGCAAGTGAAGAATAAATGACAAAGCTACATACCAAGCTTCTTAATGATATTTTCCGATCACCAGAATCCATGCTAACAAATGCTCCATAGGTTGTTTTGTCAAGCCCGTCCCTCAAAGAAGACCTGTTGAAGTCGTCAGTTTCATATCCAGCTAAGAGTTAAAATCAACTGAGAAAGATTTGAAAGGTGGTTGAAGCAGAAGCCAACCTGCTTTGGTCACTACACATGAGCACAGCATAATTGTCATTTCTTTTAAATATGCGAAAGAAGACTGCAGTTTGTTCTGATAAGTCCTTAGATGCCAAAACCAGCAAACCAAATGGCCCAAGTGTGCCTTTAACAGATGCTGCCTTTTGACTACAGAGCAGTTGAGGATCAACCCAACTTGGGTCTATAGACTCAGCTTCATTCAGATTGGGCAGATCAAATGAAACTTCCACATCGGCCTTAATGGGAAAAAAAAACAGAATTTGTATACAAATGAACTGGAATCATAATATGCACAGTCACTGATTAGGATAAAAATTAGTTACCTGTGAAGCTGTAATCCCTGAAACTTCAAAAATTGAACCACCCTTGAGCTCCTTACTATCAAAACTCACTTTATTGGTGCGTAGTTTCTCTATTTCCTTGATTGGCCACTGCACTAATTGTTGACCAGTTCTACTAAGCACAATGCTTCTAGGAATTGACTGGAAAACAAAGGGTATGGTTATAGTCACGTAATTCAGCACTTTTGCTTATATGGTTGAAAGCTTGACATGGTTTCAGTAAATCCCATGGCAGCAATAGAGAACATGTAGCCTATTTTCATAAGCAAAAAATAAGTTCTCTACTCTGGAAACAAGAATGTTGATTAACCACTTCTGAAGTTCTAACTATGAAAACCACTAATTGGTTGAAATATTTTGAAAATTGCAGTCATGTGTCAAGCATGAAGTCATAAGTTTGCTCTAGGCTGCTAGGAAAACCAACCAAGTTCTGTCATTTCCTTAAAATATGTCTATTTGAAGCTACTCCATACCCCCATACATAATACATTGTCAAGTAATGAAAATTAACAAAAAAAAATTGAAATTTAGTTTACCTGAATCCCAGACCATCCTTTCCTAATGTCATCTGATTCACTATCAGATTCAGTCACCCAGCCCCACAGTATACGCCTCTTCTTAGCACTGTCATAAAACGTTTTGGAAGCATAGAATTTTCCATAGTCATATCTCAAGTCAAATCCAGTATCCAAAAAATCAGTGTCAACCAAAAAATTATCTGTTTTTAGAGTGTAATTTCCCAATATGTAGTGGTCACAATCTTTGAAACTTGCCTTCAGCACATGCTTGGTAAATATATCTTGAGCAGAGGTTTCAACTCCATTTTTGCTGTTGATACTGACAGGGTAAAAATCTGGACACTCCCACATGCCAGTTTTTGTTGATGAGTGGAGTGGTTTGTTACTCCTAGTCCAATTAACAAAATCTTTGCTTCGATATAGAATTGCCATTCCACGACCTTTGATCTTGCTGCCAACAATTACCCGCCATACTTTGTCTGGCCCTTGCCAAGCAGTTGTTGGGTCTCTAAAATTGTCTGGATCAATGTCATCAATTGGAGTCAGTAGAGGATTATGAGGAGATTTCACCCATTCTATTAAGAGTGGGTCAGAAGCATTCTTGGGCACTGCCAAGTTTTGAACTTGGCGTTTTTTGAGGTCAGCTCCAGTGTACAAAATGGCAGGTTTTTCCTCAGAAAGGAATGTAGTTGAACCAGACCAGCAACCATTAATGTCAAAAGGCTCTGATGGATTAATGTCAGGTTCAAGATGAACCCAATTAACAAGATCATATGATATTGAATGACCCCATGAGATGTTACCCCACACAGCAGCATATGGATTGTATTGGTAAAATAGATGGTAAACACCCTTATAACACATTGGTCCTGCAGTAAGATAGATCGCCATGTATCATACAACGTGCAAATTGTTCTTCACAATGTTGAAGCTTCAAACTTGACTGGAAATTCACCATGTTTGTTACTAAAAGTTCTAGTGTAGTATGCTTCAAATACACCACAAACCGAAAACCCAAAAAGAAAAAAAGTATGGTCCCTTATCCATCTAGAAAAAGTTCATAGGTATGTATAAATACAAAGTATATTTCCCTTTTAGTCATATTAAACACTTCACTTTATGGCCATCAGCAATTGTTTAATTAAGGAAATAATTTGTTGCAAAGTTTTAATTGGTTATGTCTCGCGTCTTTTTATGAGAAAGTTCATGAATATTTGATAGTACATTAAATTTTTATGGGAACTGAAACTTCAATCTACTAGTCCTTGGAACCGAGGAACTAGAAATGAAAAAGGGTAACTAAATCAACGTAAGATAAAGAAAATGTGAAAACATACCATTAGGATCTGTGTTTCAACAACAGCCATATGCCAATTTCAACATGCCAAATTACATGAACAAAGAACAAAGAACAAAGTCAATACAGGTATAAAATTGAAAGAGCAAGAGAGAAATGAAAAGAAGGTTGAGTAGATTAACCATTCATCCAGTTTTTAGGAGGTTGAAAGTGGTAGGCAGTCCTGTAAGGCTGCTCTCTTGGAAGCGATTGAAGATTTCTGGAAGGTTGATGGGAGGCTTCAACTTCAACTCCATCACCAACCAGCAAAAAGCATAAACCAACAGCCCAAAGTATATGTATCTCCATCAGTTGCAGAGCTCAGTGATGGCTACACCCTTCCCATGGTGATGCCACAGAATTAAGTTTTCAAAGCAGAAATTGAACCAGCTTCATTTTGTTTTTATATTCAACTTGCATTTTATTACTGAATATAGAGTGAGTATCTTGTATCAACTTGCATTTACTCTGGTATTCTAATTGCAACAGTGTTTTTTTTAATATATTCTTGAGTAGTAAAGATTTATAAAACTATGGACCATGTGAGCATGCCACCAGGTGGTCCAGGCGCCCCTATGTAGCTCACAAGTTATTACACTAACGTGCTTTGACTCTAATAATAAAAACTCCATTAAGCTAGCAAAAAAATTCTGAGAAGTGAAAAGCACGATAGTGTAGCACAAGCAAATCGACAAAACTGAAAACACCAAGTCAGAAAGAAATGAGCAACTATATTGGCTAGGTTCGAGCACTATACCAAAAAAAAAAAAAGCGTTACGAAACTCACGTTCCATGACGACTTTTGTCTTAACAAGTTAATGATCACCACAATAAGTACTTTTAAATTACGTTTACATAAGCGGTTGAAAAATGGTGTTTTGAGTTTAAAATGAGCTTTTGTAAAAAAAAGCTATGAGGTGTTGTGGTTACAAAATAGAGTCTTGAATTTTAAAAACGCTCTTTTAAGCTCCCAAAATGCCTAACCAAATGGATTTGAGTGGAACAAAGAGTGCAAGAGATAGTAACAGACTTTAACAATGGCTTCCTTATCAGTTGGTCTAAATCTCTCCCTTCTACAATCACCATCACCACCCTCTTTGAAATTATCTTTCAGCTTGGCATTGGTAAGCAGTAAGCACCCAATACAAAACCTTTTATTTCTGTTCTATTACATTCTGTTTAATTAGATAATTGAATAAAAAAAAAAAAAACCCATTTGTTGGTTTTTGTTCTATTGCATTATGTTATCTTAACTCATTGTCATTATCAATATTATCTCTTGATGCATTTCAAGCGCTTCAAAGTTCAAACCAACACTCATTCACAGTATTGTACCTCACAAATTCATGTGGGTTATCCCCAGAATCTGCTCTATCAACTTCTAAATATGTTAATTTCAAAACCCCGGATAGAGCAGACTCGGTCATTAGATTTTTCAAGAACAATGGCTTATCACAATCCCAAATCTCAAAAATCATAAGCACACCTTCGGTGCTCTTTAGCAGATCCTGAGATAACGTTTTTGCCCAAGTTGGAGTTTTTATACTCTGAAAGCGTTACAAGACCTGACATTGCTGGAGTATCATCTGGAAATCCATGCATATTGAAGCAAAGCTTACAAAACCATGTACTCCCTTCATTTGAAAAGCTTAAAAATTTGGTTGATAGTGATGTCAATATTATTAGAGCTATTATTGTTAAACGGTTTTGGCCAATTCTCAATTGTGATGTTGACAGTTATATGGCACCAAATGTCAATCTTTTGCAAGAAAGCGGAGTGTCTGAATTACATATAGTTATGTTATTTAAAGCTCAGCCTAGAGCTATAGCAAGAAATCTGGTTAAATTTAAAGAGATGGTGGAAGAAGTAAAGGACATGGGGTTCAACCCTTTGAAGATTAGTTTTGTTCAAGCTGTTACTGCAATGAAGGCAATGAGCAAATCCACATGGGAGAGGAAGTCAATGCTTATAATCGGTGGGGTTTGTTTTGAGGAAGAGATTCTTGTTGCTTTCAGGAAGAACCCCTATTGTACTGTTGCATCTGAGGATGAAATTATGCGGGTGATGGATTTTCTTGTCAACAAGTTGGATTTGAAGTCTTTGCTTATTGTGAAACGCCCTTCACTTATTAATATGAGCTTGGAGAAGTGACTTATTCCAAGGGCTTCGGTGATTCAAGTTTTGCAATCAAAAGGTTTGGTTAGGGAGAATTTTTACTTGCCTACGGTGTTCGAAGTTGTTCCTGCAGAGGTTTGTGTTGATAAGAAGGAAGCTTCTGAGCTGTTGCAATTTTACAAGGAAAAAAAATGGATTTACCAGAATAATCAGTGAATATATGATAAATGTGTGGCAAAGAATGAGATGAAGCAGTTGTAGAGTGCTCACATTATGTGTCACATTTACTTGTTGGGTTACTTGATCCAAATTACTTTTTTTTTTGTATTGATCTAACTCTAAACCAAGTTCAAGGTTGCATCTAGTCCAAATCACAAACTATTGCCAAGTAATTGGAGCTTTTAAGTAATAAAAGAAGGGCTTATTCATCCAGTCATCCACCCATCCCACTGAAATGTGAAAGTCATATCCTCTTACGTCAAACAGTTGAAAGCTTCGTATGAATCCTTTGAATCAGCCATGTCTATTCATGTATTACTCATGTCAAAAGGAAAGATTATTTCAAGTTCTAAGTAAAATTCCAGGATTGACTTTATAGTTTGTCACGGGTCATAAAATTATATCCCGAGTACATTTCCCTTGGAATTCTTGGAATGGAGAACACCCTCAATAAGCCTAATAGGAAAAAAGGAAAGGCTTAGAAGCATGAAGATTACACACACATCTCAGAAATGAGTCTTACTTGCAGTTTGCATCTATTTCATAAAATTTATTGGCAATACCTTTCTTTGTGTAAATGATGTGTATTACTAAACAGAAAGCTGTATACGCTACTCTCGTTGAGCACATCAACACCAGAGACAACAAGAAGGATAAATGAACATAGACTCAAAAGGTGGGATATCAAGAAACCATAAAGCATGAGGTGAAAAAACCCATATCAGCTAGCAGGTCTACACCTCAATTGCCTTCTAGGTACAAATAAAAAACACACCATTAAGGCCTCAATGATGTTACATCCTTCAAGTTTGCCCTATACCTTAAACTTTCTTTGCCATTGATTTTGGCTCTTTTCATGCTCCAAGCATCCAATCTTGAAATTACCACACTTGAACTCCCATTGTTGAATAAATACAGGTGCATCCCTTCATCTGAAGCCAACATGGGGTAAACTCTAGTGGTGATACAAGTTCTCCCTTCCCCTCCATAACTCTCAACAATTGAGTGGTCTATCTGCAAAAGTTGAACCAATAATGTTTAATCATAAACAAAGCAATTGAAGAAAAAAAATTCAATAGAAAATACTATAAACACACCAAGCTCCTTAACGAAATCTTTTCAAGGCGAGGATCGATGTCAACAAAAGCTCCAAATGTGGTTTTATCGACCTCTTTTCTTAAAGAAGACCTGTAAGCATTTTAAACATTTAACATCGAGCTTAAATTGCATAAACATTAAGCCTTATTCCACTGCAAAGGGGGGAAAACATGTTAGAGATCAACCTGCTCTGGTCACTACACATCAGTACTATATATCTGCTGGGACCTCTGAATACTCGAAAAAATATTGCAGTCTGCTCTGTCAAGTCCTTTGATGCCAGAGTCAACAAACCAAATGGTCCTAATCTGCCATTACCAGATGCATTCTCTTTACCACAGAATAGTTGGGGATCAACTCCAGTAGGATCCATGAATTCAGCCTCTTCTAGTTCAGGCACCTCAAAAAATACTTCCACATCGGCCTTAATTATTAATATAAGAGAGTAGTCACAATAATGCAAGAAAAATACATAAAAGAAAATGACTTTAAAACATGACGACAGTGTGAGAAAATAGAACTTAGTTAATCACCTGTGCAGCTGTGATACCTGAAAGTTCAAAAACTGCTCCACTTAAAAGTTTCTTTCCATGGATACTAACTTGACTGTCACGTAGAGTTTCAATTTCTTCAACTGGCCACTGTAACAATTGATTTCCGCTTTTATCAAGCCAGACTCGCCTAGGAATTGACTGCAGACCAGAGTTCCAACATCATGAAAGTTCATCAATCAATGTATGGCTCAAGTAGATAGTAAGATTAAAAAAACTTTATGACATACTGCACTAATATATTAACAGAAGATTATTACATCCATAAGCCAATTGAAACCATTTTTAATAGTTTAAACAAGGCTACATATGGAAATATTTTTATTAATTCAGAGTGCTCAAGGTATATGCAAAGCAAAGATGCCTCCAATTCAGCTTAAGTTTACCTGAAGTCCAGACCATCCTTTCTCAATATCATCTTCGGTGCTATCAGACTCATTCACCCAACCCCACAATATCCTCCTGTTCTTGACATTGTCAAAGAATGTCTTCGAAGCATAAAATTTTCCATAATCATACCTTAAGTCCAAACTAGTACCCGTAAAGTCACTTTCAGAAATAAATCTTTCCATCTCAGAGTCATAGTTACCCAACGTGTAGTAGTCATGGGAATTGAAACTTGCCTTCATCACATGCTTTACACTTGGATTCTGAACTGAAGTGTCAACACCATTTGTGCTGTTAATAGAAACAGGGTAAAAGTCTGGGCATTCCCACATTCCAGATTCTTCAGATACATAAAGTGGATGTTGATACTTAGTCCAGCTCACAAAATCCTCGCTTCGATATAGAATGGCCATTCCATGGTTATTAAGTTCACTTCCAATGATTACCCTCCATTTTCCATCCAGGCCCTTCCAAGCAGTTGTTGGGTCTCTGAACTCATTTACCTTGATACCATTAGGTGGAGTCATGATAGGATTTTTAGAGAATTTTACCCATTCTCTGAGGAATGGGTCAGATAAATTTTTTGGTGTGGCCAAGTTCTGGACCTGATAATTATTAGAATCAAGACCAGTGTATAAGATAACAGGTCTATTCACTGGAAGGATTGTAACAGAGCCTGACCAGCAGCTGTTGATGTCAAATGGCTCAGTCGGTTCAATGGCATGATTAAGATGAATCCAATTAATTAGATCATATGATATAGAATGTGCCCATATCATCCTATTACCAAACACTGCACCATAGGGGTTGTATTGGTAAAACAGATGGTAAACTCCCCCATAATACATTGGCCCTACAATAAAGAAATCATAATCATTACCAAAAACATTAATGTGTGTGTTTGGACTAGCTTTTTGCTGACAGTTGGTAAAAGTACCAGTGTACCTAGAAAAAATTGACCTTTAGAAAACCATATATAAGCAAACAAGTTACTCGTCTTATAGGAGCTTTTAGATTACAAATTGTAACATGCTAGGGTTGGTGGTATAATTGTTGGAATTCATCAATGAAATCATTTAAATGAAACTACTCTAGTCTATAGGCTTTTCATCAACGAAAAACTCTTTACAACTACATCTTTAGTTTTTGTGTACTTACAATGAACCTACGTAAGGTTTATAGAATAGAGAATTTTTTCATTTTTCTTTTTTAAACGAGAATATAATAAAAAGAACCATCCGAGACTAACCCAGAAATTAGTTTGCCTCATCTAATGCACATGGGCCTACATCAGGTATGGTATGGGCCATAATATCTCTAATAGTTTACATAAGAATCAAGTCAAGCATTTCAGATCCATCAAAAAAAAAAAGAAAGAGAGAGATAGAGAGAGAAAAGTCCAGCAAGCATTTCAGAAGAAACAGAATAAGAAGTATTTATTTCTTTTAATGTACAAACGTCCATAACCAGAAGCAAAAAGAGAATAAACATACTTGGGATGAATTCAAAAACTTACCATTAGGATCTGTATAATCAAAGGCACCCATTTACACACCCCTCCAATAGAACATGTAAAATAACAGAAACAAACTTAGAAACAAACAAATTAAGAAAAAGTTAGCCTGAAAAGAAATGAGCTAAAGCTTGTAAATATTCATACCATTGAGCCAGTTTTGAGGAGGCTGGAAGTGAAAAGCGGTTCTGTAAGGCTGATTCTCTAACACTATAACCTGCAGAGAATGAATATTTTGATTATATGCTTCAACTTCAATCAAACTGCTTAGGAAAACACAGCATATCCCGACAACCAAAGATGCAGATATCTCCATGTTGCCTCAAAAAGAAGTCTTAACTGAAACCAAATTGCCTTATAGTGTATGACCACTGAGTGATATAATATTAATTATGCTTTTGGCGCTTTGTGGGGCAGGTATCAATAATACCATACATGAAAAAAGAACAATGTCGGACCCACCCAAGGAAACTTCCTGAATCCTAAACTAGTATATAAGCATTTGAACCGGCAATCATATCTTATTTACAGTTCAAGGATTCCTTTAAAGCCTGTCAAATGATTCCATTTCATCGTTGTGATTATTTACTGGTATAAATCTAAAGGTGAATATGTATGACTCATCTCGCTCATTTAAAATTTTAAATATAGAGAAGTGTTACGTTCATAATATCTTCACACCAAATCATAAGCTGTAAGTTGTTATTGGTTCTAATTTAACTCTACAACTTAAATTACTTTTTCACCCATTCCAAACAACCAATAACAATATGCTATTTAAGATTTGTTGTGAAAGTGTTGTGTAACAACCTACTACTTACGTCCATAACATTTTCACAACAAAATATTTTCACAACAAATTATAGGTGGTAATATGTAATCATGTAAACTATTAGATAATGACTTGGTCCTATTCACCAAACAAAAACAAAAAATAAAAAAGATAATGACTTGGTCAAATTTTGTTGGAAAATTGTCTCAAATTCCTTAGATAGCTTAGTGGATCCTTGAAGACATTAAACTTAGTAGTGATAGTTTTTATTTTTTCTCTTTCTTTTGTTAGTATACATTTATGATGTAATCGTGCTTCTTTGGCCTTAGCTAGTGTTGCAAAAGAGAAAGAAAATGTCATTATTTAGGCTGCATTTGGTTCGATGTAAATCGAATTCTGAGTGTAAAATGAATGCAAGGGAAAATGAATTCCCGTAAGGAAATTAAAATCCAAGCGTTTGGGTATGCAATGGAAAATAGTTCGGAAAACGATTTCCAGTATTTTGTAACATTCTGAAAATGCTATTTTCCTACAAATTTTTCACATTTTCTCAGCCATTTTTTCAACTTCCAAACAAATTTTATATAGAAAATCCACCACCACCCACAGAAAATCCACCACTATCCACACAAAACCCACCACCACACAACACAAAAACCACCAAAACACCACCACCCACACACCAACACTCACAGAAAATCCACCACTATCCACACAACACAAAAACCACCAAAACACCACCACCCACACCACCATAACAACAACAAAAAAAATCAGAGATCAAGGAGAGAAAGATTGAGAGATTGAGGGAAAGAGAGATCGGTCTTTAGCGGCGGCGACGATCTTTAGTGGCGGCGGCGATGATCTTTAGTGGCGGCGGCGAGATTGGTCTTGGGTGGTGACAATGAGAACAAGATGCAAGACTCTGATCTAGATGGCGGCGACGTTGAGGAAGAAGAGAGAAAAAAGAGGAAGCTTGGCCGGTGTGTGATCTGGGCGGTGGGGCGGCACAATCTAGGCTGGCCAGAGCTTGGCTGAGGTGAGGCATGATCTGGGTTTTGGACCGTGTAAGGAGTGTGCTCGTGCTCGAGCTCTCTCTCTCTCTCTCTCTCTTTGTCTGTGAGTCTTGGAAATCATTTGAAGGTAAAATGAAGGTTGCATTGGTTTTACGGTTGAAGTTGGTGATTTTATGGTCAACGTGTAATTGATTTTCCATTTGACCATATTTTTTGTTGGAGCCAAACACACACAAGGGTGTAAAAGTAATTTCGAAATTCGTTTTCAGCTAAAACAAATGCAGCCTTAGTTAAAAGAATGCAATTCTTTTCTCTTTCCTATTGTAGAACATGATTCTATATAAATAATAAAGTTTACTATTGTTTCTGCTAAAAAAAAAAAACTACTATTTGGGTTTTCTTGGTAAAACAAAGAAAAAATTATTATTTTTTTAGTTTAAGTGATTTGTATTCTTTATTCACCAAGAAATTGGAATTGGAGTCTTATACATAAACATTGCTGCAAATGATTTGATTACTTTACTATGTTTGCAGATAGAATTGTATGTCTTGAAAAAAATTCAAAAAATGAGAGCCATCCATTTATAAAATACTGCTATATTAGGTCATATTGATATGTTTGTAAAGTAACACCATCCACTAAGTGGTGTCATTGTTTATGTGAGGTTGCACCCTATTATGGTGTGATCACCCATTACAACCATACACTAACAATAATTGAATGCTAGCCGATGAAAAAAAAGGTACTTTCACTTGGACATGTGTAGTGCAAGGCAAAAACAATGAGTTTTTGGTTTTCTTTTAGGTTTTTGTAAAGCGTTCAAATCAAGTGGAATATGTGATGTGTTGATTGTTTGAATTAATGTAGCCAGGGGGGGGGGGGAGAAGGAGAGAGAAAGAAAGTAGCTAAACCAAGAGAAAATGAAAATCTGAGGATTTTATTTTTATCTAAGAAAGAGTTTTTATAGTGTAGCAACCACAAGAGGCTTGTAATATCCAGAATAAGTGAAGATTTCATGTATATTTGTTGTGAAAACATAAACTTGAGAAGACATTGTAGCAGGTTTTATTATATTGATTTGTCACTTCAATTGAAATGGTTTTCACACTAAACATTAGTGTTTTTGTGTGTGGTTGTTGTTGTTGTTGTTGTTTTTTTATTTTATTTATTGATTTAAAATATTATAGCACGACAATTTTAGTCAATAATATTTTTTTTGGAATTGATTAAAAAATTTAAATCATCTAATTGAAATAATATTTAAAAAGGCCTATAGCGGTGCTTTTAAAACCGCCGCTATAGGCTATTTTTAAAAAAGACCTATCCCGACACTTTAATTAAACCATTGGTATAGCCTGTATTTAAAGGAAAAAAAAAAAAAAAAACCCTATAGTAGCGGTTTAAAAAGTGCTGGGATAGAGTTTCAAAACCACCAAGACCTATACTAGTGCCTTTAAAAGCATTGGTGTAGGTCAGGCAAACCTATTGCCACACTTGTTGCACAGCGCTACAAAGTGCTTGGATATACCTTTTTGGTCAAGCTTTTTGGGACTATTCCAATGGTTTATAAACGTTAGGATAGCCCCAGTTTTTTTTGTAGTGTCTTAAATCATGTAAGACTAGTCTAGTTTGTGATCCAAAAAAGTAACTTGACCAAATGGAATCTCTTGCACTTGATATATAAGTTGGAACCAACAAACAAGCTGTTAATCACTTAATCCCTCTTCCTATGTCATTAATTTGATAGCAGCCCACTGATGCTGCAAATAAGTCAAAAACAAAAGTACAGAACAATATTATTTGCAAACTATACAAAACTACAAGAGCTCGAACTCCTTCCTTAACCGATGATTACTTGATTACTTCAGAAAATAAACGAGTAATAATAATTACTCTGTGGGTTCCATCCAGCTGGTGAAAGTACGTACTATATAAAGATGCATGTTCGACTTGCCAATAAAAGCAACACAAAACAAGATACTAAAACTTCACATGTTGTGGACACCATAAAAGACAGGAAATCAGTTCGTTATTTGATTGTGAGAGCTCTTGTGGCTTATTAATCAAAGACTTGAAATCTCTCGTGTTGCATTTATTAATGGATTATTATGGTAGAATTTCAATGAAATGGTTTCAGCTTTTCATTGTTGCTTTGGCTGATATGATTTCATGCCTTTCCTTTTCACTTATTATTATGATATTCATTTTCAAGTAAAATCGTGGTTTCAAACGCTGCACAATAATACCGGAATAAATTTCATTTAATCAATTTTTGGAAGGGAAAAAAAAAAAAAAAAAAAAAAAAAAAACAGATCAGAGAGAGAGAAAAGATTGGAATAATTCACAAACTTATTATTAGGATGCGCACGATCAAGAGCACCAATTGGCCCGTGTCCAAATAAGGAATGCCAAATCAACAATGCCAAGCAATTAATGTCCAGAAAGAAAGAGCAAAGAAATATATATATATATATATATATATATATATATATATATATATATATATTTCCCTAATAAGAGTAAATGAGGATATTATTGATCTAAACCCTAGCAAAAGGGTAGATACTACTGGAAAAAATGTTGGTGTCATTTTTTTTTTTAATAAACAATACCATGCATTTTAGACACACATGTACAAAGGAAGGGGATGAGACAAGGAAATACATTCACACGCCAACACCAAAATTGCATATGGCAGTTGGTGTTGCGGAGTGTTTGTGTCATTAATCTCGCTCAAAGCTAGTAGCAAATGAAAATATATTATAATTATTTTATAAGAATATAATGTAAAATTTGTAGGCTAAATATAGTACATATGATATTTAAAAGTATTTTCTATATTTATAAATTTTATGTAATGGAACATATATATACACATATATGAATCGTAATTTAATAAAAAAATTAAATTACATAATTATAATAATATTTTATGTAAATGGAGAAAATACTATTAGAATGACTTTTTTTGAACATACCATAATCAGTTGACTAATTTGAACATATTCAAGTATATATCTATTTTTTAAATGTGCACCTCATTCAATGAAACATATGTAACATGTTACATTAAATTTAAATTATTATATAAGTTTAAAATTGTAGTATTTTTTTTTCTTTCCAAATATATGTATAATACCTATGTTATTAAAACTTGAATTTTAAGATAAATTCTTTTGAATATTTATCATTTTTTTTTTTAAAAACTTTTTTAGGGCTCATATCTCTAATTTCTAATTCCTATTTTGTTTATATTTCTTAGTCCAAAAGTAAATAGTTTTGATTCAAATAAAATTAAATTTTATACTTTTTAATCCAAAAATTAAGAAAAAAAAGGATTTTTAAGCCATAAACTGAAAAGGCAATCTACAAAAAGAATCAATTAAGGCTCAATTAGTTCAAAATGGAATAAACCAAAGTGGACCTAAGGACTGAATGGACTAAAGCGAATCAAATTAGACTGAAATGGACCGAATTAAACTGAATAAATTGAAATGCTTGCTGATATGACTCAAAAGGCACGTAGCAATAATAATTCTAAACTTTAGCTTTTAGATATCATATAGATGTAATATCATCCAAAAATAAATGTCACTACTAAAAACCTTTCAACCATTTTTTTTTTTTTTTTGGTTAATTGCATGATAAACCAGTTACATATATTTTCCCTCCTTTTTTGCCACATTTTGATTATAAAAAAAATGTGATTCTTGTCTAATAAGAAGAGAAATGACATCTATATCAATATTGTTGTAAAAACATGTAAAACAATAATATTTTTAATAAAACAAAAAAGGCACACAAAACAAAAACATGGTTATCTAGGCAATCTCTCAATGATCCATTATTAGCAATAAAAATTACAATCACATCACATGCTCTCACAAATTAAAACTAATCTCTTGATCTTCTAAACATGCTCTCTCCTAAATATTTACTTTCGTTTTCTTTTTTAAATCTTTTTTTTTGGGGGGGGTTCATTTAGGATTTTTTTTTTTTTTTTTGAATACATAATTAGTTGGGGGTGGGAAGATTTGTACTTTTGAAGTTTTCATTCATTAGAAACATTATGAAGTATCAACTAGTTGAGCTACTAGCTCTTGGCAACATCAGGAGATGCCAACAAGTTTTTATATCCTTCCAAAGCTTTATATTTTTTATTCTTATGTTTCCTAGAATTTTCAATTTCAAATTGCACTCTCAAGATCACTTCGACTCTAAAATGAGACGTATAGCCTCAAAGTTATCTCAAAGCACAAATTTAGCACTAAACAAATAGCATGATAGAATCCTTTTACAGTGTATGAATTCAAATTCATGTGAAGTTTGTATTTTTTCAAAGAATCAAAACTATTTAAAAAAAAAAAAAGATGAACTCTCGTGAATTTTTTTGGACCACTCTTAAATTTCAATAGCATACGGAGAAAAAGTAAAAGATCATGTGAGCTATCTTTGCTTAGAGCAATTAACATATATAAATCCTTCTTTCTTCTCATCTTCCTTTTTTTTGGCATAATCACATATAATCTTTAACCCCTTCAATTTTTTTTTTTTTTTTTTGTTAGTCTACTTTCTTTATATAACACAATTTTAAGGTTAAAAATCACGGGTGCGCATGATAGTCATGGCAGATAAAATAAGAATTTGATGACCTGGGAGCATATATACATGTTGGTGGAGCAGAAGTCTTTTTTAAGAAACAACAATAATAATAAACAAGTTAAAAGCTGAAAATGACATATATATATATATATATATATATATATATATATATATATATGAAAGAAAAATTAAACAACACCACCACCACTTGTTTTCCCTCCAGTACAAACCCGCTGAAAAATTTGAACAAACATTATAAACAGTTTATCTTCAAAAAGAAAGTCGCATCATTGTTTTTTTTTTTCTTTTCTTTTTGTTGTTTTTGTTGTTTTATTGGGTGGACAAAGTCACATTTCTTGTACCTTGGTTGATGACATTATAGATGCGCGTGAACACAGCAAATAAATTGAATAACATGTATGTGCGTGCTTGTGGGCCGAGGACGAGGAGAGAATAACCCCACCTCAGGCAGCCAATTAGTGGGACTTGTCAGATTTCTACTTCTTCCCCCCCCCCCCCCCCCTTTTTTTTAATTTAATTTTTTTTTAATGTTTATAAGTCAGGTCCTAACCATTAAAAGGAAAAATGTCTGTTTATTCTTCATAAGTTTTATTAGGTTCAATAGGTTAAATGTTGGCAAATCATGAAAATTTAAGGTAAACTAAAGGAAACAGGAGTATTTGGTTTCTCGACACACAACTTGACACTTCTCGATACACCTCTAGATCAATCAAGATTCGCATAACCAGATTTTTAGAGGTCCATTAAGTCAGCTATTTTAATACCAATTCACACCCTACTTGCTAAACTATACAAGATCAACTCACTAAGGTCGACTAAAATAGGAGAGAGAGAGAGAGAGAGAGAGAGAGAGAGAGAGAGATCACTTTGCTACATATTCAAAGTCCAAACCCTAATTCTCACTAATTCATCATCATGCTGGAGTTCAAGAAGGAGATCTGAATATAATATCATTGGAGATTGGCGATCAAGGTTGAAGGCATAGAGTAATCCTAGTGGTACTGTTGCGAAGTTCAAATCTTCAAAAGGTTCTTGAAGTCGGTCGGAACTTCCAATTGTGAAGCACTAGTGAGTCATTCGTGAAACATCCAAATAATTAAAGAGTTCAAAACATTTGAAGTTATAGAAGGTTTCAGTAATAAGTTCAAAACACTAGTGAGTCATTTCATTACTATTTGTTGTTTCCTTTATTTTGTTGTTCTTGCTTTTCATATGATGGCATGCTTGCTAGTGGTAATCAACCTATGATTATATTAATATATAATTGGTTAATTGACTAATCATAATTGATCTGCTACATAATATACAATCGGGATCTAGAATTGCCCTCTCAAATGTCATTTCTTTCAATCAAATCCCAAATTTTTTTTTTTTATATTAGATAATAGAATTGTCAGTGTGTTCTAATAAGTATTATTGTTTACTTTAAAAAAAAAAAAAAAAAAAACCCCAATTCTTTTTGGCTCATGAACAATAAATTACAAAATCCCCCATTACAAGCTATTGTTTTGATTTTTTTTTAAAGCTAAGGGTAGGACAATTTTAGTGTCATTGTGAAAATGTAAAGCAAATGTAACGGTCATGACCATTTTATTTATCTTGTGATGTGAAAGTTGGAAATTGAATTATTACGAGAACCCATATGTAACGGCCAATATGTTTGATTTTTTTTTTTTTTTTTTTTTTGAGAAAAGTTTGAATTTTCTATGACAGGAAGAAAAAAACACTCGTATATTAATAAGTGTTGGCCCGGATTTGTTTCTCTCCTTATTTACTTAAAAGTAAATAAGAGCGGTCATTGATTTGGTCACTTTTAAAGTTCGGAAAATTATTAAATACTCCAAAAGTACTATAAATACATATTCTCCTCTCTCATATGAATTATGAGTTTCACCATAAATTTAATTAGTGAAACCCACAATTATATAAAGGGAAGGAGTATACATTTATAATATTCCGGAAGTACATAATAATTACCTTTAAAATTTTATCATATCAAAATCAAACTAAAATTGGGATTTGGAAAATAGATTCCCCCTTTGGGTTCAAACTTATTTTTTTTCATATTATAAAATTATTTTAATCAGTTTTGAAAATATATAAAAATTAATTATCAAAGTAATAAAGCTCGACGTTTTGTGTAGTTTTACGTGGAGTAAGGGTTGATATGTGTTGGGCTCCGTTTTTCTTTTCCACTTGTGATGTGATAAAAATTTAAATAAATAAAAAAAAATGTAATATTATTGGATCACAGAGACTAGACTTCAGAGTCGTGAAGCAAGGTCAGTGGAGTTGTGAAATTATGCATGCTCGTGATGTCATTGTAGATACTAGATACCCTCCTAGCGAATAGAAATCATCCTTTCCATTTTTAGGGTTCAACTTTTATATCAGTGGACTGTGGAAGTTGGAACTGTGTTTTACTTTATATTATGTTAATTGTGGTGTGTCATGTGTCTAATTTTTATACTTTGATTAGTTTATAATATAAAAAAATATGTGACAAGTTATAATTATTGATAAAGTATAAAGTAGATTTTCAATTTCCCTCCTAATAATATAAAAAATGTCAAAGTTATTATTAATTTTACGGTAAAAAAGTTGAAAACCTATGTTAACCAAATATGATTGTTGCCACTAAATAAACGTTGTAGTATCTTTGACATCGTACCAACGATATAAATCCCTAATGAAGAAATGATTATGATTATCATGCAGATCAGCTATTTGTAGTGTCTTTGACATCGCACCAACAATTAATATTAATCCCTAATGAAGTAATGATTATAATGCAGACGCTATATATTGCTGAGAAATATGGTCGTTTTGGAGGGTAGAAATGAAAGAAAGAGAAAATATACGGCCAAACAAGATCGACCTTTAATCTTTTCTCTCTCTCTCTCACTCATGCAAAATAAAAAAAGTGATGATGGGTTGGGCAGCACTAGGGACCGATCGACCTACTTCTTTATTATATATTATATACTTGTGTATTTCAAAAAAGAATTGAAATAAAAATGTTAGGCTAGCTCTAGCTCTAGTTCTATATATATAATTGAAGTTTGATTAATAAAATGAAAGAATGTAAAAAAGTTACTGCATGAAAAAACTATAAAAAGAAGAATAGGTAGGAACAGTTTCCTATGAGCATGTCTGCCGGACTTCAATCACTGAACCAATCATGCTAGTGTAACTGCACAGAGTAAAGAGGTTTTGCTTTTTATCTCTTTTACCCATCATGTTAAAAGCCCATAATAATCAACCTCATATCATCACTTTGTCTCTCTGTATAGGGTCGGTATATGTGTGTTTTATCTTTGTTCTCTTTTTATTTGGTTGCTATATCTACTTTTTTAAGGGAAGGGAAAGGTGGTGTGTAAGTAAATTAATATTAATGCAGAAATATACTAATAATTTGATAAAGTAAACTGATAAAGGAAGAGATTTTCAGGTACTGGGAAGAGAACAAAGGAAAAGACAGAAAGTGCATGTCAGAACACAAGTCTGTTGGCTTGGGCTGTGGTCTTGGATGGGTGGAGAGCTTCAAGGGAATCCCTTCTCATCCATATCTCTCTCTCTCACACACATAGGCACAAAGAGTCTCTCTCTCTCTGTCTCTCTCTCTCTCTCTCTTTGATATTCTGCAGGGTGTATACTGTATAGCAATTGATTTTGGTTTATTTGTTTATTGTTGAATCTTCCTGGTTTTAGCATCTAGCTAGCAACCCAGTTGTTGAAACATTAAGGAAAGACTAGTGGCTACAAGGTTTGGTGCTAATCTACTTATATTAGTACTATTTTCTTTGACTTGTGTCTTTCTTTCACTTCAATTTCCAAGCGTTTTGAAAACTTAAAGAGAAGCTAAGAAAAATCATCAAGAACAATACATAACAAGTGAAGGAAAAGAAGTGATTTAGTGGGATTAGTAAGAAGCTAAAATCAGCTACATGATATAACCATTCCTTTCTTTGTATTATCACTTCCCATATATAAGCCTTTCTGAATTAGGGTTTGCACTGAGATCTGAGGGACATCCTGTCATAGATGTGAAATCTCATACTTTGTGTCATTATTCACGCAAAGTTATTTAATTTAATATAAAATAGAAGATGATGAATGATATGCTGATGGCTGAGAATATGTCCAATTTGACTACTGGTGAAATAAGTGCTTCTTCAAGTACAAGAAATGAAACTACTGGCACCCTGTACTCTCAACAGTCCTCTGCTTCAACAAATCTAGCACCACCACCAAAGAGGAAGAGAAATCTTCCAGGAAATCCAGGTTTAGTTTCTTTACAAAGAGTTGGACATACATGTTTAATTATTGTCATATCTATCATCTGGGTAATAGTGATCATTTTGACTCAAAAGAAATTAACTTTGTCATATGGGTTTTCAATTTTCTTGGTTTTTAAACAGACCCAGAAGCAGAAGTTATAGCTTTGTCTCCCAAAAGTCTTATGGCAACAAACAGATTCTTATGTGAGATTTGTAACAAAGGGTTTCAAAGAGATCAAAACCTTCAGCTTCACAGAAGAGGGCATAATTTACCATGGAAATTAAAGCAAAGGACAAGCAAAGAGGTGAGGAAGAAGGTGTATATATGCCCAGAACCAACATGTGTCCATCATGACCCTTCAAGGGCTCTTGGGGACCTCACAGGGATCAAGAAGCACTTTTGCAGGAAGCACGGTGAAAAGAAGTGGAAGTGTGAAAAGTGCTCAAAGCGTTATGCAGTTCAATCAGATTGGAAAGCTCACTCCAAGATTTGTGGCACTAAAGAGTATAGATGTGATTGCGGAACCCTTTTCTCTAGGTAAGACTAAGAGCAACGTATATAGAATTATCATGAGAAAAGCAATTAAGACTTCAAGAAAAGTTCAGGTTTTTTACAAAAAAAAAAATTAAAAAATTAAAAAAAAATCTTTACTCCATAATTGAATAAAATAAGTCTTTAATTTAATGCTCTCAATGTGCTTCTTCTGTGTTTATTTTGTTTCTAACAAGTGGATTGGGGATTCAAAACCTAATCTTTCTTATTTATAAAATTAAATAATATCATTAAGCTATAAGACTTTCAACACGCTTGTGTCATCCATACTATATTGTATGTAAGTGGGGTTAGCAGAGGAAGAAAATGGATTTATATAATAGCTGCAATCTCATGCATATTCTTTTTGTTAGCATTCAAACATTCACCCAAGTGACCTTATGCAGCACAGAGAGAAAGAGAGGGAGCAGATTGGGTGAGACCTTTTAAGTTCTAATTGCTACTGTAAAAGTGGCTACATTAGGAACCTTTACTGCTTAGAACTGCATCAATGTTTTATTTCCTTGGAAAAAAAAAAGAAAAAAAAGAAAAAAGAAAAAGAAAGAGACATACAAAAAGGTGACATGTGTGAGAGAGAGAGAGAGTACTTCAAGTCTTCAACACTACTGTTTATTCTGTATATTTTACTGGTCGCTGTTTTTGTTTTTTCTGCTTGTTTTTGTGGTTACAGGAGGGACAGTTTCATCACTCACAGAGCTTTCTGTGATGCGTTAGCACAAGAGAGTGCCAGAGCAATCACAGCAACAACAAACCCACTTCTGTCCTCACAAACCCCACTCCATAGCCATGGCATTCAAGCAGCACTACAACTCAAAAGAGAACAAGAAGTACTAAATCTTCCATCAGAAATTCCACCTTGGTTAACTTGTCCTACACCATCAGCAGCTGGACCAGCAGGGTCCCCATCTTTAAATCTTTCATCCTCACATTTATTCTCAACAAATTTAGACCCACCTCTAGTACTCCACCATGAAAACCCTACCTCAAACCCTAAACCTAATTCAACTACACTTCCTCCATTTCACCCCACAGCAGCTTCCCCACACATGTCTGCAACTGCATTATTGCAAAAAGCAGCTCAAATGGGTGCAACAATGAGCCACCCATCACCACCACAGTCCATGCTTAGACCTGGTCACCACCACCAGGTTCACATGTCTGACACTCATACTGGGTTCAGTCCCACATCGATAGCCTCATCTAAAGCAGTTTCTGGTTTAGGTCTGTCTTCACGTGCAGAAATAGGAAGTGGGTTTGCTCATAGCTTGGCTTCTTTTGAGAATAAAGCTGCCGCAAATACTGTCCCCACTGGATTCATGCAGCAGCAACAATCTCCTTCTCTTCTTCATGACATGATGAGTTCTTCTTTGCCTTCTTCAAGTGGGTTTGAAGGTTCTTCCTTTCAAGAGGCTTTCAATGGGACTGGCAACAATAATCATAGAGGTGGCAATGAGGGAATGACAAGAGACTTTTTGGGTCTTAGAGCTTTCTCTCATAAAGATTTTATCAACATGGCCGCTGGGTTTGAACAAATGAACGGTAACTCTTCTTCAAGATCATATGCTCAGCACAATCGGAACCAAGCACCTTGGCAAGGTTAGCTTCTGGCTGACCATCCTTAATTCCTTTTCTTTCTTCCTTGTGCTTCAGAGAACTTTGTAGCTACATTTTCGATTAGTCCCCACCTAAGGCCCTAAAGAAAAAAAAGAGCACATATTCTAAAGAGTTCTTGAGCATATGGATACCTCTGATTTTGCAGGTCAGGTTTGGTTGCTTTGATCATCAATTGTTTATTATTGTAATTCGTTATATGTTTTTTTATTATAAATAAACAAATATATATATGCAACTGCAATGGGAGACTTAATCATTTAATTATTCCTTAATCCAGAGAATGTGGAAAGTAATATATTTTTCTTTGTATTTGGTTAGCTCCATAGTCATGACAAACTGCCTGCTGATCATTTTCTCACCACTAATTTCTCTTTTCGGATCATTAATATATTATAGTTTAAATGACACCTCCTTTTTTCTAACTAAAAGAAATGAAGAGTAAGGTAATGGATTCAAATTTTATTTGGTGTATGTATAGCTTATCAATAAAAAAGAATTTTTTTTCCAATTACCAGATTTATGTGCATCAAGTCCCTTTTGTTTTTAAATTGAGTGTTGGATTTATTTAACATGAGAAAAAAAAATCAAAATATTTTGGACTGCTTTTATCTCTAGAATTTTCATACATTGATGTGGACCATCCCAAATTAATTTCTAAATTGTATTTAAGAAAATATTTAAATTAAAACCAATTTTCAAAGCTTAATTAATTATCCTTCAAAAAAAAAATCTTAATTAAAGGATCGTGTGACATTAATTATTTTAATTTTTTTAAGGGTAAGTTAAATTTGTTGGTATGCTATAAGAATAACATAGATTTTGGTACGATATCATTACAATATTAGGCCTCTCTCTCATACTCAAAATATGCATTTTTCAGTGTTGTTAAATCCCAAAAATCCACTTGGGGAAGTGGAGATAATAAAATGGAATAGCATAAAATTAGATTTTTTTAAATTATAAGTAGTCTGGAACCCTCCTCATCAAGAGGGATGGGCCAAGTGAAGGCTCCTGTCCCATTTCACCTCCTTTTATCAGGGTGCTCGGATAGGTTAGGACTTGATTTTATCAATCGCTCTCTACTATTTAAACAGGTCATTCAACATTTAATACAAGGGGATTGTCAGTAGGCAGAAGTAATTATGCAGAGGTGACAACTTGCTTCTCCAAGATGCTATCTAAGGATTGAAAAGTATTAGGTTAAGATTACCTGCTAATCTTCCTTGGTCATTGCATTACTTGGGACAATTTGAGTGCTGACTAGGATAATCCTTAGGATTTTCCTCTGATTGGGAGGAGTTCAAATTCATTGGGCCCATTTTTACATGCTTATTCATGGTTGTTAGACTGACCCCCCAAAGTTATGAAGGAATTTACATTTTATTACGTATACTTCTAAGCATTTGTTTCTAAATTAAAAAAAAAAAAAAAAATTCTAGGCATTCCTTCCAAAAGTGGAGATAACACTCATTATTTTAATGAAATAGCAATAAAATTAATAACGATTTTATCCATATTTTGAAGAAGAAAAAAAACAAATAAAAGGTGAAGAGTATAATAGTAAAATTATATATATATATATATATATATATATATATCCTTTCCATTTATTCTTTAATAAATTAAACTCCCAAACACACACAATGCATCATATATATATATATATATATATACCATTTCATTCTTTTTAATGATCTTTCATTACATTTCTTTTTTACTTTTTTTTTTTTTTTTAATTTAAATTTGCTCAAACATAATGTAAAGCAAAAGAAGACCCGCACTAAGACATTCCAAAAGAAATGGATAAAAGTAGTTCCTAACAAAAACCTAAAGCATTTTTTACATCCCAAAGAGTAGCTAGGAAAGAAAAATACAAAATAAGAGACTCAACCAAATGCTAACATAAAATCTATAGTCTAAAAATTATTCTTACAGGTCGTGCGAGAGCTTAGTTATCATTTATCAATCGGCAATTGTGGAGGATCTCAAAATTCTGTTTCCCCTACCCCCAATCCTCTTTGCAGTCTTTCTCTTGACTTGGAGTCTTTCCAACAAGATCTCTATTCTCTACTCGGTTGAATGGAAGTATGGAACCCACTAGAATAAGTCTTTTACCTCATTGTCTTCAATGGAAAATCTTCTCTTGCTACGAATTCATAAACACATTGGTTGCTTGTAAATATGAGGCCCCCAAATTTTCCAATTGCCTTGTTCTTCACAATTATTATGAATAGTTAATTATTTGGTATTATGCACACACATGAAATCCAATTTTATTAAGTACATTCTTTTATATTAATGATTTGAACCTCAAATTTCCACTTGTATCATTTCATTTTTATCAAAACTATAAAAACATATCGATTTCGTTAGTTGCTATGACTTTACTTAGTCTAACAACGTGCCTTAGCAGTTTTAATGATTCTGTCACCTCTTACGTACATGCATAACAAAGACTTTTTTCTGATCACCAAGATTACACCATTTAGCTTAGATTTAGGTTTACCATTGAACTACATTTTTTTTATTATAGCATTTTGTACATATTTTAATTATTGTTGAAAGGGAGAAATTTGAGGATTTTGACCCTAAGAAACCAGGGAGACCAAAAAAATAAAGGGGAGCCCAAGTGCCCAACTAAAGGTATCATGAATCATATGATATTGACTCTAATTATGGATTTTATTTAGGATTTGGATTTCTTTAGTCTATGTGTTGTCTATTTCCAAAGTTGGATGGTGCAAGAGAAAGGTTCGAGAATAGTGCAGATCAGACGTGTATGTTTGCATAGTTTGGGCAGCTAGTGTATGTAACACAAAAAGGAGATGCTATTTGACACCTTAATGGGTACAAGTGGTTTTAATTCCAAGGAGGTGGATAATCGAAAAGTGGAGAAAAAAAAATAATTCCATTGAAAGTGAAACTCAAAATAAAAAAGGGAGGATATGTTTGTTATTTTCTTCTTCTTCTTCTTTTTTTTAATAAAAAAAGTGGACAAGTTCTCTTCTACTTCTTCTTCTATTTTATTTTATTTTTTAAATTTGGGTTGGTTAACAAATGCCAACTAAGTTCCTTTTCATGGCTGCTCTCACGGTACGTTATTGCTAATAAGGACTTTTTATTTCTTATTTTAAGGGTCATGCTTCCAACCCAACTACATGAACAAGGCACTTAATAATTCACTTTGTTTTCCATCAAAATAAAAATAAAAATAATTCACTTTATAAGGATTAATCACTGAAAGTCCAGACCTATATTCTCCCAAAAATAACTCAATAGCTAATAATTTATCAATGGTCATTATATCAATAGTTAAAATCTCATGATAAAGTCATTTTACAATTGAAAAGAAAAATCCACAAATTTAAAAAAAATATCAAGTTACTAAAATGTTTAACATTTAATGAGTCAATCCTAAATTCTACTCACTCACCATCCCAACGAGATTACAATATGCTTGTTATTCCTCCTAAGGAGAAATTAAACAAGAAAAAAGTGAGCTTGGCAATTCAATAAATAACAGTAACCTTAACTCGTTGGATCAAACATATTTAAAATTAAATAATAATAAAAAGGAAAATTTGATTTTTCTATTTAAACAACCTATTAAAATCATTTAAACAATAGATTTCATAATGATAAATAAAAATCTATTTACCATTAACTATCCAGGAGTGAGCACAGCTGTAATATGAAAGCATAAACTAGTAAAATATATATATTCAAAATAAGTTAAAACAGAGTATGGAATATGCAAACAGAAACTAGTAAAATTTTACTTGAATAAAACTTCTGTTTTTGATTAAAATTGAAAACTTTTGTCTTTGTTACAAGCTTGAAAATAAAACTCTGTCTGAAGAGTTACAAGATTACAAAGTAAAATCTATTTTTGAAATTGAAAAGTTACAAGATTCTGTCTGAAGAGAAGGGTTACAAGATTACAAGGAAGGAAGGATTACAAGAGTCTTTCTAGGGGAGAGAGAGCTATCTTGGACCTAAACTTTGAACCTCTATTTTGAACTTGAAAATTGGACCTGTTTTCTGTCTTCTGTCTTCGGAGTTTATCTTTTTATAGATGGAATGAACCATGGTTAGTCTTCAAAAGTAACCTAAGTTAGTAAAGTTAACTCAAGTTAATCTGTCAGTGGAAACTTGTAGAATATTGTGGAAATTACTATTGATGAGCAGTAGTCTGTCTGAGAATCTAGTTGGTCTCTTTTCATGCATACTAGTGAATAGTAGTGACTTGTGAACATCTGGTTGTATTTGTCTAGTCTATCTTGGATCTACCTAGAAGCTATTCACGCGTGTAGGTGAATAGTGATCTGTCGCAAGTGAATAGTGATTGTCGTAAGTGAATAGTGATCTGTTGTAGTTGTCTGTCCAAGAGAGTATTCTGTCTGAAGGTAGCTATAGCAGTTGTCTGATGGTAGCTATAGTAGCTATTCTGTAAATATGTCCGTTAGTCGGGCCTTTCTAATCACCACCTGAATACACTATCATTGCTGACCTTGTATTCTGAAGGGATGTTGCCTCTATTGAGGCGCCTTCATGCTTTGTTTGAAATCTTCATTGAAGATTTCTGTTTTAGCAAAATTCGATCTGAGATTTTAGCCTTAGGATGGCTATCTTGCTTGCCAAGCAATTGTCCGTTAATATTAAAATTAACAAATTAATATAGTGCAAGTACACCTTAGCTAAAGGCCTTCATGCAACTGGTGATCAAAATTGGGCATTGTAGTTTCAAATACTTCTAAGGGAGTTTATTCAAAGGGTTTTATTAGAAAGCTGTCTATTTCTTAGAAGGATTTTGTTAAATTGAGTAAAATCTTACCATAAAATCTTCCTGAAAACAAACTATAAATAAGCTTTTTGAAAACAAACTTTAAATAAATAATATGTATATACTTAAGTGCTACTAGGTAGAACTTATAGTATCATCTACCTTTGGATTTGTAGTAATCTCATCATTGTCTGTTATTGGCTCATCAGTATTTATGTCCTTAAATATTGAGATTTCTTTCAGCAAATGTATATCCTTAGGGATTGGAGGTAAGATGAACTTAAAAAATACGTCTGTTTCCAAAATATTAGTACATATTCCATTGTCTGTCGTGGAAAAAGGATAAAGTAAAGCCAAAAAAAGATTCCCTAAAATAACTTTAGAGGATAACTTGTTTGCTAAAAAGAAAGGTGTTTTGAAATTGATTCCATTATTATATATGTATGTCTTTGTCAATTTATTACTTATTTTAAGTCTATCACCATTAGTCTGAGTTAATTTGTCTGTTGTTGATTCATAATATTTGGAAGGTATTAATCCTTCCTGTATACAATTCATGTTAGCACCTAAATCAACAAGTGCAACAACTGTTAACGAGAATTATTTATGAACAACCAGAGTTATTTCAGTATACCATTTATGGAATATCATTCTATCAATTATATTTAAAAATTCATCTTTATAAGAACTTTTATTGGTATAATCATGTCTGTCGGGAATAGGGGAATCTGTCGAAGGTTCATTACAATATTTAATTCTATCCTTTATACTAATTACTTGTGTGGCTATTTGCTCAACCATGTCTTTTGAAAGGAAATTTTCTGATGTTAATTCTTTCAGTTCTTTTCTTAGATTATTAATATATGTCTGTAAATCTGTCATTGTTACAGGTTTACTGGGTTTAAATTTGTCAGTAATTTCTGCAAAATTATAGGTTGACTTATAATCTTTCAAGTCAATTTCAAATATGTCAGTTTGAGTTAAAGATTCTTTTAGTTTAGATAAATAATCTTTTTTGGACTATAAATCCGGAATTCTGTCTATTAAATCCATTATTATATCTTCTTGTTTTGTTAAAACATTTATTTTTAGTTTTCTTCTACAATAACAATTGTCAAGATTATTGTAGTTACATAATTTAACCTTTTCACTATTTGATGAAATTTCTGTTGATGATGATGAAGCAATATCACAATTATCTATCTGGTGAATTTCATTGTCTGATTCATCACTATTTGTCAATATATTCATCAATTTATCCTTTAACTTTCCTGATATATCAAGTTTATTTATCCTTTTTTGAAAGTTACAGTATTTACTAGTGTTTCCCTTTTTACCACATGTGAAGCAAATAATGTCATTTTCCTTACGTCTATCATATTTCTTTCTTTTGGATTCTTCTTTCTTTTCTTTAGACCTACTTTTATTATATCTTCTATTATTGTTGTTGTATCTATCATCTTTCTTTTCTTTCCTTCTTTTCCTAGAGGGAGCAATTAACGGATCAAAGCCATATTATTCACAAAAAGTTCATAACTCCTTTTTAGCATATCTTTTTTCTTTCTCTATTTGATTTTTTAGCCTTAAATCATTACACAGCCATAGACCTGTTTTATTGATTGAGGATATTATGTCACCATATGTTAAGCGAGGATAGTCTATAGTTCCATCATTATTAGCTATATCGAGTCTAACTTTTTGAGTATAGATATAAGGTAAACCGGCAATAAATTTTTCTTTCCAATAGGATTGTTGACAGTCATTTCTACTTAAAACTTTTAAAATAAAAATATCTTTATACCATCTAAAGTCTGAAAGTTGTGGACATCTTAAATTAATTAAAACATCTGAAACTCTTTCTTTATATTGATTAGGATCACCAACAAAATGTTTAGTTATGGTAAAAATTAAAGTATTATCTGCATCTTGTGAATGCTGTCTATCTGTCATTATAACACTTCCATCTATTTCTTTTTTAACAACGGTCAATATTTGATTTTTGTCATCACTATTTAAATAGTGATCCCACCAGCCTTTAAATTGGCCAGTAAAACCGATGACAATTAAATGGGCTATCTAGTGGTCTGATTTTTCATGATTCTTATAAACATTAGTGAGCAAAGTCATTTCATGTAAAAGATTTATTATTTCATATTCTGACATTCCATCAATATTCCACTCATATATTAAATTTGGCGAATAAGATGAATTAACAAAAGTACATCTTTCTTCAAATTGTAAATCAGGGGGAGTAGGCTCAGGATACTAATTCTTTTTGGGGTATATTTCTTCAATCCTTCCTTTTTTGCGATCTTGTGATGAAGATGCTAGAATTAATTTATTAATTTGTAATTTATCTGTAAATTGTAATTCTAAATTATCTATGTCTGATGAGGCTGTCAAATCTATCGATTGGTTGTTTTCTGATTCTTCATCCTCTGAAGACTCAGTTCTTCCTATTGTATTTAATGTCATATTTTTATTTTTTAGTGGCTCCATGTCTTTTTGTGATTCTAGTTTCATTAAGTCTAACTTTTTATTTATTTCATTAAGTAGATCATCAGTTTTCTGTGTCATAGGTCTCTTTAAAGGTGATCTAAGGTGAGAAGGTATTTCATGAGGGATAAACAAAGGGGTATTAGACTCATTTTCCATTTTTATAGAGGTGGAAAGGGGTGTTATTCTATCTTCTATATCTTGTAGCTTTTGACCAATTGTTTTTAGATAGATGTTAGTGTAATTATTCTGTTGAATTATGTTGTCTAGGTTCTTATTATCATCACTTAGACTAGGTCTTTTGATAGGAGTAGCCAACACCTGAACTCCACTACTTTAATTCAATATAATTGACTCAAAGGGTGGATAAGTTTGGTACACCTTCTCATGATTTTCTGTCTTTGTCCAAGATAATGTTTTCTCAATTACAGTTATCTTTTTATTATGATAGTCCAAAAAGTCAAAGAAACTAAAGTGTGTCTGCAAGTCTGTCACCATCTCATAATATTTAGTTCTTAAATTATTCCATTCTTGTTCATTACATTCTTCGAAAAATTGGTTTTTCTGTTAGTGTTTTCAAGTTTTAAGTAGTCATGTTTTAGTAATTCTTTATCTAAAATAAATTTCTTAGATAAAACATTAATTTTTCTACCATGATCTGTAAATCCTAATATGTCTGTTTGGGTAGGAGAATCAGGTTGAGGTTGGGGCTCATAAAGGGCTTGGTGAACATTAGGGGTTGGTTGTGTAGTTTCTGCTGGATAATAAGCTATCTTTGTCTAGATTGGGGTCCTTTTGGTATTTATAGGAGGAAGATTTCGAAGAGGTAAAGGTTTGGAATCAGAGAAAGATGTCCTAAAGGAAAAGGAGCTTTTAGGGGTAAACATCATAGGGGTCTTTCTGTCTGAGGAACTACTAGGCCTAATAAGGCTATCAGTTTGTCTATCATTATTATTGAAAGAAATAATAACTGTACCGTCTGTCTTCTGGGCTATGAAATCTAGTTCTGTGTTTTCTATCTTTGATGTGGGAGCAATGGCCTATAGTTGCCATTGTTCAGGAAGGTTTATGTCTTTCCATTGTATCTGTTGGGGTACACGAAGTCTACTATTTGGGGTTGAGGCTTGAAGAAGGAGAGTATGTCCTTTGGGGGAAGGTTCAACCATGGATTGAGGGTCTAGGGTGGTTTTCATAAGTTTATAATAAATCCGATAAATAATAGCTAACTGTTTTAAGCCTTCTTTCATATAATAATCACCTGTCTTTATATTCAAAGTTAAAGCATCCATAATATTTCTGTCAAATAGGCTTAAAGCAAAATTAGGATAACAATTAAAGTAAACTGGTCCATTATGTAAACTTGTTTCCATCATTCCAAGGAGTGAGTCATTAAATCTTAAATGGCTGTCATCTCTTAAACATAGTAAAACACTTATATTTAAAGCTTCTCTTGTTAATGGTTTTACAGCTACCTAAACCAAACCAACATGTAAAAAGGCATATTTTTCTCTATGTCGGTTAATTGAGTCTATTGAAAATAACTGAATTGTTTCATATTCATTAAATAAAGAGTAAGTTCTTTCAACAGTTTTTATAGTGTAGTCTGTCATGAAGGATAATTTAGAAAAAAAAGTTTGTCTGTAGATTTTATCAATTCTTTCTGTCGGTATATTCCATTTATTCCATTCATTCCATTCTAACAAATTCCTGTCTATATCTTTCATGCTATATTCCTCAGAATTAACTATTCTATCATTGTCCATGTTCAGATTAGTGTGTGCCTGACCTAAGTGTGACCTAGCAACAGATGATGAGCGACTAAACATATTCATTCTATTTCCAAGCAATTAATAATTACTAACCACTGATATCCTTGCTATCGGGACCACCTCCTCGGGAAACTCCATTGCGGGACCACCCAAACAACACCTATTCGTCGGCTAACAAAAAACGAGCTGACCTACGCTATACTATAGTCTGCCAACGAGTCTTGAGGCTGACCAACGCTATCAAGGAGCAAGTAGTGGCTATGTAGTAATATATGTTCCTAGTAACTTCTTAATTGCAAAGAAATAAAACTCATACATCTACCAATAAATTAAGAAATTATTCACACTCAATTGACTTTAATAGTTTAATCCTTCTAAACATGAAAATTCCTCAAACTCCAAAACTCTAGAGTATCAAAATATGATATATATTAGAAGTGATTTCTTACCTAAAGGATGCCTTGATTAATCTTGGCTTCAAAGTTTCAAATTTAATTTTCTCCCGTTTGCAAAGTTTGTTTTTGTTGAATGTGCAACTTCTAAGGAGGATCATCTCAAGAATTAAATAATCTTATATATTAGGGTTTTCAAAGGTTTAAAATTTATTCCATTACTCCAATTGAACAACTAATGAAAATTTTAACCCAAAGATATTAAACGTTTTTGTTGGGTACACATTAAGCTTTCAACAAGAGTATTAAGCCCCTAGCTTCTGAACTATTAGAAAATTATGAAAAGTGCTGTATATCAGTATGTCAATAGCTGTATAACAGTATAACGATACCCTTAACCTAGTTAGAATTGGCTAAACTTAGTTAGAATACAAGAAAATACAGTAAGTAAAACACCTATAGCACCTAGTATTCTAACATGCACATTACATAGATAGTTCGGTCTTGGGTAGTAAGACAAGATAGTTTTTTTTTTTTTTTTTTTTTGGTTTTTTGAGAAAGTAAGACAAGATAGTTGGTCTACTGGATTGGTCATACACTCATATGTAACCTTGAACTTTGGACATGGTTAATTATATACTGGCACTGAGACATAGCCAGGGACCTTTGAGGATTGGTTGCGCTGGCAAGAGGCTTGAGAGACCAAAAACCGTAGCTTGGATATTTTGATGCCTAAAGTTGTCTTCTTCTTATTAAGCTTACAATAAAACAGAATATCACAACACATTGATCCCACTCCCCCACTCACAGATTTCGTCAAATATAGAAAGTTTTCCAAGAAGTAATTCATCTTGTATAGATTACTGCTAGATCCATATTTTATGTATAATTTCTTATAATGAAATTATTCATTACTACGAAAGGAGTCCTTCTTTTCACATGAGTGTGGACCTCACAGAAGGTCCCATATAAAGGCCCATACTTATTGTGAGAGAAGGGAAAACTCTTTCCATAGGAGTGAATAATGTCTTGTTTAATCATTTTCATATAAGAAAATTACTTCAACATTTTTTATACATAAAACACAAGACAATCTCAGGTTTATTTTGGAGTGAGGTTTGGGATGCATGCAAGTATAGCCTTTAGGTGTGTTCTATTCTCTCCAGGATGTGTTGGTGGGTTCTAATTTGGAATCACCTTTCTTGACAAGATGGACCAGACTTAAAACATCAGGCTTGGTCACAATTTTGTTTCAAACCTAAGTTGGTGCTTCAAAGCTCATCTAAAATATATAAAGGGTTATGACTTATAAACTAAAAAATCGATGAGATAAGCAAAATTTAATTTGGTTGAGTGTATATCAATTAACTCAATTGATAAAATCTTTTGTCAAATAAGGGACCAAGATATGAGATTCCCACTTATTCTAAAAAAAAACTTTATTAATGCTTTGGCTTGATGATGAGCACAATCATTATGAAGATAGTGTTATAGATCCTACTTATACCCAAAAAAAAAAAATTGAACTTTATTTATGCCTTGACCTAATGATAAAACACAATCATTACAAAAACAATGTCATATTGTCAAATTATATCGTAGTTATAAAATAAAAAAGTTGCTAAATAGGGTCAAGTTCTAGCCTGATTGGCACCTACCCTTCATTAATCTTTATGTCATAGGGTAGACTCTCCTTAGTCCTTCACCCCCCACCCCCTACCCCCCACCACCACACATACACACACCAAAGGAAAAAAAAAAAAAAAAAGAGAGGTTAATTGGGCCAAATAGAGTCAAATTTGTTTTCAAAGGCTTGAACCCTAGTTGGGCCGGACAATTTACCCAAATGTATATATATATTTTTTAAGAAGTACATGCAAAATTCCAATTTCTACCCTTACCAAAAAAAAAAAGGAAGTAGGAAATAAACAAGACTCAAGGAGCCCATAAGAGCCCTGGCCCTAAACAAGTAAAAGGAGATCCATTAAAAGCATTTGAATCGATGATGGATTTTTTTTTTGTCTTATAAAATATATAGGCTTCATGGCTACGCAAGGGCATGATTGGTTGATGGGAATGGGTCCAAATCCAAGTCAAAACATAAACATATGCGTTACAAATCCTTATAGCCACCAGGGGCAATATTGACATTTCACAAATTCCCACAACTTTTGTCTGCACACATGTTTCAATTTGGAACTCAAAAAACAGCATCACACGGTCGGTCTCCACTCTTCCCACATCGTTCGATTACTCCTCATACCTCTCTCTCTCTCTCTCTCTCTCTCTCATCTCATTCTCATTTTCTTTCTAACCAAACAGAAAAAATTACACACCTCAGAGAAACCTCTTTATAGAGAGAGAGAGAAAAAAAATATTTTAGTAAGACCCTTTTGGTCTCTGAATAAGATATGGCTTGGAGGAGCCTCCTCACTCAGGTTGGTTGAATCTTTCACTCAAAATTTTTTATTTTGTTATTATTTTTTAAAATATTTGTAAGACTTTTTGTTTGGGTTGGATTATCAAATAAAATTCCTTTTTCTTTTCTGGATTTTGGAAACCCTAATTTCAATATTGGGTTGTTGATACTTGTCTAATATTTATATAATATTTAATGTTTGTGGATCTATTACTGTTTTTGTGATTGCACCAATGGAACATAAATTAAATACACTGGGAATCGATTCAGGAGGTCTATTGTCTGTTTTGATAGCTTGGAATATGTAGAAAATATTGAATTTTTGAGTGTTATATATTATAAAATATGATGAACAAAGAGAAGGAAGGCCTTTTGGTTCTGATATCACAACTGGGTTTTGTTCAAAATTTTCAAAGGTGAAGTGTTTTTTGGGGGTGGGCATCTTTTTTGTTAAATTGCACTATATTGAGTTTTTTTTTTTTTTTTTTTTTTTCTCAGTTACAGTGTTCTGGTTATGGTTTATTTGGCTTTACATTAATGGTTGTGTTCTGAATTACATTTATGAAGAGTTATGAGCTTGTTGCAGTAGTTTTTAATCGAATTCTTTTAAGTTTTGTTGCTAGTTTTGTGCTTGAGTAGATTTCTCAGTTCACTTTCAGCTTGCTTAATTTTTACAAAGCAATGGCACTGTGTGGTTAGCATCTTACAAGTACTCTTTTGTCACATCTAGTATTGATATATATATATATATATATATAGAGAGAGAGAGAGAGAGAGAGAGAGAGAGAGAGAGAGGGGGGGGTTGGTTTCAAGTTACATAAGGTGTAACTCTAAGCAATATTACACCACTCAATAATTTTTAATTGGATGCAAATTTCAACAAATCGTTACATTATCTTTGTATATTCTCCATATTTGCAAAATTTTAAGATGATCAAAGATTAATAGCCATGTCATCAATCAATTGTTTAAACTCAAGTTTTTGTAGTTTAAAATATTGTATAAAATATGAGTTTATTGATTGAATAGTAAATAACATCTGATTATAAAAATTGGCATACATGTTTTAACATATAGAACATGTAATCCAACGGTGAGATTTTCAAAATATGAATTCAATAACAAGTTATTGGGTGGTGTAACATTGCTTAGAGTTACACTAGGTATAACTTGAACCCAACCCATATCTATATATATATATATATATAAAGTATTGAGATAAAAGTGATGGGGTGAGGAGAACTTTGATATAATTCTGCACTATTAGCTAAATGAAGGTGACCTTTTCTTTTCTTTTTCTTTTTTTCTTTTTCAAATCTCCATTTATACATTGGACATGGGTTGAAATGATTTCCATTCTCAATCCCTTGAAATTCCAAGTTCTCAACAGTAGTGTGTTACAAGTTACAACTCATTGGAATCACTTGGTCTATTAAACTTAATGTTCTTTATGCTACAGGTTTCAAGGCATCAAAGGGAGTTGGGACAATTCAAAAATTTGTTTGTCAGGACCTATATACCTGTCAATAAGTTTGGAGGTCATGTAGGTATGTGTAATTTGGGATTAAGGCTTTGTTTGTCGTCGTTGTTGTTATAATGTAATTTTTAATACAAGTCAAGTGTATTCTCTTTGGTTATGTTTCAAGTACTTGATATTTACCTTTTGTGCAGGGAATAGACTTTTACGTACTCAAGAGAGGTTCCAATCGAGCTATGTTGGCAGTTTGGCTCGCAGAGTACGTGATGTAGATGAAGCTAGTGAAGTTGCTCATCTTAAAGAACTTTACCATCGAAACGATCCTGAAGCAGTAATAAGACTATTTGAAAGTCAACCATCACTACATTCTAACTCTACAGCTCTTTCAGAATATGTTAAAGCATTAGTCAAGGTTGATCGGCTGGATGAAAGCGAGTTACTCAAGACATTGCAGAGAGGTAGGTATAGGAGCCGAGGTGTGCATTCCACTTGCTCAAATGTTAGATGCTTGAGTTTTGAAAGTTGTTCACTCTTTTAGAGGAATCTTTAAAATAGTTTGTAAATTGATTTCCTTCTATATCGCCAATAAGCTGTTATGGATTCTGTTTATTTAACACTCTCACTCTCTGTTTCAATCTTATCATTTTCAACTGATGATAAAATGGGTCTTCAAAATTGCAGGTATTGTAAACTCAGGAAGGGAAGAAGAAAGTATTGGTGGCCTTTCTGCTTTAAGGAACATGGGAAAAGCTACTAAAGATGGTGTTCTTGGTACCGCAAGTGCTCCTATTCATATGGTAGCTTCAGAAGGAGGGCATTTCAAAGAGCAGTTGTGGCGTACGATTCGCACTATTGCACTTGCCTTTCTTCTTATATCTGGTGTAGGAGCACTCATTGAGGATAGAGGAATTAGTAAAGGTATTACTATGTATTGATACTTAAGGTGCTCCATTATTTTTTTTTAAATATGTTGAGAATATTATGGAAAGCTTTTCCTATTTTTGTTTCCACTTTTCAGGACTTGGTCTGCATGAAGAAGTGCAACCTAGCATGGAATCTAACACAAAATTCAATGATGTAAAAGGTGTTGATGAGGCAAAGTCAGAGCTCGAAGAAATTGTTCACTATCTTCGAGATCCTAAGGTAAATGCATTTTTGAAATATGGATACATGTTTTATGTCTCTTCCCTTTGCACACCTCTTTTGTGACATAAATACTTTAAAATATGTGCATATATATGTTTAAGACGGACTTCATGTAAGTATGGATATGATATATGTGTTGGACTAACCATCCTTGTTTGACACCTAGGAAGAGATAAAAACATTTTTTGTTTACTGAAGTCTTCCCTACTTTATTATTTGATTGCTTTTCTGTTTCATTTTTTGGTGTGATTGAAATACTATTGGTGTTTAATCAGTGTTAAATTCGCATTCAAGTCCATGTGATATAGTTATTGTTCCTTTGCATGCTTACCTGAATATGTCTTAAGGTTTCGAAACTAGTTAGGGCTTATTTGGAAATGGTCTTTGAGAAGTTATGGAAAAAAATCCTGAGTTCTCTGTTTTGGTAGGTGTTCTTTGTATTCAGTTTTTTGAACTGTAACTCAAAATGGTTGTTTTTAGGAACACAGAAATTGTTTTTCCTATAAACATTTTCTGTTTTTAGTTAAGAGGGAAAAAAACCATTGAAAACATCGTAAAACACGAACAAAATAGCTCTTAATTGCTTCTTTTTTCATCTCTTATTCCAATAAGGTGATTCTGTTGTTTTCTTGGAATTAAATGTACTGAATGACATGGAACCTGACTCTGTTCTAGTCCATGATTTTTATTCTTGATCCACAATGGTCAATGCATTAAATTTTCCCATGATTGATTATCTCGTTTTCCTTTCTTTCCATCCCCAATGTACTTTTCTATTTAATTATATAGAGGTTGATTTTAACTTTTCTTCTTCTTTTAATTGGCTTTCCCTTGTTGCAGCGCTTCACTCGTCTAGGTGGCAAGCTTCCAAAAGGTGTTTTGCTTGTTGGTCCACCTGGAACTGGCAAAACAATGTTAGCTAGAGCTATTGCTGGAGAAGCTGGGGTACCTTTCTTCTCATGCAGTGGCAGTGAGTTTGAAGAGATGTTTGTTGGTGTTGGAGCCCGGAGGGTGAGGGATCTTTTTGCGGCTGCAAAGAAGCGGTCACCTTGTATAATATTCATTGATGAAATAGACGCCATAGGAGGAAGCCGTAACCCAAAGGACCAACAGTACATGAAAATGACTTTGAATCAGTTGCTTGTTGAGCTAGATGGCTTCAAACAGAATGAAGGAATTATTGTTATAGCTGCTACCAATTTTCCTGAATCATTGGACAAGGCATTGGTGAGACCTGGACGGTTTGATCGCCATATTGTCGTTCCTAATCCAGATGTTGAAGGACGAAGGCAGATTATGGATTCCCACATGTCAAAGGTATTCTTTTCTTTTTTTTTTCTTTTTTCTTTTTTTCCACTCTTGAAGAAACTTAAGTTCCAGTATCTGCAAGACTAAGATTGGGATGGTGGTGACTGACTGTCCTGTTTTTATAAAGTCTTTGCTGTGACTGTGTGCATGGAAAACCCTGACCAATGATCTCTTTGAGTAGCGGGAGTGGAGTGGGAGCAAAAGGAAATGAAGGAATGAGAACTTCTATCCTTAGAAGTCTAGAGCTTCAATTTGCCCACAAGTTAGCAGATAGGGGGAGTGACGAAACATGTTTAGTAAATTTTCTTGTAATGACCAAATTGCCCTTTAATTCATAAATGCGATTGTTAAGATAGATAAGTGGAAATACACATAAAGATAAGATTTGAAATGAGGAAATCCCCATAAAGATGGGGATAACCCCTATTGATGGAAAGATGAGGAAAAGTCAATTGAGATGGTTGTCTTGTTCAGAGGAGAGCAAACAATGCACCTCTTTAAAAGAGTGAGTTGATTCAAATTGGGGAAACCTTAAAAGGTACACGAAGAGCCAAAGACCAAAAATAACAGAACTAGTAGTTAAAAACTACATGTCTATTAAGGAAGTAGCTGACACTATGACTTTGGATTGAATAGAATGAAGGAAAAGAAACTATATGTTTATGCTAATAGGTAACCCACTTATATCTAGGCGGTACCTTGGAAAAAATAGTTGACCAATAAGAATCTTCCTGGCAGGTTTGTGATCATCATCTTCAGTCACTACAAGAAAATAGTTTCCATAATAACATAATAATTATATTAACCCACAAAAAAAGAATAGTAAATTATCCTACTTATAGAAAACACACTATGTTATCATATATAGGTGGGGCTCAAGTGATAGGCTTGCAGTAATGGCATCCTTTGTGGGGTTCCCATGTCAGTGGTTTGAACCCCACCCCCTTCCCTTCTCTACCTATCAAAAAACAAGCATCATATATGGGAAAAATTTATGTACAATTTCTTAGGTGCAGTACATTAGATTCCCCAATTGAATCTAAACGCATGGTTGCATTATTATCTTTCCCAAGGATAATTAAATTCAAATAGTTAATGTGTTTGAATTCAATTAAGGAACCTAATGTACTACACCTATGGAATTGTACCTAAGTTCTATGCATCATATATTATCAGATCTATGATATAAAAGGGTATGCGTTCAATCTTTGTTGATGCCAATATAGAGGCATATATGTTTGCTGGTGGATACCTTAAACAAGTATTTAATTCAAAACCTAACTTTTCTTTATAAGAAATTATTAAAATAATAAAATAAAAGTCTTAACACTAATTTTGCTGTACAATTTCTGTTTTTTACAGGTTTTGAAGGCAGATGATGTTGATTTGATGATTATTGCTAGAGGGACTCCTGGATTCTCTGGTGCTGATTTGGCCAACTTGATCAACATTGCTGCTTTAAAGGCTGCCATGGATGGTGCTAAAGCAGTTAGCATGGAGGATCTGGAGTATGCAAAGGACAAGATTATGATGGGAAGTGAACGCAAGTCTGCTGTTATATCTGATGAATCACGAAAGCTGACCGCTTTCCATGAGGGTGGCCATGCCCTTGTGGCTATCCATACTGATGGAGCTCTTCCAGTTCACAAGGCAACAATAGTTCCTCGTGGGATGTCTCTTGGCATGGTTGCTCAATTGCCTGACAAGGATGAGACAAGCATCTCTCGCAAGCAGATGCTTGCCCGGCTTGATGTTTGTATGGGGGGGCGAGTAGCAGAAGAACTCATCTTTGGAGAAAATGAAGTTACTTCAGGTGCATCTTCCGACCTTCAGCAAGCAACTTCTCTTGCAAGAGCAATGGTTACAAAGTATGGTATGAGCAAAGAAGTAGGGGTTGTCACTCACAATTATGATGACAATGGGAAGAGCATGAGCACAGAAACTAGGCTTCTTATTGAGAAAGAAGTGAAGTACTTCTTGGAAAGGGCTTACAACAATGCAAAAACCATTCTCACCACTCATAGTAAGGAGCTTCATGCACTTGCCAATGCTTTGCTTGAGCATGAGACTCTTTCAGGAAACCAAATTAAGGCTCTGCTTGCCCAAGTTGATTCTCCGCAGAAGCAACAGCAACCACAGAAAATAATTACGACACAGAGTACCTCACAGTCCAATCCAGTGCCTCCTTCAACACCCAATCCTGCTGCATCTGCTGCTGCAGCAGCGGCTGCAGCAGCTGCTGCTGCAACTGCTGCAGCTAAGACTAAGGGCATTGCTCCTGTCGGATCATAGCAGTACACAGGTTGGTGAGACCCTTGCCAAGTGCCTAATTATCAGATTCAATGTGCATATAGTAATACTTACCAGTCTACTGTGTTTGAGTACTCTGGACTGAATGCTGCCCCATGAGGTTTCATTCATGTATCACCATGAGTCGAATTGACTGAATACTATAGAAGAATTGAATGGCAGTGAGTGTAGCAGTTATAATTAAGTTCATTGAAAGATATTAATTGTTTCTTTTTTCTTTTTAATTTGTTTTTTGTTTTTAGTGTCATTGCTCATACAGTTGACAATGTTCATCTTGAATCGAGCTTCCCTTGAGACTAATTTGTAGAGCACTTAAATAAAGTTGTTCCTATATTGCCTTCCCTTTTCTGGTCATATTTGTAGTTGTTACCGGATTCTGGGTTAGCACTAATGTAATTCTCAAGATGGCATTAAAATATTTTGTGGCCTGAGTTGGAACTTAAAGTTAGATTGCATTCAGAAGAGCTTATGTTGTCAATGGTCTATATCTGACATCAATTCCATCACAATTTATGGCGTTCACTTTTGTGTCCCCAGTTATTGGATACATTTATTTGTTGAATGCTTGTCCCATGTTCTTATTGCCATGGTTTCCTCCTTTTTTTCTTTTTCTTTTTTCTTTTTTTGGGGGGGGTCGGGGGGTGTGGGGGGCAATCAAATCTCCTAGTAACCTGTTTTTTGAAAGTTTCCAAATTGAGCTGTACTCATGGACCTATGAGTTGATGGGCTCTCTAACAAAAGAACAGATGGTGAGGGAATGACTTATCCATTTAGACCCCATGAAGAACTCAGTGTAAATTCATGCACTAGAAAAAATTGTATATTTGTTTGGAAAATCTAATTTGTTCCTCAATATAAGCAAATGAGAAGTATGAGAGCCGTGGAATGATTGAGGTAAATGATTGATAGTTTTTTTTATACGGATATTGCAATTGCTATAAATTATTGCTTGGTTCAGCTGACTGTCAAGTTGATCTCATGCATCTCGTATACATATTTTCTTGCTCATATGTGAGTTTTACACGATTGGGGCCTTGTGGGGCCTACAATTGAGAGGGTAGATGCATATGTGTAATGCATAAGATAAATATTTTCTTTTCACAAGTCTATCATTAAGGGTTCTTGACAACATTTTACCTAGAGGAAAATGACTCCATTTCAACATGAGACTTTCTAGTTTGGTGCTCATGGGTCGGTTGGACTCGATTTGGTGGTCAAACCGCCACTCCACCCAATCCCTTGCATGAAAAATTAACCCACTAGTTGATCAGCAAATTAGACTGTTTCACACCACTTTAGATTAGGCTTGAACCCATTGTGTTCCTCTAATTCTCAACAACTACCTTGGAAAAAAATAAAAGAATTTAAAGATTTAATAGATGTAATACATTTGATCAATCTAATAGACTAATACAATCTTACTACCAAAATATGAACCAAAATTTTTGGTCCCTGGATATCAAGGAGAATAGAAACTAGGTTTAATGTATCATCTCCTATCTATATATTTATATATTTAAAAATTGAAGCATAACATTTATTGTTGCTACACTCCTGTTGAGCTACATTATCCACTCATTTTCAACATTCTATTTCTTATTTTTATTTTTTATTAATTTCTCAACTTATTGTTATACTTTTTCTAACTTTTTCCCTCCCTATTTACATTTTCATCTCTCCACTACTATTTACCTTAATATTACTTTACCTTTATCCATTTATCTTCCTTTATTTTTTGCTTTTCTTATTCCCATTCTCTTACTATAAATTTATAATTCTTTTTTCCATTCTATTCATAGTTTTTTCACACAAAAAATGTTATTTCTCTCTCTTTTTATTTCTCATTTCCACACAAAAATGTTATTTCTCTCTCTTTCTCATTCCTACACAAAATATTAGTTCTCTCTCTCTCTCTCTCTCTCTCTCTCTCTCTCTCTCTCTCGCTCTCATTTTTTTTTTTTTTTTTCATTTTTGGTGGATTTGTTTTATATTTTTCTTGCATCTCTACATTAGGTTGATGAATTTTTGTATTATTTGGAACTCTTCTTTGGGTTGATGTGATTAAGTCTTGTGTTTTTAAGTTGTTATTAAGGATGATTAAGGATGACAAAATCTGACACGACCCGCAAACCCGATATGACTAATTTGTTTATAAACAGGTCATGGGTTGAGGCTAAACAGGTTTGAGTCATATTTGGATTGACACAGCTAACCCGTTTAATAAACGGGTCAGGTTCATGTTCAACATGCAAACCCATCTGACTTGTTTAGATTATTAAGTTATAAGTTTTTTTTTTTTTAAATATTATTGCTTAATTTATAGTTGTAATTATATCTTAATTTTAGATATATGAAAATTGATATAAATTATATGGGTTACGTATGACCTATTAATCAAATAGATTATTAAAAGGGTTATTTGTATTGACTTTTACATGACTTGTCAATTAAACGAGTTAAATATGTTGGGTCAAGTCAACTTGTTTAATAAACAGGTTGTGTTTGGGTTTAGGATTCCTGACACGTTTACTAAACAGGTTGGGTTTAGGTCAACTCATTTAGCCGAATACTCATGGCTTGACACAACACAAACTTGACCTGCGAGCGAACACGAATTGCCACCCGTAATTGTTATCTTTTTTATTCTTTTTAATTTCATAAATATTATCATATTGCATTATAAGATAGTGTACAAGAATATAATGTTATTTTATTACATAACATGACTTGGATAATTTGGTGTTTATTACTATTTAAAAAAAAAACTTTTTTTCTCATATTATTTTCTATAAAATTCTTATTATTACTCTCACATTCTCTCTTGAAAAAGTAGTTATTCTCTTTCTCTTGATTTTTTTATCATTTCTTGCAACTCTACTTTATATTGATGAATCATTATGATTTTTAAAACTCTAATTTGGGTTCTTACGTTTTGGTGTTGTATTTTTTACTTCCCCATCTCAAGTAGTCTCTCTCTCTACAATAAAATTTAGACAACAAATTATTCATATTCAATATAAGTTTGATATGAGTTTTAATTATAATGATAATCTCTTTTAAGAGATTGAATAAAATGAATAATTTATTTAAATAAAAATTATACATACATACATGTATATAATTTCTTATTTTGCTTAAATGTATAATTAACCTCATGCAATTCATTTAAAAGTAACGGCGTTAAAAACAAATGAATTATTTCCCTAAAGATTACATTTGTATATTCATAGTCTTTATGTTTAAAAAGACTTTTACTTAAATTTAGTTGTACTGAAGTGAACTGAAATACTACATTAATATGGCTCAACAAAGCATAGTAACAATAAGTGTTATGCTTAAGATTTTAGATATTACAAGTTTGAGGTTTATATTTATATTTTTAATAAATTTTGATTTAGATTAAGTGCTTTCAACCCAAACATGTCTTTTCCCATTATGTAAGTGCACAAAAATAGATCAAAGTGAACCAAAATGAATTGAAGTGATCTAAATGGACTGAATTGGACCAAATGAAATAAAGTGGACCAAATGGACTTAATAGGATCGAATGGACCGAACAGGAACAAGGTGGACCGAATAAGAACGAATAGACCAAATAGGACCTAAGTGGACTGAATGAGACTACATAGAACCGAATGGGATCGAACTGGACAAAGTGGACCGAAAAGGACCAATGTGGACTGAATTAGCCGATTAGAACCAAAGTGGAAAAAAGGGCCCAAATAAGATAGAAGTGGATCAAAGTGGAAAGAATGGTCCGAATAGGAACAAATAGAACCAAAGTAAATAAAATGGACCTAATAAGATCATAGTGGACTGAATAGGACCGAAGTAGACAGAATAGGACCAATATAGACCGAATAGAGACAATGTGGACTGAATGGACTAAGTTGGACCGAAGTGAACTGAATAAGACCGAATGGGCTGAATTGGACCAAATAGAACTTTAGTGGATAGAATAGACTACATAAGACCGAATGGATCCAATTGGACCGAAGAGGACAGAAGGGACCGAATAGAACTAATGTGGACTGAATAAGACTTTTGATTTATCATTTTTATTGCATTTTTAGGGCTCATATTTCTAATTTCTAATGTCCATTTTAGTATTTTATTTTTATTTTCTTAACTCAAAACTAAAGAGTTTAGCCCAAATATAATAAAATTTCATACTTTTCAACCCAAAAACAAAGGAATTTGTTTTTTTGAGCTAAACTTGAAAAGAAAACCTACAAAAAGACCAAGTGGAACAAATTGGACCAAATTAGACCGAATGGGATCGAAGTAAACCTAATTGGACCGAATAGAAATTGTTTAATATTTAGAGAAAACAAATTATCTTCAAAAAAATTTATAGAAAAAAATTATACATTATGTTACAATACAAAATAATTATTCATTCTCACGCATCGCGTGAATTTGTGGCAAGTTTATATAAAACACACAACCCTAACTAATTTTTCTCTTTTCTATCATCCCTACCAAATAAAAATCTAGAAAATAACAGTTGTTCTTTCCTTTAATTTTACAATCCTTTCTATTATCTTCCTCCTAAGTTTCAATCCCTTACCAAATGGAATCTCTAGGTGCCACCATTATGATGTTTATTATAAATTAAAAGTATATTATTTTTATAGTATCATACTTATATATAAACACATAAATATTAATCTTAAAAGCCATAAGTATGATAGTCACTCCACAAGTATAAGTGTTTGTGGGATGTGTGAGGGCAAGGGCCGGAATTCAAGTTTTCAGAAGGGAACTTACACACACATGCACTTAGATTAGGTTTGAGTAGAATTTCTATCTTGTATTAAAAAAAAAAAAAAAAATCAGAAATAGACATGAGTCTAATGCAATTCTCAAACAATACAAAAAAAAACATCTCAAAATCTATGTACACGACTTATATTGTAATCTTTTTCACGATTTACTCTATGATAAATTGTGATTAGCGAATGAAAAAGTGACGGTAACAATGAATTTATGTTCTCAACGATCATAAAGAACTATAAAAAATAAAAATAAAAATAATCATTGGTGTTTTAATTTGATGATAAAGAACTATCTATCATCAAGAATAGAGGCTATAAGTTGAAACTAAAAAAGAAAAAAAGAAAAAAGGAGTTCTCACCGATTATAACTTACCATCTTAATAATAATGAAAACGGGTCTATCAATTCATTTTTGTGCTAAACAGGTTTGGAAAACATGAGAAAGTATGTGATGCATAGGATATATATTATAGGGAGTGGCTCACCACCACCGGTTCATTTAAATTGAAGACATTTTACCAAAAACAAACAAATCCAGCTAATGTACTATATCGCCTCTTCAATCCCCATGAATCACAGCACTGTTCGCCTCCTTAGTGCAAAAGCATCGGTCTTGGTCTTGGGTTGATCTGGGTTTGGGATTTCAATACGGTGGCTGTGATTCATGCTGTGCAATATTTTTCAGTTTGTCGAGAGCCAGTGACGTGGAGAGGCAGAGAATAGAGATGACAAAATAAGAGAAGTCTTTGGCTTTTTCTTTTTTGCTAACCGTTGGATAACATATTTCACACGTGTCGAACATCTATTTATTTAAAAATGGAGATGAATGAACATAGATGATTGCTGTTTCAATGGCACATCAATCAATCAAACGTTGTAAGGACACTTGAACACAGAGAGAGATCAACCCATGTCGATAACTCTGACTCAAGAAGAACGAGCCCAACACCCTGGTGAGCCATTTTTCTCTTCCCAGAATTCTAAATATGATAAAAATTAAAAATTAAAATTTTGATTTTGATTTTGTCAATCGCAATTGAGAAAGCATTTGAAGAATATCCCAAATTCAAGGTATTTTAGATGACCAAAGGGCTTGCATATATGTTATCTTATATGGGTATTCAGGGAAATTTTAAACAAAAAAAAAGATTCATTTCATGATGGACAATGTTTGATTTCATGAGTTTGAGAATTTGGCATTGCAATTACTTGGGTCATGATTGATTACATGATCAAGTTTGGTTCTTTACACAGATTTTGGTGATGGGTCTTTGTTATTGCGGTAATAGCTCTAGCTTTTTCAAGTTCTACTGTGAGCCCATTTGGGGTGAATAAGGCTTAAGATTTTTCTTTGTATATATTCATTTGTGACCCTATAAATAATTCATCAGGGAAAAAGGTGTATCAGGTTGACATGTTTGCTGTTATGATATAATTGTGCTTATGTTTGCTGAAACCAGAATGTGCAATAATACATGTGATTGATTGACACTTAATTTGGCATGCAAGTTGCTTTTTTTTTTTTTTAGTGTCTGCATTTTATTCTAATAATTCTACTTGGTAATTAAAACTTGCTCTTGTTTTTTTTGTCTCCATACAGTGACTCATCAGCAAAGAGTTGTAATAGAAAACTACCATGGTGAAAAACTTGTGGGAATATTGCATGATACAGGTTCAAAGGAGCTTGTTATAGTGTGCCATGGATTTCAGTCCTGGAAGGTTGTTAACTGTGACATACTAAACTTGAGAGCCTTTCATTTTCAATATATTACCAATGGTGATGCTTTGTTTGTTCTCATAATATTTCATTTCGTTCATTATGAGAAATATAGCCCTGTGTTCTACTTTTGATTAGTGATGATGAAAGTCGCTCTATCTTCTCTTTTGGGAATTTGCTGGCAAACCTACATAGCTATAGAACTTTTCACTTTGAGACATTTTGCCTAATTTATATTCGTATATGATACTATGTAAGTTTGTTTAATCAGCTTTATACATGAAAAACTCAGAAGATACATCAACAAACTCCCAGAACTTTCAAAAGCCCTTTCTTGGGCTTATGAAATGTGCTTCAACTCTTTTTTTTTCCCCTTTTCAGTGATAGAGTTCTTGGTAGAGTTATTCTCAACTGAAACCAACATGGCCATAGTTGTGAGATCCTTTCTAATGATTTCATTACAATTCATCTCATCTTACACTGAAATGAATGTAGTTTGTGATATTCAATATTATGAGTGTCCTTTGAAAAGAAAAAAAGAATGTCCTTCAATAAAACAAGTTTTCAATTGTGGAACTCAATTCAATTATTAATGATGCAATATAAAATTCTGTTGTTATAAATACTTTTTAAAAATATATGCTGTCTTACATAATTTACATGTTATTGTATATATAATATCTGTCAAAAACTTGGGTGCATTGATATGAGACATTAGTTGATTGTTGATTTCTAGGAACGCATTCCGATGGTGAACCTTGCTGCTGCTCTAGAAAAAGAAGGAATCAGTGCCTTTCGCTTTGACTTTGCTGGCAATGGGTAAGCCGTCTGCAGTAATGAGATAATAAAAAGCTGTTGAGTGAAATGTTTACAAGAAAAGAACATAAAACATATGTTTGTGGGTTCTTCTTTGTATTTTTATGTACCACTATTACTTGGAAGTTTAGGGATGAATCTTTGAAACTATATATTGGCCTGACTTAAGCAATTGGCATTCTCCCTACCTAAGAATTTGTTGTTGTTTTCAGAAATTATTTGGTCTAAATCTACAGTGTGCAATAACCATTAAGTATGTTGAACTAATCTTTTTCTATGCTCTCAATTTTTTGAGTTAGCCCAAGTAAATAATCTTTTTGTGTCTGCATATTTTGCCTAAAAAATGGTTTTTTTTTTTTTTTTTTTGGTGGTAATTACTTTATTGAAAATTTTAAATTAAATAATTTAGGCTTGCAGTAGCATAGTCTTTGAAGTGCTCTTCTCCCCTCCTTCGCATTTTTGTTAATTTTCTTCATGTGGGGCCTGTCTCCTAAAATGTTGGTGTAGTTGTAAATGCTGTAAGGAAGAAAGGCCTCTGCTGGCCACATACAATTTTATTGGCCCCTTTTAGATGCCCTCAATTGACAGATCTGAAATGAAGGTGAAAACACCCTGCAAGGCTTTAACTTTAGACCGATTATATTTGTTTTTTTCCTTTGATAATTTGATACTTGGGGGTGGGGGGACTTGAACCCTAGATGTCTATGTTAGAAACACCATGAGGTGTCAGTTGAGCTACAAGGCTTTTGGCTACCGATTATATTTTTCCAGCCAGAAAAGTTCCCTCTAAACTTGCCAAGAGCCTTGTAGCTGAACTGACACCTCTTGGTGTTTCCAATAGAGATGTCTATGGTTCAAATTCCTACTCCCTTGTTATAACTATTAAATTTATCCAACGGCAAAAAAGAGTCCCCCCCCCTGAACCTTTAGCTACACAAAAGGGCCATTTGAACTTCACCTAAATCTGTGTCTATGAAGATTCATGTATATGCTTATTTGAAATTATATGGAATCATGCATAAATTTTTTTAGAAAGCGTCTAATTCATTATTGTACTAGAAAATTTAATGTAGAAGCAATTCCTCCCTGCCTTTACTCTAAATGTTGAAATTTTGGAAGATATGAAAAATTCAATGCTGATTAGATGATGCTGTATCTTTTCCAGGGAAAGTGAAGGTTCTTTCCATTATGGTAACTATCGTAGAGAAGCTGATGATTTACGTGCAGTAATCCAACACTTCCGTATGGAGAAACGTGTAATAACTGCAATTACTGGGCACAGTAAAGGTCTGTTAATAGTTCCTGCTCTTTATAAAATCAAACTTATAACTGCTAAATGAAGAGTGCAATTTTGTAAATTATATCCGAAGATAGGTGAAATTTTGAAAGAAGTACATTGTAGTAGAGTGTAGCTGTCATCTCACTCCAACCTAATCTTTTTACATATTTAGGTGATACCAGCATACTTGTTGATTTTTCCCCTAGGTGAAACAAGTACTGTTTTGTTATTGCTAATGTTTCAGCCATTGTTTTTTTCTTTTTGTCTACCTACAAATATTTCCTTAAATTAAATATTGAAATAAAGGGTTTCTTGGTTACTACCATATTTTACTATTGAAACTCTTAAATTTGAAGCTCAGATTTCTTCTTGAGTAATGACCATGCCTTCCAAAGAAGTCCCTTGTCATTCAATATTGATTTAAGGGCAATACACTTCAAAGAGTGAGTCTAGAGAACAACTTTTTCTGAACAGCAAAGGAAAAATAATGTTTCTTTTATTTTTCATTGGTTTTTGATAGTTGTGCAAATCTATTTAAATAATCAAATTATTCATCTTTTAGTTCCTTTACTATATGCTTGAAAGGTCCTTAATTCTTATAGGGGGGAATGTGGTGCTCTTGTATGCTTCAAAGTTTAATGATGTTTCTATAGTTGTCAATATGTCTGGCCGTTTCAATCTGGAGAGAGGCATTGAAGGTCGCTTGGGTAAAAATTTTTTACAAAGAATCAAGGAAACTGGATTCATTGATGTTTGGAATAAAAGAGGTAAGCAATCAAATGTTATTAGTCTAATGATTTTATTGTTGACATTAATTGTTTTGTCATTTGGTGGTGTCAGTTCTACTTTATCTTCATTTTCTCTAACATAGAGTGGAAGTTTTTATTATTACCTTGGATTTTGAAATTGAGTGCTGATCAATAACTTATAAACACATATTCTTTGTAATTAAAATGGCTGATGTGTTCAGCAGTTCTTTGGAATTTACTAAGTGCCCATAATATATTTGATTTAGATTGATGAGTACCTCACTTTTTCTTGTTCACAGGGAAGTTTGAGTATCGTGTTACTGAAGAAAGTTTGATGGACCGACTAAGTACTGATACTCATGCAGCCTGCCTTTTGATTCATCCAGACTGCAGGTCAGTGATTCCTATTTCTTTAATTACAGCATCTGCAATGTTTGTGATGTTGCATAATCATCTCCATCAGGTTCAACCATATATGTCAGACACAATGTTTTCATATTGTAATTTATAATCTATATGTGCCTTCTTTGTTTCAATTTGTACTGGTCTGTTTATTGGTAAAGCAACTATCTTTTACTTCAGGCTACAAGCATAAATCCTAGCTAGAAAGAAAGGGTGTTCTTTCAAGATGTTTCAGGAACGTCAGTCCTTGACTCAGGCCCAGGGTTTACCAATACACTTTCTTCTAAAATATGTTACTTTTTTCATCTGTAAAAATTGCTCTGGTCTTCTACTGATGGAATAACCTTCTGACATTTGAGTGTAAAACTAGTTCTAGATTTTCTTCTTCCACCACCTTAGTGGAAAATGCTGCTTCATTTCTGATGATGCTGTTATTTACAGGGTGTTGACAGTTCATGGATCCATGGACAGAATTGTACCAGTTGAAGATGCTATGGAGTTTGCCAAGTTCATACCTAATCATAAACTACACATTATAGAAGGAGCTGATCATGAATATACTTCATGTCAAGATGAGTTGGCTTCAGTAGTGGTCGATTTTGTTAGGACACATTCTTGTCTGGATAGAGATATGTCTGAGCAGTTATCTTCATGCACAAGAGTGGATGGATCCATACAATCTCGATTGTGATAGATTTTCATCAGTATAATCAGACTCAATAACGACAGAAAAATAGCAGAAATTGGTTGGAATACATTGTGCCAGTGCCCTGATGTTGCACAAGTTGACTTATTCTACCTACATCCTAATTCCTGACCAAAAGTTCATCACCAGAGATGGAAGTTGTCAATCCACAGGGACAAAGCTTAAGGCTTTCCTGCTTGGGCATCACGCAATTTTATCCATTTGGGAGTTGTTGAAGGATTTGGAATTCAAATTGTATTATAAGCATGATCCTTATGCTACGGTTTAGAGCCCAATGTAACAACTTCTATAGTTATAGTGGGTAAATTTGCAGGTGTTCCGTATATTTTAATCTCACTGAACTGATCAGAAAATTTCCCTTGTCAAAGAAAACTTTTCTGCTCTGCATTTGCACATCCAGCTTTGCTTTCCATGATTGTGTATCATCTGAAAGTCATAATTTGCAACATTTTCGTAAAGCATTTATTGGAACGTACAATTTTAAAGAGCTGAAAGAAGGGTAAGAACCACAAGTTTGTAGGTCGATTGGCTCTTCCTGATGTTTCCAAGGGAAATATTCAGGATGGGAGAGAGAGAGAAGAGGGGCATCATATATGGTCAACATGCTTTATATGTTTTTCCCAAAATGTCAGCATGACATAATAGACTAGATCCAAGTAAATAACCCACGGGAAAATATGATACAGATTCACTGAACTTCATATTAAGACTCGTCACATGCGGATTAATCTCAATGGAATTAATAATTATCTCATGCATTGAATACATACATGGATCCTTCCTCTCACAATGGGTAGACTTCATACACCCATCCAATCATGAGAAGGATAATGCATGTATGTATCACCGTGAGAGGGATAATGTGTATATATAATGCTTGAGACACCTTCTCCAATTAAGTACTCTTGAGATGTTGAGTAACACACTTTTTTCTTGTCAAAAGCAGCTGTTTTAAGTTTCTTTTCTTTTCTTTTCTTTTTTTTCTTTTTTTTTAACAGCAGTTTAAGTTGCTTTCATTGGATTAAATGAATGAGACTATAAATTTAACATTTTCAAAAGTCTGCTTATCTGTCGAGGATATCTTTATTGTTAGAATTTTAAAATATAAGCACACAGTATTGGATTCTGAATTTTATCAAACACTTCCACACAGTTACCAAAAACTCAGAAATATGGAGGTATGATATCTAGTTATACAACAGATTAGCCATTTTCTAGATTGCAAATAAGCAATCATAGACTAGATTAATGTTCGAAGTTAATAAAGGTGCAACACAACCTTACCAAAAGAGAAAGAAAACAAAGAGGCAGATACAAGATTGTTATGTCCAAATTTATCAGTGGAACAGATCATGTCTATAGCTATAAATTACATATAAATTATGCTCTAATGGTCCTTGGCTTGACCCCAATTTTTCTCCAAGAAACACTCGGCATTATCTGTTTTGTGTCAACACGATCCTTATACTTGATGGTAAAGTTGAGTAATGAATCCTGAAGAGAGTCAGAAAGAAGGTGCGGTTCAAGTCCCAACTCAACAAGTTTAGTGTGCTTGGCATTGTAGTAATGTTCCTCTTCCTCTACTCTTGGGTTTGGCACAGAAATGGTCTGAACATTAATCCCAAGCTTCTCTCCCGCTTTTGTAACAAGGGTGGCAAGTTCATTGACAGAAAATTGCTCGGTGAACTGATTGAAAACCCGTAACTCACCAGGCTGTGCAGGGTTTGCAATCGCAAGCTCAACACATTGAACAGTGTCTCTTATGTCAAGATATCCCCTGGTCTGAAAACATTAACAAATAAATTAACATAAAACAGGTAAAACACATTAACAAACTTGTGCATAATGAATAACAAGAAAATTGCCACAGTGGATGGTTGGTTCTTATTAACCTTAGCATGTTTTGCTTTTACCGCATCAAAATAAACAGAAAATATTAACCTTTTCCAGTTCCTATTACCCAATTTCTATAGAAAAGCTTTCCATAAAAGTACATGTGTAGAAATGATCAATCGTAACAATTTTACAATAACCTTCTTCCAAATAAATTCCTTTTTTTTTTTTTTTTTAATTGCTAAGTCACAAGAACCAAGTGAGTCTTGAAGCACAACCTTAGGTCCTTAGCCTCATCCCATTAATATGGAAGGAAGAAGTGTCATTTGAGCTTTTGCTCATGGGCAAAGAAATCCAAATATTTGATGAAATGGGACAATTTGAAACATTGCAAAAGGAGGCATCGAGTAAAACTGCAGGGCTAGGGCTACAAATAAAAATTTAAGAGAGTTTTCTTATAGCATCAAATACACAAGGAACTGAAAATTGTCCTAGAACCATAAGAAATCATTCCTCCTCATAAATGCTTCCAAGCATTCACTTTTATATTAGAGCGATGCAGCAATGGGTATATATATATATATATATATATATATTATTAGTAAGTAACACATGCACCCAGTGGGTCTTGAACCCATGACCTCACCCTCTATCCCATTATTATGGGAGGAGGAAGTGCAAGTTGAGTTATAGCTCATTGGCAGCAACGTAGCAATGTTACGGTGCTTATTGAGTAGATGATTCTTACCTGGCCCCCTTTGCCATACACAGTAAGCGGATGACCAACAGCAGCCTGAACACAGAACCGATTCAATGCAGTTCCAAACACTCCATCATAATCAAATCTGTTACAAAGCTCTTCATGCATCTCAGTCTCATCTGTCCTCACCCCATAAACCACTCCTTGATTCAGATCAGTGGCTCTAATCCCCCAAGCCTTGCAAGTGAAGGCTATGTTATTTGAATCATGAACCTTGCTCAGATGATAGAATGAGCTGGCTTGTTTGGGATAAGGCAGAGTATCTGTTCTTCCATTATGAGTAATTGTAATGTAACCCTCCTCAATATCAATATTTGGAGTCCCATATTCTCCCATGGTTCCAAGCTTCACTAGATGGCACTGTTCTCTAAACTCTTTTATAGCAAATAGCACATTGAGTGTTCCGATCACATTGTTGTTCTGTGTAAAAACAGCTCTTGACCGATCAATCATAGAGTAAGGAGCAGACCGCTGTTCCCCAAAATGGACAACAGTATCAGGCTCAAATGACTGGAAGGTTTCTGATAAGAACTCAAAGTCACAAATGTCGCCAATGTAGAGTTCAATGCTTTTTCCAGTGAGAGATTTCCAACGGTGGAGGCGGTTTTGGATTGAGGAGATTGGAGTCAGGGAGTCAACGCCAAGCTGGTGGTCAAAAAGACGACGTATAAGGCTGTCAACAATGGCAACCTCGTAACCTCTTTTGGATAGGTGGAGGGCAGTGGCCCAACCACAGTAGCCATCTCCACCAATGACCATGACCCGCTGTGGCTTGGATGGTTCATTGGAGGTCTGATGGGTGTCAGAACTGGGTTGAAGTGGGGCTTCCTTACTTATAGGAAGCGTGGTTGCACGGACAGTATAATTTCTTAGTGGCTTCTGCCCTTGTGAGACAAGGCTTCTAAATGGATATTTGGAAGCTTGCAAGGTAAAAGAGGTAGGAAATGCCTCTAAGCCTTGGTTCAATGGCTTAGAGTAACGTTTGCAGCCAGAGGACAATTTTATCGAGTATGAAGTTGAAAGTAAATGTGCCATCTCAATTGCTTCCTTCCACCAATATGCACAACCCTGCAAAGGAAAAATGCAAACGATCAAGTAATATAATTCCAATTGGCAAAAAAATGTATATAACATTAGTAGAAGTAGTAAAAATGACATATTAATTAAGGAGGCGACAACACATGATTTTGGGTAGGATAGAATGGTGGAAAAAAATACATGTAGCCAACCCTAATTAGTCTATTGAGGATCCATAGTTGATCACAAAGTTTTGGAACTAAAGTTTATTTTTTGTTGTTGTTGTCAAGTAATACAGTTTCAATTTCTTGGAAACTTCAGAAGAAAAAGAAGTTCAGATCACACCAAGTTCTGGTAAATGGCAGAAACTTGAGAGAGAGAGATTATTATAACAAAAGATGGTTATGTATGTCAACATTTGTCCAATACGTTTTACCAAGCAGCCAAGAACAGAAAGGTAAAGCAATGCTTCCAAGTGCTGAAACAAACCACGTAAGGTGATACTCATAAAACTAAACCAACCCAAACATGAAGAAGGGGAAAAATACACTTGCGGATGTTACGATGCCGATGAGACAAGAACAGAAGGATCATATCTCCCAACAACACCATTTAACATCAAAGGCATTCCCAATCACTGCTCATCTCACATGCATGCCAGTCCAACCAAATATGCATTCAAGCATCTTAACTTCAGCTCCAACAAACATGTAAGCTTTCCTTTATATCCCCAACTCAAAGTTCAAGAGGTCAAAAGTCATCAAACACACCTAACATACGTTACTTTCAAGTTTCACTGCAAGTGCACACAAATGCTGACACATTCACCTATGTACCCACTTGTATTACAGCCCAACAATCTGAATACAAACATGCATACACCTGCACCTCCTAAAAATCCACGATTTCCTCAGATTGAAAATTAGCCATAACAGATAAAATTTGTAAATGTCAGAAGTCTTAATCAATAACAAACCAAAGAATTACCCAAAAGAACCAAACTTTACTTGAGTTATGGCTCGTAATAATAATGGGTTTCGCATATTATTCCATTTGGAATAGCATAACAAGCAAGCAAACACATAAATTTGAAAATACCCAATTCATCTGTAAACGCTTGAAGCTCATTTCGCTCATTCCCAAAAAAAAAAAAAAAAAAAAAGACATAAAACTATTGAAGAACAATAAAATAAGCAGGAAGTAGTTGAAAGAAAATTAGTACCTTAATGGGATTGCTGGGGGCTCAGTAGAGTTTGTTGATAAAAATGGCGGAGTGGGTCTGTCTGAGTGAGTACGACCGTATGAGATCGAATAAAACAGGTTTTTCTATGTGAGGTTTTAGGCTTTCGTTTGGGATAAGATCATAAGAAGAATAAGAGGAGGAGGCATATTCGTTTTATCTATAAAAGAGATAAATAATATAATAATTATGGTACTAGTCAATTTGCAAAAACTAAAAAAAAAAATTAAAAAAAAAATTGCATGGTTTGTATCCAGTGTTTTTTCTTTTGCACGGGAGAAGCTATGATGTAAATACGTGTTTAAAATTAGACTTGTGTTCGAATCATAGGGTGTTTAGTGCAAAAATGAACTAGACAGACTATAAATAGGATCCAAACAATGTATTTGAAATTAGACAATTCGGACCTCCAAGCTCAAGTCTTGATGGACACAATAAAGAAGGAAAAAACAAAAAGAAAATATATAGTGTTATTGGTGTAGTACGTCCTTCTCTCACATGAGAACAAAATTTACTTGTGAGTCTCCTATATGACACTCATCTTTATGTGAGATTGAGATATAGTATATCATAATTATGGTAAAAAATAAAATAAAAAATTCTTGAGGTTTTCTATTTTTTAGTCTACAACATTTTTATTAAAGAAAAAGAGTTGGCTGAGTTAATTTGATGAAAAATACTAGGATGTAAAATTTGCAACGTAGAAATGTAATACTCAAATATCTAAGCAACTGTAAATTTGTTAATGAGACACACCAACGAAGAAAAAAAATTATTTGATAATTTTGTATGAATGTAATTATTTTCCAAATTGATTTAGAGAATAATTCATCAATTTCACCATATGCAAATGATAGTTTTTTTTTTTTTTTTTTTGGTTGGAAATTTCAATACTTGGGGTGAGAAGATTTGACCCTAAATATCTCTATTAAAAACATCCAGTGATATTAAGCAACTGAACTACAAGATTTTTGGTGTAAATGCTAGAAATTAGGAACTTACAATGAACTCGTGTGTGGTTGTTTAGGTAGTTTCTAAGAGCATCCACATTGATGATGCTAAAGTTGCTAAAAAATTATTTTAGCACCTCATATATTAAAAAACCCTCCTACATCAATGGTGTTTATAGCTAAATTTTTTTGGCTCACTACTATAGTAAACTGTTAGTTATAACAGTTACTATAACTAGTTGCCAAGCATTAAAACTTCAAAATCTTCAGATGAGAGAGAGAGAGAGAGAGAGAGAGAGAGAGAGAGAGAGCCATGTGTAGAGAATGAATACATAATTAATAAAAAAATATTATTTAAATGAAGTGATAAAAAATGGAAAAAATTTAGTTACAAAATTGGTTATAACCTTAGACTACAACTTTACTCAATATCTTTTTATTGGAAGCGAATTTTGATAAATCCACTATTGAATTACATTTTCTTTTTATATCCTTCATGCTTGCAAAATTTTTAGAAAATTAAAGATCCATAGTTATGTCATCAATAAATTGTTTAAATTACATGTTTTTGTAATTTAAAATTATGCATAAAATATAATCTTATAGATCATATAGTAAATAATACACAATTGACACAAAAGTTAACATGTGTTTTAAGAGCGTAAAGAACATGTAATCCAACGGTTAGATTTTCGAAATATGTAAAAAATTTAATGATATTAAGTAAGGTTGTAGTTTTAAGTTATAACTAATTTTGTAACTAAACTTTTTCTATAGAAAATATAGAACATTTGATGTTAAATGTATTGTAAAGTAGGTATTAAAATAGATAAAGTAGCTTAGGTTTTTTTTTTTTTTTTTTTTTTTTTTTGGGTTTGGGAGAAAGCTAAGCAATAGAACTTATAAGCTAATTTAGGTAGTTTCTTACTTTCTTTAGAACAAAGTTTAACTATAAAATTGCTTGTAACTTTAGGTTACAATCTTACTCAATATCTTTTATTGGAGGAGAATTTTGACAAATCCACCATTGAATGACATATTCTTCTTCTATTCTCTATACTTGCAAAATTTCTAGAAAATTAAAAATCAATAGTTATATCTTCAATAAATTTTTTTTAAATTGCAAGTTTTCGTAGTTTAAAATTATGCATAAAAAATAAACGTATAGATCATATAGTAAATAATATCTAATTGACACAAAATTTGACATGTGTATTAAAAGCGTAAAGAATATGAAATCCAATTGTTAGATTTTTAAAATATATAGTAATGTTTATTTTGTTGAGTAAGATCGTAGCCTTAGACTACAACAATTTTATAACTAAACTTTGTCCGTAGAAAATATAGAACATTTGATGTTAAATGTATTGTAAATTGGGTATTAAAATAGATAGAGTATCTTCTTTTTTTTCTTTTTTTGGTTTGGGAGAAAGCTAAGCAGTATAACTTATAAACTAATTTAGGTAGTTTCTTACTTTCTTTAGGATAAAGTTTAGTTATAAAATTGGTTGTAACCTCAAGTTACAATCTTACTCAATATCTTTTTATTGGAGAATAATTTTGACAAATCCACCACTGTAGCGTAATGTTGTAGCCTTAGGCTACAACCAATTTTGTAACTAAACTTTATCCATAAAAAATATAGAATATTTGATGTTGAATGTATTGTAAAGTGGGTATTAAAATAGATAAAGTAGTTTTTTTTTTTCTTTTTTTTTGGTTTGGGAGAAAGCTATGCAGTATAACTTATAAGCTAATTTAGGTAGTTTCTTACTTTCTTTAGGAAAAAGTTTAGCTATAAAATTGGTTGTAACTTTAGGTTACAATCTTACTCAATATCTTTTTATTGGAGGATAATTTTGACAAATCCACCATTGTAGCCTAAGGCTACAACCAATTTTGTAACTAAACTTTATCTGTAAAAAATATAGAATATTTGATGTTGAATGTATTGTAAAGTGGGTATTAAAATAGATAAAGTAACTTTTTTTTTTTTTTTTTTTTTTGGTTTGGGAGAAAGCTATGCAGTATAACTTATAAGCTAATTTAGGTAGTTTCTTACTTTCTTTATGACAAAATTTAGCTATAAAATTGGTTGTAACCTTAAGTTACAATCTTACTTGATATCTTTTTATTGGAGGAAAATTTTGACAGATCCACCATTAGATGACATCTTCTTATTTTATTCCCCATACTTGAAATTTTTTTATAAAATTAAAAATCAATAGCTATATCATTAATAATTTTTTTTAAATTGCAAGTTTTTGTAATTTAAAATTATGCATAAAAAATAAACGTATATATCATATAGTAAATAATATCCAATTGACACAAAATTTAACATATGTATTAAGAGTGTAAAGAACATGAAATTCAATAATTAGATTTTCAAAATATGTAATAATGTTTATTTTATTAAGTAAAGTTATAGTCTTAAGCTATAACCAAATTTATAGCTAAATTTTGTCCATTTCTTTATAGGGCATTACTTTATTTATTTATTTAAGGTAGAACCCTTTTTTTTAGTGAGAGAAGGTAGAACCATATTTTACTTAGCTTTTTATTTGAATAAAATAAACCAATAAAAATAACTAATTACAAAAATATATATTCTGAATCACAAATTAACTCTATCGAACTAGTTTGGGGTTATTGTTACTTAAAAAAAAGAAACCCTAGTTTGGGGTTATCCTAGGACTCTAGCTTGAACCTCTATAGGTTCAAAGACCTTTGCCTAGAACTTAATTCAAACTTGTGTGTCCTTCTGAATGATTAAAAAAAGAAAAACCCTCTTTAAGTTTTAATTGAAGGTGCTAAGATCACGATTTTTTTTATAATTTTTGCAACAATTTGTTCACGTGATAAGTTATAAGTGATAAAGTTAAAGTGGTAGGTCCACAACTTTACCGTTCACGACTTGTCATGTAAACAAGTTGGGGCAAAAATTATAAAAAAAGTTACGACATAGCATTACTTAGTTTCAATATATCACGGAGGCTTGAGCTTTAACACATGAAAATTGTAAATACGAATATGCATTTATCATTTACAACTAGTTATTATGTAGGTAAATTGGGGCAAAAATGGTGGAAAAAGTTACGACTTTGCATTACTTTGTTTCAATATATCACGGAGGCTTGAGCTGTAACACGTGAAAAGTGTAGATACGAGTACGCAACTGAAGCTTGTCAGACTGAAATGTTCCTAACTACTGCTCGAATAAGCTATATATATTAAAATTTGGGTTTGCTCTAAAGTCATCGTATTGAATTTAAAAATAGAAGAGGTAGATTATGTTGATCACTAATAATGATGCAGAGAAAACCTTAGCCCTCTAACGTGGGAGCAAACCTAGACAATAAAATGTGCCACGATGATTGATGCCACCCTCTTTTCATTTGACCACCCCCGACAACTTAGCATGTGCAGGCTGCACCTGCACTGCACGAGAATCGATAAAACCAAAGTGATCTCTGACTATAAATGGTAATAAGCAGCTAGTAGGAGGCTTGATATTTTTGGTTATAGCATATCCATGTAGCATATTCTTCAAATACTTTCTTTTTTTGGCGTTTTTTAATGTGTACACGCTCAGGTGGGTCTTGCAAATAATTATTATATTGAGAGTAGCTAGCGTTTCAAAATTCAATAAACTAATTTGCATCTATATATGATTCTCCTCCTCAAGGATACAAATGTACTGGAAAGGATAACCTTCTTGCTTCCCCCTTTGCCTCACCTAACATTCCAATGTTCCTTAATTTCCTAACTACCAGTATTCATTCAATAATCCATCACTTTGGGCTCTATTTAAATACCACTTATTATTAAAAATTAAAAATTAAAAATACTATAACAAAATAATTTTTTAAATATATAAATAGTACTGTAAGATCCAATTTTATAGTTGTTTTTGCTAGAAAAAGTATTTACAGGTTCCGTAAATAGTGTACAAGACCCACTAAAACGTTGAACGTTAAAAACTTTCTGTTTTCAATGTTATCCAAATGTGCACCCTATCTCTCAATCTCGTATATTGATTTTTTATTTTTTAAATAATATGAAAATATTTTGAATTTATAACTTTCATTTTAGATAATTTTTGTTAGATATTAATTGATTTTTTATAGAGATGAAATTCAAATTCAAATAGCAGTTATTGACAAGATTGATTTGATAAACAAGAAATCGAAAGATAGATTTTATTCGGCTAGTGGATGTAGCCATTATTAGAGTGTCGTTCTTTAGAGGAGTGATAAAATCATTAATTATAATCCCATAATGCCCATTTGATGGATTCTATCCACCTAAATATAGCCATTTATTTATTTATGAGAAATGTTACGTTTATAATTTTTTTATAACAAATTATAGATGGTTAGTTGTTATTAGTTCAAATTTAAAACTAACACTAAAATTATTTTTTTGTCATAATAATAACAACCAGTAACAACCTTCCACTTAAGATTTGTTGTAAAAATATTATAGACATATCATTTCTCTTTATTTATTCATGATTTTTTTTTTCCCTTTGTCCATTCCTATATCTAATGAAAAAACATCCCAAATTTTGAAATGAATGCTCTTGTGATGATTTCTTTTTAAAAAAATGTTAAAGTTGACACTGATTTGAGTTAAGCATGTTTACAGGGAAGAGAGTTCAAGCTGAGGATTTACTTTTGTTTTCGTCTTCCCCATCTGCATTCCGTGTTTTGTTGCTTTTCTAACTTTGTGGATATTAGTCTCCCACGGGTATTTGTTACTTTTTAGTTTCTTTCTTGCCTCAATAATAAATGAAAAATAAAAAAGGGAAGACATCCCAATTATTATGTAACTTTATTTTTAAATTTCAAATTAACCTATGCCCATTGATCCACTTGCCAAACATGCTTTTCCATCTCATCCCAACACTCTACTTTCTCTTTCTAAAATGGTGAAAATAAAACATCACATCCTTCTTTTCAAGGTTTTTTATTTTTTATTTTATAGGAAGAATGAAAGCTTTATTTAAAAGTTATAGCGAGAACGATACATCGCGGTTAAGAGCCTATTCCATAAAGCAATGAGTCTTTTCCATCCATGCAATAAAATCAACAACACTTAAGCATGTTTTGCTAGCAGATGGATTGATCTATTACCTTGCCTACAAATATGTGAAAATTCAACACAGTAAAAAGCCCCACGCATCACAATCATACCCAATACAACAACTACCATTGATCAAATTCTTTGCATTACATGATCAATGTATATGACTATATGGAAATGTCGCAACAAGATCCTTAGCGAGAAATAAATTGCAATTTAAAAGCTCCAACCCATACATGTAAATGCAACAAGTACATGATAACCTAAAATTGCTACAACCATAACTCCTGCCCATTAATTCATTTTCCAACTTGACAAGCATGCTAATTAAAGGTCCAAGCTACAATATTGGTCTTTAAACTATTCATTAGTTCCAATTTTCCTCCTTCTCAAAAAAAAAAAAAAAAAAAAGTTCCAATTTTGCTCATGGAGCATTGGTTGCATCACAATGTTATCCTTAGTACACTACCACGATTGTGCCAATAACAATTACTAATGTGACATTCGTGATACTTTTTTCATATATGTAATGTCTTCTAAGTTCTACTTCTATCACTTATGTAATATGTTTCGTTACATATTAAACAACTAATAATTCATCCATAGAATGAATTTATAACTCCTAGTTTAAGATCCAAATTTGTATTTTGACCTAATTAAAGATGAGGTGATCTCATTCTTCAAAAAATATATGGTATAAGAGAAATGCTATATTTATAAGATTTTCATGATAAATCATAAGTGGTAATTTATTATTAAACCTATCACAAGAATTATTTTTTTACACACTAATAACAACCCGTAATAACATGTCATTATGATTTTTTTATAAAAATGTCGTGAAAATAATATTTCTCATCATATAAAGTTGCAACATTTTTTAGAGATAAATATGTAAAATTTACAAATATAGATTTTATGTGTGGGTGTGAAAAGGACATTTTATTTGTATTATATAGAAATAAAGTCAATACCAAACTAAATTTAGGGGTTTACCTTTTCCTCTATAAAAAAAAATTTCTCTCTCTACAGTATCTTTTTGGAATAAATTCCTATTTTTTGCTAGGTATTTGAATTAAAAGTGATTTGTTAACTTAAAACTTATCTTCTTCCTAAAAAAAAAAACTTTAAAACTTATCTCATTATAAAAAACAATCATCATAAAATGAATTACATAAATTGAAATTACATCATATCTATAAAGAAAAACTATTTTTACCCTTTTGAGTTTTGACCAAACATTTTCATTTTCCACCTCCATATATGAATTTTTTTCTTTCTTAGAAGACCATGTTTAAAAGTTAAAAGTAAAGAAATTATATAAAGTATAAACACAACAAATTCAGGTAACATTGTTGTTTTTAATTTTAAATGGACTCATTTTTTGACTTACACACACTGTTGTGAATGTACTGTGACAATTTGTTGTATCACTAGCAATTTAGCACTACTCTTAAGCTATTGGCGCTTCTTCAAATTGTGCTTGGCTGTTGTACTTCCAACTCCACCCTTGGTTCGTTAAATATCAGTGCTCTCACTCTCTCAGACCTCTCATCTCTCAAAAATATCCCCCAATCGCCAAAAATCAAAACTCTATGGCAGAAATATAATCACAGAGATAAAGATCCCCAAAAAAAAAAATTCAAAAACCCATCTCATATCTCTCATGTTATAAACCATTTCTTAAAAAAAAAGTCTCTTCCTTTCACAACCCAGAAAGGGGGAGAAGCATAGAAAGGGAGAAAAGGTCTGACCTTTATTCTTAGATCTCTGTTTTTCTGTGTGTTCCTTTCAATGGCAGAGTCAAGGAGGTACATTTCACAGGAAGAACTTGGAAAGCACAACAAACGAGGAGATCTATGGGTCTCTATCCAGGGAAAGATCTACGATGTGACTGATTGGGCTAAAGACCACCCAGGTGGTGAGCCTCCTTTGTTGAATCTCTCTGGCCAAGATGCCACTGATGCTTTTGTTGCATACCATCCAGGCACTGCTTATCAATATCTAGACAAATTCTTTACTGGGTATTATCTCCAAGACTATTCTGTTTCAGAGGTCTCCAAAGATTACAGGAAGCTTGTGTCTGAGTTTTCTCAGATGGGTTTGTTTGATAAAAAGGGACACGTGACGTTGTATACACTCACAGCGATAGCAATGTTGTTTGTTGTGAGTGTTTATGGTATTTTGTGCTCTGATAGCATGTGGGTGCATCTTGGCTGTGGTGCGTTGATGGGGGTTCTTTGGATTCAAAGTGGTTGGATTGGACATGACTCTGGGCATTACAAGGTTATGAGCAGCACTGGATTCAATCGCTTTGCTCAAGTTCTTAGTGGGAATTGTCTTGCAGGGATTAGTATTGCTTGGTGGAAGTGGAACCACAATGCACATCATATTGCTTGCAACAGCTTGGATTTCGACCCAGATCTTCAGCACATGCCTTTCTTTGTGGTATCTTCGAAATTCTTCAATTCACTTACTTCTTATTTTTATGATAGGAAGCTGAATTTTGATTCTGCTTCTAGGTTCTTGGTTAGTTACCAGCATTGGTCATTTTATCCTGTGATGTGTTTCGCTAGGATTAACTTATTTGCACAATCATTCATGTTGTTGTTGTCTAAGAGAAGGGTGGCCAATAGGGGCCAGGAGGTCTTGGGGATTCTTGTGTTTTGGATTTGGTACCCCTTTCTTGTTTCTTGCCTGCCTAATTGGGGCGAGAGAATCATGTTTGTTATTATAAGTTTTTCGGTCACCGGAATTCAACATGTTCAGTTCTGTTTGAACCATTTCTCTTCTAATGTTTATGTTGGCCACCCTAGTGGGAATGAATGGTGTGACAAGCAGACTAAGGGAACATTGGATATAACCTGCCCTTCTTGGATGGATTGGTTTCATGGTGGGCTGCAGTTTCAGATTGAGCACCATTTGTTTCCCCGTTTGCCTCGATGCCAGTTGAGGAAAGTCTCACCAATGGTTCAGGAACTATGCAAGAAGCACAATTTGCCTTACAACAGTGCTTCATTCTGGAAGGCCAATGAAATGACAGTTGGGACACTCAGGACAGCAGCCTTGCAGGCTCGTGATCTTGCCAATCCAGTTCCAAAGAATATGGTTTGGGAAGCTTTCAACACTCATGGATGATATAGACATTTCCGAAGCTTGCTAAGATTTTGGTGTTGCAGTTATTTGTGCCTATCTGATGTTAAGTCGGCATAAGGACTGCATTTCAATTGATATCTGAGGGTGGTCATCCTTGGTTTCAATGGAGCAATAATAACCATCTTTATCATTGCTTGAAGGCTTCAATCACTCATTACTGATTCCCACGTTTGTGGGATCAGCTTATGTCATTTTTGGAATAGGTGAGAAACAATTTGTACTGATTATCTGCAGGCTGATATAGTTCCTTATCCTCCTGTTTGTGCTCAACACCTCAGTTAGGGATTAGTGGGATGTAAAGGATTGTGATTCCATTCAATGTTTGTTTTTGATAGCTCAGTATGTGCTTAGGAGGCTTTTAGTCTCACTCTATATATATATATATATTTATTTGTGTTACGTTTTGAACTTCTTTGTCTTTGAGAATACTGGTAACATTTGATAGTGTTGGTTTTTATTCAATGCCAAAGCTAGTTTGAACTTTCAAGATTTGGTCGGTCTTTATTTCAATGCCAAAGCTAGTCTCACTCTATATTTCCCTTTTCCAGCTTTATTATAATGTCAGTTTAGTTTCATTGCACTAGCTTGTTTTTACGAGCAGAGGTTGTAGATTCCTTCTAGATTGTAACACTGCTGTCAGTGGCATACCAATTTGTTATTTTCATGTTTCTGATGATTTGTCCCTCCTATTTAGCATCTCGAATTGATTTGAATTAAGAAGCAATTCAAATAAACTTATTGAGGGTCTTATTTGTTTGAGTCCAGTAGGAATCTGATCCTGCAATTTTGCCAATTACAATAGAGCTATTCTGTTTAATCTTCACAAACCTACTATAATAAATACATTCCTTTAGGTGTCTATTCTCAGCTAATTAAGTTGGAATTGGCTGGAATTTTCTGCTGAAGAAACTCATTCACTTGATGCATGTTGGTAATTATAATTGGATGTGCAGAATATAGCACCCAGGACCCCATACCTAATTTTCAGAGTTGTGATATTATCCCAACCGCTCTTTCTTTAGACTGGGGTCATGTTGTATGAGGTCCAAGGTCCAATCTTGTGGATTGCTCCGATACAAGAGGTGTCATTTCATTCAAACAATGATGAAACTTCTCTCTCATTACCCAAACAAAAAAGGAAAAAAAAATGATGAAGCTTTTCATTACCGAAGTTCTAATTTTGCAGATACCCGTTGGATTAGTATCATTTAGACTAGAGTTCTAATATTAATTCTGTCATGCAGTTCCTAAAATTTTGTTCATTCATTTTGCAATAAGTGAACTGAATTCTAAGAACTCTACATTGGAGTTTTCATAAGAACTATATATATCCATACAGGTCAATAATCTTATTTCTCCTTGTGTTCTTGGTGCAGTCCTTTGAACACTATGGGCCGTTTGATACATATGTTTAAACAACATTACAAACATTTTTATACACTTTTTCACCACATGTACTTCCAAAAAATACAAACAACATTACAAGAAGAATGTTACCAAACAGTCCCTAAGATTTTAAAATTGATACGAGTTGCAGTGCCACACATTCAAATCACAGGGTGTGTTGGCTCCTTGTCCTAGTACGAGCATTGAACCTTCAACGCAACTTCCTAACAAGAGAGTACAAAGGCCATGCCCTGAGTTCACCGTAGAAGATGATATGTTTGCTTGATGAAATGATGGTTTTCCCTGATGTGATTCCATGCAGCAACCACTAGATAGTTAGTAGGTAACTCTATACTGAATTCTATTTTATTTTTTTAAACAAGTCTACTGATACTTTTTTCCACAAAACTCTTTGAAATGGTGGGTGAGAGGTGAAAAATTAAAAGTATTAGGGGGCGGATCACTAAAAGTGATTATCTAATACTCACAATTTAACATTTCAACAAAAAATATTTTAAAATCCTGTTGTGTATCTAGTAAGAGTTATTTTAAAATTCTAACCATGGTTAGATAAATGGTTGAAATTTAAGATTTAATCATGTCATTGTGTATTTTAAATAGAAACGAGAAATAGTACCGTCATGGTTAACTCTAATTCAAGTTCTTGTGCAGTAGAGTATGAGTAGGGAACTTCACACATATACTTAGCTTATGATAGAGTAGGATTTCTATCTCAAAAAAAAAAAAAAAAAAAAAAAAAATATTAATGGCATGACAAAATCTAAACCATTCATATAACCATGATTGATTACTAGTTTAACAACTTCATGTTAGGGGGATGTTGGGCTTTTGCCCTTATTTTGCAAAATAAACAACAGTATGTCATTATTTTGAAACTATTTAGGTTCGTAACCCTGTTTTTGAAACTCGATTTTAACAAAATCGAATTTGGTATAAAACTCGATATCCTCAAAATCGAGTTATATATAAATTTTTAATTGAAACTTGACTTCAATAAAGTCGAGTTTCACTTAATTTAAAAATAAAAAATAAAAAATTAAGTGGCAAAATATGCATAGATGTTGAGTTCCACTTGTAACTCAATTTTTTAACAATCGAGTACTAAAACAGGAACATAGACTTGAATAGTTTCAAAACAGAGACATTGTGTTAGATTTTTTACAAAATAAGGGCAAAAGCCCAATATTCGCGGATATGAGGCTCTTGCCCTTATTTTGCAAAAATAACAGCAATATGTCCATGTTTTGAAACTATTTAAGTCCGTGTCCCTGTTTTTGAAACTCGATTTTAACAAAATCGAGTTCGGTATAAAACTCGATATCCTCAAAATTTGAGTTATATGTAAATTTTTAATTGAAATTCGACTTTACCAAAGTCGAGTTTCACTTAAAATTTTTAAAAAAAAATTAAGTGGAAAAATATGCATAGAACTCGACATTGCTAATATCGAGTTCCACTTATAACTCGATTTTGTTAAAATCGAGTTTCAAAACAGAGACACAGACCTAAATAGTTTCAAAATAAAGACATATTGCTGTTATTTTTGGAAAATAAGGGCAAAAGGCCATTATCCCCTTTATGTTAGAGTTATAAAAGCTAAAAGTGAGAAGCAAAAACCCTGCATAAATTCCCTGTTCACGAAGTATCTCTTATAAAGTCCTACTAAATAATTCATGTAACAATGGTGACAAGAAGATATTATTATGGACCACAATGACAAATAGACTACAATGGAGGGCTCACAATCACAAACAACAAGATTGTTAAGGACCACAATGGCAAATGGATTACAGCTCCGTTGATTATTCATACAGCTGTGATCAACGGTTTTGAGTTGGCTTTTGAATGCAATCTAAGCCTAGTTCAAGATCAACATGGTTAAACTTTTATAGATAATATCATAATAGGTATAGAACTTTAGCATTAAATGTCTAGTTTATATAGGACTGCTCAAACATTAGGCCATTTTTTTTATAACAAATTATTAGGGCATTTAAGTAATGACCTAATGCCCCCTAAAATAGAATATATTATGTCTATTTATTTTGTAGTATTGCGCAAAAATAATAATAAAAAAAAGTAAAGCTCTCACTTAGAATAAAAAAATAAAAAAAAATTATTGGCCTATAGAATGCAGTGTAAAAGGTTTTAATCTTCTAAAAATTTTACTCTTCCTTTCTTTCTCTATCCAAATTAATATTAATATTAATATTTTTCTAGACAAATTCATTACTGAAATACATTGTTCAATAACTAAAGTCTAATATTGCCAAGCGAGACAATGAATATATATATAATATTTATTCTGATATTGATTATTTCAATAATTTTAGAATTAAAAGTTTTAAATTACGTTTTTTTATAAATATATGAAAATAGTCCAATTAATCTATTAAATTATATAAAAAAAAGGTTATATATATTTTTAATTCATGTATCTTGTGGGGGAGCCAAGGATCAAGGAGCCCAATTTGAGGAAGAATCCGTCTGATCTTAGCAAAGTAGGTAAGCAAATCCAAAGGATTGCGCCTACTCGAGGAGAGCAAGAAAGCCAAAGGATGACTAGCACCCCTTGTGAATCCTAGGGATAAGAGAAAGGACATCGACGGGAGGAAAAGAGACCTGCGAGGGTGGAAAGAGGAGGCTTCCTAAAGAAGACACCTCCCACCTCCGCATTTAATGCTCTGCACCAACCCAATCAACTACATTAATATGGAAATGACCTCTGAATAACAACATCACAACTAGCAACTCTCTCTCTACCACCTCCAAAAGGGTCCTGATGGGACAAGTATCCTAAAGGATCACCTGAAACGTACAGGTGGAAGGCTAAGATGCTAAGGAAGGGACTATAAAAAAAAGGGAACCCCCAAAAAAGGGGATAGACAATCTTCCCAAGAGAAGAAACCAAAGAAAAAAGCTAAGAATTACCTGTATAGAATTAGACCTAAACTTATTCATAGGAAAGTGATAATCGAACTTGCCCGAGGTGGATATTATTTCTAATTATTGCTCTAAGTGCATTCTTCTGTTACTTTGAATGTTACAGTCTTAGACTTGGACTTTTTTTTTGTATTGCACTTGAGTTAGAAACCCACTCTTTTAAAAATTCTATTGTCTGGACTTGATTTGAAGGACAATGTACCACTATTCTAGGTGGGCTTAAGCCCTTATTTTCAGAGTCCTTACATATCTCTTATAAAACATCAAGTAACAATATATTTTAAATTTGCATTTGGCCTCAAATGTGTTGAGTTGGCCCTAAATTAGGCCTAGTTTTGGTTGACCGTGGAAGAAATTTAACATGCCAATAACATGGTTAATATTTCATGATTTTGGCATAATAATATTGGTATTTTCACTATTAAAAAAAAAAAAAAAACAATTCAATCGAGGCTAAAGTTGTTAAAAAAAAAAAAAAAAAATCAAATTGATGGTTTTTACCACCATTGATATATTAGAATAAACTAATAATTTTTCATAAAATTTCTCAATTTAAATTGTCGTCGTAGATCACAAAATGTGTTGAGCCAACCTAACTTTATATGTAATATGGTTTATAAAGATGTCTGCATGGTTGATTGATGATGGGAGAATAAGAAATTGAAATAATGAAAGTTATTCCTTAGTCAAATTTGTACTTTTTATGATAATATGATGGATTGAACTTCGGCCAAAATGGTTATTTGCCATTTTCGCCAAAACTTTCCAGTAAAATGCCCAATGTCTGAAACTATTTAGGAAAATGCCCCTGTTAGAAAATCGAGTTTCAATTTAAAACTCGATTTTTGGTCAATCGAGTTATAGCGAACTAAAACTTTAAAAAAAAAAAAATTTGTGGAACTTGAGTTCCAGAAATTTTTTTTTTTTCTAAGTTCAATTTTACTATAACTTGATTGTCCAAAAATCAAGTTTCAAATTAGGGGAATATCCCTAAATAGTTTCAGATAAGGAACACTTTACTGGAAAGTTTGTGAAAATGCGTAAAACCCCATTTTGGCCATTGAAATTGTAACCTGGGATGTTTTGCCCCAAATTAATGGGCCAATCGGATTTTGATAAGTATATAGTTTTGATCATAAATAAATCATAATTATCTCAAAATAAGTTCAAGGTTATCCATATGTTTTATGAAATAGATTATACTAAATTTAATCTAATCTATTTTATTAGTATATCGTTAGATATTAAGTTGATATCTAAACATTTTGTCAGTATATCCTTTGTTATTGTCATAATTATCTCAAAACAAATGCTTTTCTATATTTTCCATTCTATCATAATTATCTCAAAATGAATCCTCTTCTCCTCTCTTTTCCATTGTATAATATGTTATTGAATAAATTAAGTATGCTATCGTTTTTTTTCTTAAATTGCACTAAAAAAATTGCTTTCTACAAGGATACTCTTTCTTTTCAAAGAAGGATTTTTAAATTAATTTTTTGATAATTAGATAGTAGATTGGAGTGGGAGATTTTTAGAAACAATTTAGACTACAAAATTTCTTGGGCACAATACTCTTTAATTTTAACTTTAAATTTTAGATAACGTACGAGTTTATAAAAAATTGTAAAACTTTTCAGGGAAGGTTTTTTTTTTTTTTTTTTTTAATTAAATAGATAAAGTGAGAGATTTGACATTAACGTCTTTACCAAAAACACTAAGATGTTTGTTAGTTTGTAGACACATCACTTTGTCCTCAAGTAAAATACACAGAATCCATTTTATATAAAAAAAAAATTTTATTTTATCCACAAACAAACAAATCTAATCACATCCTTAAATATATCTTATATTTAATAGTTTAAAATATCATGTCATTTTAAATTTTAAATGACATACACTTAAAAAATTTCTAAAATTTAATCCGATTCAATATAATTTACCAAAAGACAGATCGACTCCCCATCCACCAAAAAAAAGGAAAAAAAAAAAAAAGACAGATAGATACAAAACAAACCGTGCCTTTTGATTTTTTTTTTTTTTTTTTTTAAAAAACCAAGCTTTTTGAATTTGCACGAAGTGTTACGTGTCCTCAATTTTCTGCCAACAACACATATCCATGTCTAGCACAAACTCTAATTTCAGTTTCCATTTCTCTATCTCTCGTTCTTTCCTTTATTTTCTCCTCTCTTTTCTCACGCAGATCCCTAACACCGGCACCAAAATCTGCTAGATTTGCTTAATGTTTTTCAGAAAATAATGAACGACAAGGCTGGCAACAGTCATAGTGTATCACAAGCTTGTGCCGCGTGTAGATACCAACGTAGAAAATGTGCTAAAGATTGCCCTCTAGCCCCATTTTTCCCTCCTCATCGTCAAAAAGACTTTCTGAATGCCCACAAACTCTTTGGCGTCAGTAACATTGTCAAAACCATACGGGACTTGAACTCTGACCAAAAAAAGATAGCCATGCACTCAATTGTTTTTGAAGCTAATGCTCGTGCAAATGACCCTGTTTATGGATGCTGCCCTATTATGTGGGAGCTTCAGCGCCAGTACATGTATTACAAGGCCGAGTACGATCTCGTGCTTAAACAACTCTCCATTTTGCATGCCCAAATGGCAGGTCCTTCAACTTTTACTCACAATATTGATGTGAATACGTCCCACGTATCTTATTCTCAACCACAACACGCAGAAGAACACCATGGTAAACAACAACCATCTGCGGCAGATGTGTCTGAGGATATTCTTGAATTTGATGATGGAAAAGAGACGGTTGGTTTTGTTGCCAATGATTCAACTCATGGTAAACAACCATTGGAAGATGTGTCAGAGGATATCAAACCACTTCTGATATTCGATGATATCAATGATTCAACTCAATGCAGGTAATTCTATAATATTAGTTATTTTTTAAAATTTTAATATATTAATACATTTATTAAATCAGCACACACATTCTTATTTTACAGTAAAAAGGTGGAAGATTTTGGCTCAATTCAAGATGAACTGCAAGAATCAACAATCCATGCCAGCAATTAGCCATAATAATTTTTTTCATTAAAGCATTTTTAAAAATTTTAGAATAGCTACATTTTTTATTTTTTGTTTAATGATGTAGGATGTATTGTATCATCAAATATAAACATTTGAAAGTTCCTTTATTTCTTATTAGATATAAACATTTGACAGTTCCTTTATTTTTCTGTAGTATTGTGTTATTATTGAAAGTTTGAAGTTGCAAATTGTTTGAAGTTGCAAGATACAATTGATTCAGATATCAGTGTCCATATGCATATGCATATAAATTAAGTGATAATATGGCTTTGCCTGCTAATAATGATATTGATCATACTCATGGATATTTCTCTTTTAATGTTATTTTAATGGTTAGCTATCTACCATAGCTATATATAAAAGAATGAAGTTTGTGGTGTACTTTTGTGTTAGAACTTCATTCTTTTTTTCTTGTGTGTATGCTTATTTCTAAAAAAAAATAAATATGGTTAATTTATTATCAATAAAAACAAACTTTCAGTAAAATAAACATATAAGTCATCAACAAAAAAAAACTACATTATATTTGTGTACATTCTTATTTGCTTAGGTACATCTATACTTCTATTTCACAGTTTTTTTTTTCCTGCATTTATTTTATTTTACATATATTTTGTATATGTCTAACTTCATTGAAAATAATTATAAAAAATTTATATATTTTATTAATGTTTTTTAATGTTAAATAGTTATAAGAAAACAATTTAGCAAGAAATTTTAATTGATGATTAAAAAAAATGTTACTTTTAAAAGGTTATAGATTTAAGAGCTTAAATTGGTATATAAGTAATAGATTTTAAAAATAATTATACAATAAACTCCATAATTTGATATATATTTTAAAACTAAACTCTAAAGTTATAGATGCACAAATGATTACTATAGAGCTTTAATTTTTTTTTTAGTTTAATCATTTTATAAGTTTAACCCATAAGTTGCACTTGAATTTTATCTAATTTCTAAAAATCATTACATGAAAACTATAAGTGCAACTTTTGATAATGAAAAAAATTATAATACTGTTTATTCATTTATAATAAAAAAAAGCCATATCAAATAAGTACTCACTATTAATGTATGATTTTAACGGATTTTATAAGATTAAAATAACACTTAATATTCACATGAGTGTTATTTTACTGTTCAAATTTGTCTTAAGTGTTGTATATATAATATGTTTGTGTAGAAGACATATGTAAGTTTGTTAAAAAATTTCCCCCCTACCCCCTTTATATTATCAAATAAGCACTCACCACTGTATGATTTAGCTTGTTTATTTACTTGAAAATGAGACAATAACTTTAGCAAAATAAGAGTGTCACAAACAGAAAATAAGCACTCAACATTGTATGATTTTGGCTTGTTTATTTATTTAAAAATGAGACAAAAAGTAACTCTAAACAAATAAGTTAAGAGTGTCTTACACACGGACACATAGCAAATAAGCCCTCAACATTTTATGATTTTTTTTCATTTTTATTTACTTAAAAGTGAGACAAAAGGTAACTTTAAAGTAACATAAACGCACACAGGCACACATATACAAAGGAAATTAGTATGTAGGAATCATTTGTAACTATGAACCTAGTGATTTATATATCTTCCTCACCGTTCAAGCCATTTTGCTTGAAAGTCTCTCTCTCTCTCTCACCCACACACACAATTTAAGACCTAAAGCGACAAATCTATGTAAGGTCTTTTTATATTTTGATATCAATTATATAATATTTATTTAAAATTTTATATTATGATTTTGGGAAAAGCACACAAGTCCCCCATTCGGTTTCTTTGTAAAACACAAAACCCCCTTCCCCAACCCAAATTTTTTAGGGTATGTTTGGTAGTTTGTAATAAGTATTGAAATGTAATAGTTATTCCTATGGTTTAACTATTCTATGGTTTGGTTATATTTTTATTACAAGGAATAATCATTCCTTATGAATAACTATTCTTTAAAATGATGAATAACTATTCATCTCCAAAATTGATGTAATAACTATTCCTTAGTAGGTGTATTAATTTTTGCAATTAATATATTTCCAAATAAAAAAACTTTACATATACATAACAATTATGAAAATTTTAAAAAAAAATCATAAAAAATAACTAATCTCTCTTTCAATTTTTTTTAAAATTATTTTTTAGGAAATATAATTATATGAGTAAGATATTTCTTAAAATATATCTTTAAGTTTGATTTAAAATGCTTTCATTCTATTGTCTTCATGGTTCTATTATTGTGTTATTACCAAACAAATAAATAGTAATAAGATTACATTACAACATCTCGTATTTATTGTAATACCTATTCCTATTTCTATATAATTACTATTACAGTCTACCAAATGTGCCCTTAGTGTAACACTTAACCCACTTGTAATACTATTTTATATATGTTTAACATTAGTGATATGATAATATATGTCCATTTTTAAAACTGCATTTTCACATAAAATAGTACCATGAGGTTTTGTGTTTAAACTCAAAAACTCTGGGGGATTATGCATTACACAACTAACATTTACACATAAAACAATACAACAAACAGCTAAGTGCTATACTTAAAACCTTTAGTAGGTTTTGTGTATTTTTCCTATAAATTTTAATTTAAAAACCATTATTCTTACTTTTTTAAGATGTAAAAATTTTTGTATTCAGGTTTTGAGCTACCCACTTATGTTTTTTTTTTTAACATATTATTTTAAGATAATTTTGAGGTATTTTTGTAATCTGTTAGGACTTAAGAACTTGATATGGGAAAAGAGAAGCTTACTCCATTTATGATCCTGACAATTTGAAAAACTTTCTTCCAACTTTATCGAAAATATATGGCATACCAAAAACAAATTTGCTAATAATGAGTTTTTAAAATATGACACACTATGTACAGAGGAAAGAGAAAAAAAATTTTAAAAATGAAATTGATAATAAGAATATTGGTGTTTTTGTCAAATGATATTTGTTATATACTCATAAAACATGCCTATCTACACTAAACACTATATCATGCAATTTTCAAATTTGTAAACGCATATAGTATGATTGGATCATCACACCATTCTTATCATCTTTCTATTTTTTCTATTAAATATAACACTAAAGATTACAATTTATTTACAAAAAAATTATTGAGATATTAGAGGAAACTAAAAGCCCATTGGTAATATTCCTCACCCTAAAAAGTTATGAGTTTCTTTCTGCCACACTTTTGAAGCCAATTTTAAACCTATTAATACCAAGTTAGAAATTAATATAATTCTATAATATATGATTTTCGATTTGAGTTCGAATTTAGTACAAATTAGTTCGAATGAATTCGGTAGGATGTATTGAGTTCAAATTCTCTAATAAAGTTGATTTGATTTCTATCTCTTTCTCAACTACAACACGCAGAAGAAAACAACAACCATATGCGGCAGATGTTTCTAAGAATATGAAACCCCTCCTCGAATTCAATGATAAAAAAGAGGCGGTTGGTTTTGATGCCAAGATGAACTGCAAGAATCAACAATCCATGCCAACAATTGGGCATAATAATTTTTTTCATTAAAGCATTTTAAAAAATATTTGCTAGAATAGTGACTGGTGTTCCTTGATGTAGGTTTGATGGATTGTATCATTGAATATAACATTTGAAAGTTCCTTTATTTCTTGTTGGATACTGATTATGTAGTCTTGTGTTATTATTGAAAGTTTGAAGTTGCAAGATACAATTGATTCTATCGAGTCTGCTAGCTGGAGATATCAATGTCCATATGCATATGCATATTAAGTGCCTTCTGATAACAATACTTCTGATAGCAATAATGTGGCTATGGCTTTATAGTTTATAGCTTTGCCTGCTAGTAATGATATTCATCATACTCATGGATATGCCTCTTTTAATGTTATCTTAATTGTAGTTTGACTTTATATTAGAATCTCATTCCTTTTTCCTTCTTGTGTATGTGGTTGTTTCTAAAAAATAAGTATAGTTAATTTATTATCAATCAAATTTCTAAAACGCTCAATGAAAAGAATATATTTTAACCAACTTTGTGTAAAATAAGCATATAAGTCATCAACCAAAAAAAAAAAAAAAAACTACATTATATTTGTGTACATTCTTATTTGCTTAGGTACATCTATACTTCTATTTCACAGTTTATTTTTCCTACAATTATTTTATTTTACATATAATTTGTATATGTCTAACTTCATTGAAAATAATTATAAAAAAATTATATATTTTTGTTAATTTTTTTAGTGTTAAATAGTTATAAGAAAACAAGGAAAAAAAAATAAAGAAGCAAGAAATTTTAATTGATGATTAAAAAAAAGTTACTTTTAAAAGGGTTTAGATTTAAGAAATTAAATTGGTATATGAGTAATAAATTTTAAAATAATTATACAATAAACTCCATAAGTTGATATATATTTTAAAACTAAACTCTAAAATTATAGATGCACAAATGATTACTATAGAGCTATAATTTTTTTTTTTTTTTAGTTTAATCTGTGTGAGGGCAGGATCTGAATGCAATATAGAGCCCATGAGCCCAGTCCAAGGATGGAAAAAGGGTCATTCACTTAGGGGTGTCAATGTTCGACCAAACCCGTGAACACGACACGAACTCGACACGGGTGTTTTCGGGTTAGGGTTGGATCTTAATGGGTTTGGGTCATAAACGGGTCGATCCGAAAGCGACACGATAAGAAATGTGTCATAAGCGAGTCAACCCGCATAACCCGCAATAGACACATTTGACACGCCAATTTATTTGTGTCAACTCAAAATGACTCACTTAACACAACCCGTTTAACTCGTATAACAAATAAATATTTATTTTATTTTGGATTTGTCAAATACCTTTTATATCCAACGTATATTTTAAATTAAAAAAAAAAAAGTGAGTCATTACAAAAATTTACAAGAGATATAATTGGAAATTAAAACTTTACAGACCTTAGAACTATTAATACTTCTTTTCTTTTCTTTTTTGGCATAGAACTTGTACAAATGAAATTGGATGAACTTGTGGAAGATGTTATGAATTTGGACATCAACAAAGAATCTATGGATGATAATCGTGGCCATAGTCAGGATTAGTCTACTATTTACTCAAATTCTTTCAATATTGATACTTAGCATTTGATGAGTTCTAATGATATTATATTTTTGTTGAACTATGTTATTTTATTTTTGTTAAACTTAGTTATTTTGAATTTGGGTTGAAGTGTATGCACTTCTTTTGGAGTGTAAAGAACTTATTTTCTAGATGAATGTTATATTTTTGTTGAACTATATTATTTTGAATGTGGGTTGAAGACTTGAAGTGTATGCATTGCTTTTTGGGATGTAAAAAATATTATTTCTAGATAGATATTATATTTAATATTATGCAGGTTGAAATGGGTTGTGTTACATTCGTGTCAACCCAACACGACTCGTTTATTAAGCGTGTCAAATGGGGGTCAGGTCAACTCGCCTTATTAACAGGTCGGGTTAGGGTTAAAGGATCATGACACGATTATTAAATGGGTCGGGTTAAGGTTGAGCCATTTAGTCGAATACCCCTACCTTGACACGACACGAACCCGACACGCTAACCCGAATTGACACACCTATTCACTCTCTAATCTGGGCTGGACATGTGGATAAGAGTCTGAGGAGGGAAGATGCAGAGACCCAACATCCGAGGAGCTCGAAGAGCGAGCACTCCTCAGGAATTCCTCAGTTGGTCACTTGCACCAAAGGACAAGTCATTGAGGAAGACAATAGAGACATGCAAGTAAAGAAGAGAGGAAATATCTGGGTAAAGTGGTCATCACCTCCGCATTCAATGCACTATACCACCTCAGCTAGCCGCATTAATGAAAGAATGATTCCTGAACAGTAATCTCACAACTCACAGCACACTCTACCACCTCCAACAAGGCCTTGATGGGACAAGCATCCAAATTAATGCCTTGAACCATACAGGTGGAGGGCTCAAATGCAATGGGAGGGACTATATAAAGGAAAGAAATCCATCCAAGAAAAAGGATGGAACATTGGAGGAAAAGAGTAGAAACTAAAGAACATATCCGTGTATTAAGAACTTGAACATTCTTGTATGAACATTGCCTCCTCGGCCAGACCTAAGAAAGTGTTATTTCCCTACTTAGTACTTCTGTTACTACTATCAAAGCTCTAACTCCACTGACCTCAATATTGGATCATAATAACGTATCAAAGTTGACATTGCAAGCCCATATTCTAACAAATTAATTGCACTGGGTTTGAAAAATCTAATTCCACTATTCTAAGTGGGCTTCGTATTAATTGATTGAGTGTGGTTGTGTTAATTGTTTAATATGTAATATGATGATGTGATATATTAGGATTGAAGGAGTAAAACTTGGGATTTACCCCACATCTTTATAGAAATTAATCTCTTTCGATTTTAGTAAGAAGCTAGTTTTGAAACGAGATTCTTCAATAACAAAGTAATGTAATATGAAAAACCTGTATTGGCAGGTGTGTTCAAGTAAATCAAGTATTTGTCATGATTTTTTATAAAAAGAAAGAGGTTGTTGGTTTTAATGTCAATGATTCATCAGGTAGCGTTTCTTGTAAATATTTATGTTTAACACATCAATTTCACAATTAATAATACCAAGCTAGAAACTAATATGATTTTATAGTGGTTTTGAAAGGAAATGAAGTGCTGATAACAATTGTATGGTATTTCTGTTCACAGGTTACCAAACCCAGTAGAATGAAAAACTTAAACAGTAAGAATTTGGGGCTATCAATTAAGTGATGATAACAATTGTACAATGTTTGTTAATATATATCTTTTTTTGAAAAAAATGTTAGCATATATCTAATGGGTCACAAATCACAATATCAATCTAGTACCAGAACTCTACAACATGTAAAGGTATTAAATCAAATAACCAAAAGATTCATTCCATTCTATTATATATGGAAATCTAAAGTAGCACGTGGTGGCCTCTTATTGCGACTTGTGAAAAGTTAGCAAAGCGACATTCAATTTATGGTTTGCTATTGTGGACATCTAACTAAACTAGTATTTCTGCTCAAACAAATCAACATAATAAAGATATTGATCTACTATAGGAAAGAAATTAGATCTAAAATCATAATCAAAATCCAATTTCAAATGTAAAGTTGAAGCCAACTAAATAAAATGAAATGAAGTAAGAGATATATAATCTTCAAGATAAGTTGGGCTCCTATCTTTAGGCCAGACTATTACTGAAGGTTGACATGATCTTCTTAACTTCCTTTAGAGCCCAATCTCTTTTGATGTTAACCTTGAATTCTAGGATGATAATCTGTGCTTACTTGGGAACATTACTAACACGATAAAGACCATATATCTTCCCCTATTGTTAGTAAAGACAAAACAAGGTGTTCAAAAGCCTACTTTTTTTGTGGACATGCCAAAGTCTATTATATCAATCAAGAGTAGTGAGTCTAAATGGAAACTAAAACAAAACAAAGCTCTACAGTACGAAAGCAACTGGGAACCACTGGACCCCCAATGCCAGCCCATTGACACCATTTTTGAATGAGCACTCAAGCAATAAGCAAAAAACATGTGACCTTGTCATCTCCATTTTTGTTTTCATCTTCTGACTCCGATGACTATGATTTTCCTCGTGTCTTCTGGGGGTACAAACCGTCCAAGTCATAAATTGAAAGTTTTTGTCAACGATTCATAGGTGAAATGACATTTCTAGATTTTCTTTTTTTTTCTTTTACGGAAACATATATAATTCTTATCCCATTTCTTCGCTAAAAAGAAATTTGAAGATTTGGTTGTAATCTTGGCCAAATTTAGGGCTGCAAATGAGTCCAGCCGAGCCAAATATTAAAAGTTCAAACTTGTTCATTTTATTTTATTTTAAATACAAGCTCAGCTCGAACAATTTACAAACTTAAACAATATACCTACGAAAATAAATATACATATTGGTTAGTATTTTAAGAACTTAAAAAATATACATATGAACCAATTTACTAACTTAAACAATATACAAGTAAAATTTTCAATATAGTCAAATCAAGCCTCATTTTCATGAGCTTGTTCATTAATATATTGTTATGTTTGAAGTTGAATTTGACTAGTTTGCTAAATCAATAGATATAAACAAATTTTTTTCCAAGCCCAGCTCAAACAATTCGGTTCATATAAAGCCTAGAAAATTTTATGTCATTTATATTCACTTTTGTTGTTAAACTGGTTTGGCAATGACAACCACAAATGTCAAACACAACTTTTCCATTTTCATGAGAAATGATTCACCTACTGCTAGTGACAAAGCCAGAATTTTAGTTTAAGGGAAGCAAGATTAAATATAAAGGTACATATAAATTATATTTTGTTCTCGTCTTTTTTCAATTTTTTTCTGTGCCTAATATAAGAGTTGAAATTTAATAGTCACTATTATCCTTAAGGTATTCTAAATTCTAAGGTGATTATAAGTTTAAGTAAACATTTTAAACAAGTAAAACACATAAACATGAATGAAAAAAGGTAAATTAACAGAGAAGTTTTCATGCTAAATCTCTATTAGGGAACAAAAAATGGTGATCCAACTTTTTAAAATCTCTTATTTATTTTGCTACCTTTACTTACAGCCGGCTTATGATTGGTATATCATAAAGGAAAGAAGCAATTTTGACTTAATAATGTTAGAAATATTATTAAAAAAGAAAAGAATATACCTAGGTGTACAATACAAAGAATAATAACTAGATAATAACTTATGTGTGGCAACAAATGCATAACTGAGTTTGATGTGAAGCTTGGGGTGAGGTTAGGAGGGGCAATTACCCCTCCTCGACCCCCCCTAACTCCGCCCCTACCTACGACTACGAGAAGAGTCCTTCCCAATCTCACAATGATATGGGCCCTACCATGAGTCCCACGTAAGGGCCCACACCCAGAGTGAGAGTTGGGGGAGGAATCCAATAATTTCTCCAATTTCATGCTATTAACCTTTAGTCCTTTACCAACAACTTTTCCAATTTCTTTTTCCTTTTTTTTTCTAGTGGTTCATATAAAAAACATGAATACTTCCAAACGTAGTCACGCTCGTTAATAATTATCTTTTATTTTTTCCTTGAAAGGGAAATTAAGAAAATATAAATCATATTTTTTTCTCTCTAGTTGTGTCGGTTGCTCTATGGGTCCGTTTGGATTAAGTTTATTTTTGTTGAAATTGAAAACACTGTAGCGAAATAATTTTTAAATGTGTAAATAGTGCTGTGAGACCCATTTTTAATAAAAAAGTTACTAAAAAGTGTTATTTGTGAGACCCGTACACTGTGGGATCCATAAATAGTACAAGAATGCACAGTTTACTATAAAAAAAAAAAAAAAACGAAACGCAAATCCAAACCAGTACTATATGCATTTTGGTCAACCGCCGCCCCCACTCCCCAAACTGGTATTTTTCGGAAGTTTTTAGTTTTATATCAAAACTTTTCTTTTTCTTTAAAATATTTCAAAAACATTTCTTAGCGTCATCAGATGGATAAAGAATATTGATTTAACAAATACGATTCATAAAACCAAGGTAGTTTTGATGACAGAGAATATTGATTTAACAAATATGATTCATAAAACCAGGGTAGTTTGATGACAAAGAATATTGATTTAACCTTTTTTTTTTTTTTTTAAATTGATTTAACAAATATGATTCATGAAACCAAGGTAATTTTGGTGACAGAGCTTATAACCTGAAATGAATTTTGTACACCACATTAACATTTTTCATCCATTATATAAGACAATAAAAACCTTTATAAAATAATTTTGGATATACATGTGCTAAAGTGAAACATTTTAATTATAAAACGAATTTTAAAATAAATATCAAAAGTTGAGTACCATTTATCATTATATAATAATGTAACATTAACAATAATATAGAGTGACCTAAAATTTTCAAGGCCTTCAGAGCTCCTTTTTATTGAAAAATAAAGAATTATGTCGTCATACCTACGTAATAAAAGTGGTATCACCAGTCATAACTCATATCTAAATCAAGCACATACATTTTGATCATTCCAGACTAGGCAAATCAATGTACTACATGAATCTTAAGCCCAACTGTCATAGTCATAGATAGCGCAAATGCACAATCCAACCCCACAAATAATAATAATAAAAGAACCCTAAATATTTATCAAAGAATTACCACAATGCATTCCATTCTTACTGTAAATCAGAATCGTTTACAGCAACAAACCGTAAAAACTAAAAACTAAAAAGTTGTACTAACAAAACAAAAATTCTAATCTGAAATCTTAAGGCTCTCTTTGTCCTTTTGTAATTTCCTGTGAACCCCAAATTTCTCAAATTCATTTCTCATCATCTCATCATTAAAATCCCTCAAAAGTCTACAAACCCCATTACCCAAAAAATATTAAAATATTAAAAAAAATATTTGAAAAAAAAAAAAAAAAAAAAAAGCAAACCGACAAATGGTTAATTAGTAAATAACAACGTAATAACTAAACTAAAAAGTAAATTTCCAGATCTTGATCCGAAGATCTACCTTGCATTTGGCGTCAACTACGGAAGCCACCGACGGAGTCTTGGATTTCGGTGCAACCCCTTTGATAGTCTGACACGTAACCCTAATCCCCACCTTCTTGCTGTTTAGCCCTCCCATCTTCACCTTCACTTCGGTGTCCATCTGAACCTTCATGGGCACCCCATTTTTTCTCTTCAGATCCGATCTCAGAGAGGTCGCCGAATCCGTATCTAAGTCCTTTGACTCAGTCAGAACAGCTCTGAAGCTCGTCTCGTTGTTCTTGTTGCTCACAAAAGCTGGGATAGACCCATTAGCGAGTTGCACGGAGCTGGTGGAAAAGGCTGTGAGAGTGAAAGGTTCGTAGAAAAACACGATGTGGGAGTTGGGGTTTTTGGAAGTAAGCGTGAGGTTGAGTAACGAGTTCAGGTGGGCGGCTGAGGGGGAAGAATCCGACGTGGCGGCGGTGAGGTTGAGCTTGGCAATGCGGAGAGAGTTGATGGAGAAGTGTGGCTTTTGTGGGTGGTAGAGGACGTAGAGAGCAGAGCCAGCTATGGCTAAGAGGAGAGCTAATGCGAGCAAAACAAGAAGTGACCAAAAGCAGCAACAACAGCAGTTGATTCTGCGGCGGCGGCTGAGGCGGCGGTGGTGATTGCCGTACTGGGGTTGTGGGCGGTAAGGGTAGCGGGGCTGCTGCTGTTGGGGTTTGGTGGTGGTGGCGGCGGTGGCCGGTGTGGTGGTTGTGGGAATTGGGGTGGTGGTGTTGTTGTTGTTGTTGTTGGTGGTGATGGGCTTGGAAGAAGGGTAAACTCTGTCAGTCATTTTGTCAAACAACAACTGAGCAAACTGAGAGAAGTGGGAATATATCTTTCTGCGTCTGTGGGCTTATCACAGTCACACGTTGCAGTAGTTCTTCTTCTCTTCTCTTCTCTTACACACTGCGTGTGTCTGACTTGTATGTGAAGCAGTGAAGGAAGGTTGTTTTTTCCTTTAACTTTGTGTGTGATCTGGGAATTGGACATCTTACTCTTATTTAGATCCTACACGTAAGAGTTTTAGTCTTTAGCTTTTTTTTTGTCTGTGGTGCTTGACATGTGAATGTGGGGTCCTATCTTGCTTGGTCTTCGGATCAAATGGTGGGAACGGATGACCATGTTTGCTATTGATTAGAGAAAATTTTGGATGTAAGATTTAATTTTTAGTATATGAATATTTGATAAAAAAAATAATAAAAACTAATTGTGAAAATTCATGTGCATATTGTGAGTCTTTTGGCTTAATATTGTCATTTTCAATCTTAATTAGCATTATAGGTACTATTTGAACTTAATTGGCAAATTGAGGAGAGAGAAAGAATTTCGGCAACAGTGTTGTCGAAATTCAACAAAAATGAGGAGAGAGAAAAAGAAAAAGGGGAGAGAGAAAGCAGAGGAATTTCGGCAACACTGTTACCGAAATTTCTCTGCCCAAAATGCTGCCCGTTCAGTTAAAAAAAAAGCAATTGCGACAACGCCATTGTCGAAAAAGGAAAAAAAAAAATTGTTTTGGCAATTGTGGCAATGCCATTGCCGAAAATGGAAAAAAAAAATTATGAAATCTGTGAATGAGTAAAAAAAAAAAGTTGTCACGTACACAATATTTTTACAATATTTTCACAATAAATCACACGTGATTAATTATTATTAGTTCAAAAAATTTGTGACAAATTAATTGTGGCAATGGCATTGCCGAAAATGTAAAAAAAAAAATTATGAAATCTGTGAATGAGTAAAAAAAAAAGTTGTCACGTACACAATATTTTTACAATATTTTCACAATAAATCACACGTGATTAATTATTATTAGTTCAAAAAATTTGTGACAAATTTATTGTGGCAATGGCATTGCCGAAAATGTAAAAAAAAAATTTATGAAATCTGTGAATGAGTAAAAAAAAAAGTTGTCACGTACACAATATTTTTACAATATTTTCACAATAAATCACACGTGATTAATTATTATTAGTTCAAAAAATTTGTGACAAATTAATTGTGGCAATGGCATTGCCGAAAATGTAAAAAAAAAAAAAAAAAAAATTGTTTTGGCAATTGTGGCAATCCCATTGCCGAAATTGTAAAAAAAAAAAATAAATAAATAATATTTTGACAATTGTGGCAATCTGATTGCCGAAAATGTAAAAAAAAAATATATATATATATATATATATATTTTGGCAATTGTGGCAATCCCATTGCCGAAATTGCCAAAATATTTTTTTTTTTTTTTTTTTTTCATTTTCGGCAATGAGATTGCCACAATTGCCAAAACAAATTTTTTTTTTTTTTTTTTTTTTACATTTTCGGCAATGCCATTGCCACAATTAATTTGTCACAAATTTTTTGAACTAATAATAATTAATCACGTGTGATTTATTATGAAAATATTGTAAAAATATTGTGTACGTGACAACTTTTTTTTTTTACTCATTCACAGATTTCATAATTTTTTTTTCCATTTTCGGCAATGGCATTGCCACAATTGCCAAAACAATTTTTTTTTTTTCTTTTTCGGCAATGGCGTTGTCGCAATTGCTTTTTTTTTAACTGACCGGGCAGCATTTTGGGCAGAGGAATTTCGGTAACAGTGTTGCCGAAATTCCTCTGCTTTCTCTCTCCCCCTTTTTCTTTTTCTCTCTCCTCATTTTTGTTGAATTTCGGCAACACTGTTGCCGAAATTCTTTCTCTCTCCTCAATTTGCCAATTAAGTTGGAATAGTACCTATAAAGCTAAATAACATTGGAAATGACAATATTAAGACAAAAGACTCGCATATTGTGCTTTAATATATATATATATATATATATATATATATATATATATATATATATATATATATATATATATATATATATATATGTGTGTGTAAAACTTTATTTTGGAAACTTGAACTTTGATTTTTGCGAATACAAATCCTTTGTATCACTTTTTGTGTACTATTTTATGTTCAACCAAATACTACTTGTCATATTTTGATTTTACTTTATTTATAAAATAATTAAAGTTTAAAATGGAAAGCAGTCATACATATGGAAAGTAGTGATTGATGAAATATAGAGTGGTACATAAAAAATGATACAGAAAATTTGCATTTGGCTCTTGCCATTCACCCCACAAGAATTTTATACCTATAAAGTAACCATCACGCCAAAGATGCGCAATGGTACATATGGTATTGGTGGAACTTTGAAACTTGGAATCCAAAAACTCGAATTTCTATTACAAAAAACTACAATAATTTCTTTTGATTTATATGGAAAAAATAGTGAAGTTCAATTTTTTATAAAAATTATTATTCCATCTCCTAGATTCTGATAAACAAAATAAATACAATATAAAAAATATATTCTCTCCTTAATTATCCAATTGAACATTCCTAACCTTATGCAAAAAATAAATGAATAAATAAACATTCCTATTCATCATTCATCACATAATCAATTAGAGAGGTGATGGGAATTGGAAATGAAGAATTGATTTGGCATCCCAAAGGAAATATAAAAAGGTATAAAAGGAAATATAAATAGGTATAAAGACATGAGTCAAACAACAAGGCTTGGTTTATTGTGGCTAACCAATAAAAAATAACGACACAGGTTGGCAAATTTTTATATGGTAGATCTCAAACTACCAAATCACTACCCATAAAGGCAAATAGAACTCCCACCGACGACCCTTGGGCCCTTGATAGTTGTTCCAAATTTTGGCTTTGCTTTTGGTTGTACTCGTGTGACTAATTTGCTAACTAATCTCACTCGGTAATTGCATTAACTTGACTCCAAAGTCAAATAATTAGTTAATAATTACCCTATTAATAATGCTGCTTTCGAGGTTGAAACTTGAAAGTATGGCTAGCTGAGCATTGTGATTACAATTTAGTTAGAACTTAGAAGTGGCTTATATAATACTCCAACCAAACTCGTACCACAACCATCTCTTTAACCTACAACAATAATCTCACTATGTCTTACCAGTTACAACTCATCAAATTAAAACTCGTCACATAGATTAACTACCCTGATTTTTCCTAAATAATAATAATAATAATAACAAGGTTGTTCACACTACGTTTTCATAACAATGTTTAGATGACAAGTTGTTAATGATAAATAATAAAAAAAAAAAGTGATATTATTGGTGTAACCGTATGATAGATTAATGTCATTGTCATTTACATTTTATTGTGAAACTGTTGTACATATTAGCACTGATGAAAATAAATGGCAAAAAATAAAAGTGAGGAAACTTAGCATTAAGAGAGGAAGTAATATGACTGTACAAGTATTTTGTGATAATAATAGAATGTGTAGGAAAAATATTAAATTGCGTATTAAAAAATAATATATATATATATATATATATATTTAGAGAGAGAGTCTCGCCAATATTGCATCATTTGACTTCTTTATTTAAAGTGGGATACATGCTCATGAGAGAGACTGGTTAAATTAGGGAAAGACTGATGCATTTTACATCCCAATAAAGTTTAAGATTTGTTTGAAAATATTTGTTTGTTTAAACTTATATATAAGACTCTTTTTTTTGGGAAGAAAAAATAATGTTAAAATTTAAGGATTAAAATGATTAAAAAAACGAACATAAATGATTGTTCCACCAAACTATAAATTAAAAAAAATTAAAAAAAAAACAATAAATTTAAAGTTACAATAAAATTTCACAAAATAAAAAGTTTAGAAGGAGTCAGGGCTGGCTAAATGGTAGAGCAAGAGATGCAATCGTCTATGGCTTCAAGTAAAAAAAAAAAAAAAGACTCCCAAATTTTAACCAATAGGTTATTTATAATCAATAAATAAAATAATATTTTTTTACCAGATAAAAACAAATAAAAAATAGAGAAAAATGGAACAACCAGAATATTTTTTTATAACACTTTTACAATTAACACTAAGTAGCAGGTTGTTACAACCTTTTGTTGATGGCAAAAAAATAATTATAGTGATATTTTCAAATAGAAAACAAAAGGCAACTTAAAAATTAAGATTTGTTGTAAAAAATATTGTGAATGTTGTACTTCTAAAAAAAATAATAACAATAGAGTTTAGTTAGCAAACTTTTACTAGTTCTCTTCTAAGTCTATCACTAATACCACTCTTTTACTTACTATTATCAATCTACCACATCAATAAGTATGAAAAATTTTATCAAATTTTTTCTGTATATAAAATTTCTTTAAAAAAAAATCTATATAATTTTTATTAATTAGTAATAATTTTATATTTAAAATAAAATAATTAATTTTTAGCTGGCCTCCAAATGTATCGAGCCGCTCCTACCTTAATAGAGTAAACTGAAAGACCAAAGTCGAAATGCATTATGTGTTTCACATTGAACTGCCGACACTGAATAGATCTTGAAAATGTGGTGATGATAGTACTAGTGGGTAACACAGTTGTTTTATATTATTATTATTATTTTTATCTATGCATGCACTCCTCATTAAATTGAGCACCAACGCAGAAACAGCAGCAAAAGCAAAAGCAACAACAAAAAGTGAGCAAGATAAAAGTAAAGGTGCGGACCAAGAACAGAACAGGGAATATCATGTTAGGCCTAAATGGTGCAATACTGCAATGTTGAAGTTTATATTATTATGGTGGTCCGTGAGTCCTGACTTGACTCAATTCTCATATAATTTCTTTAAAGAATGAGAATGGTTAATGTATGTCTTAAAAATATTGATTTCATAAATATTTTTAAAATCATTTTATTAGAAAATTAAAAAAATAATTAATCTTTTGATAATTTTTTTTATATTTTTCATAGAATTTTGTATCAAAACTTTATTAAAAATTGTCCTAAAAGATAAGATTTAAACATATATAGTGTGATACCACTGATCTTTCTTGCCCAAAGGAGAAAGCCCGGGTTCGAGTCCTGTGGGCATGTGCCATCTTTATTGTAACAGCAGCAGTAACAACAACAACAAAATATTAAGGGAAAAAAAAAAAAAAACAACAACAACAACAACAAACATCAATAGGTTTCTTTTTTATTTAGAAGGGGTTTGATCTTAGGATGCTTATTCGACAAATTTTTTTCTTTATCAAATGAACCAAGTAAAATTCACTCCAACAATAATTTTTATTGTTATGAAGATAATTGTTCCCTATAATGACACGGATGTCATTGCTCTTCATACTACCAAAGTGGACCAAATTGAACGAATTGGACCAAGTGGACCAAAATGAACCAAAGTTGATCAAGTTGAACCGAAATGCTACACTGAAATGGTTCAACATGAGTTATAAATTGATAAGCCCAAAATAAAAAGGTTTTCCAAGATGCCCTTTAAAAATAGTACATTCAAGATGGTCTTCCATTTCATTGATCATGAGTATTCATAACTACAGATCGTAAATAAATTTTATAAAGAAATCTGTAGTTATGTTTTTCATCATCATTTTGATAAAGTGACCATTTCACTTACATTCATCATGGAGACCTCGCAACTAGAAAATGATGCTGGACAAAACATAACCTTGTAACATGGAAAATTAAAAAAACAGAAAAATAAAGATAGAAGACATAAGAGTCAGCATCTAGGCTTTGCTTTGGAGTCACTAAACCAAAATAAACACCAATAGGAATTAGATTCTTAAAAAATTAATAAAGAACAATACGAACTGTACAAACATTAGATACATCAAGGAAAGGATAGGCGCCAATAGGACCAACGAATCATCCAAAATTTAAAAAGATTTAGACTTATGTTTATAACATCTAAATCTATCGAGCATGAATGTGCAATTGTTGAAATCCCGGTACAAATGGTGAAAATACAAAAGCAATGGTGAAATACAAAAGCTTAGAACTGATCAAGCAACTGCAATCACTAACAATTGAATAAAATAGGATGTTACAAGTTACAACGAATAATGAAATTCAAAAGCTTAGAACTGCTTAAGCAATTTGCAATCATTTACGACAGAAATCAATGGAAAGTTACAGCCAGTTGCACTCTTTATCACTTATACTACAAGTTACACATATAGAGACTGAAAAACTATAGAACTGAATCGTAAAGATGCAGAATTATATATACTAATATACAACAACAAAAAACTTTAATCCCAAACTTTTGTGTCAGATTTGCAACAAATTAGTTAAGGTGGCCACATTTATTCTTTTCCTACATGGGCTATTATTTATAGAGGTAAATAAATTAATTCTATATAGAAATGCATTTTCTTGGAGCCACATGCAAATTAAGTGGCTAAAAAGTTTAAAGGATTTGCTTTTCCACAAATTGGGTTAGAGAAATCTCCTCCAACCAATGATGTGAAAAAGTATCCAAGTGTATTAAATCACATAGCTCATTAAATTATTTAAACAAATTATATGATTTATTTACTAAAAATACACATGAATGGTTGCTTGAATCGACACGTAATAGGTTGGAGGAATTTTCCTCAAACCAGTTTCTATCAAAACTTTAAACGTGTTAAAACAGAGATATGACGTCCACACAAGGACATGCATCTAGTCCACAATCCACATGCAAATACCAACACATTTGACCACTAATCTAGATCCATGACAATGTACTGAAGAACTATTGAAAATGCACGTTGAAGCATGCCTTGGTTGTCATGTAATGAAACCGAGAGTGATCAAATCTCATCATTGCCTTTGATGCTCGAAAATTGTATTCAACATTACTTGGCAGATCATAGTAGAATTTAGTACAACATATCATGGCAATCAAACTCAAAAGTTACAAAATATTGGAAGTATGATCTTCTCTGACAACTTTCATGTCTCCTTAAACCTGAAACCAATCATAATACACCAATTACAATCTGAAAGTCATAGTCATTTTCATTAGAAATTCATTAAAATAGAAGAATAAACAATTATACCTTTTCCGACTGATTATTTCCCCCTCCATGCAATGATTGGCCTGCTGTGAGTTAAAATGGAATGTAGAAAATCCACTTACAGCGGCACAAAGCAGAAAAGGTGTCAACCATTGCTTCTGAAAACCTACGCTGTAATAAGGGCAGTAGTTTTCTACAGTTCCTACATGCCAGCAATCACTAAGTTGTCACCAACCACGAGGTGAGAGCAATTCACCACAAATTAGACAAGGAATAAATGAAGAAAAACCTCTATATGCTTTCTAATTTTTTTTCAAAAATAACAGCTACAATCTCATTCCATGATCTGGTACTCAGCAGATTGGCAGTTGGCATTACCTATTGTCCTGCAATGGTAACCTCTGTTGAAAGCAAGATGACAGAACCAGCCTCGTATGCAAAATTGAGGCCACACAAAAGCATACAATTTCCTTTCCAACGCAGTTTTGATTTTAAACAAGCAAAAAAACCTTATGGTCCGTTTGGATTGAGGGAGAGGGAGGGGGAGTAGAGTAGAGTAGAGTAGAATAGATTTAGCACGAAATTAGCTTATTTTTAGTCAACTCTACTATACTTCCTTCCACTTCCTTTCCTTCCCCCCTCCATCTAAATAGGCCATTAGTGTTGGACAGCAATGAGAGAGAAAGATTTGTTGATTCCATATCAACACTGTTGTTCTTGGCAAAAAAGGATGATAAAAGCACTCATTACCTCCAATAATCTAATCCTCCACTGAAAATTCCAAGGTTTCCACTTACTTAGATAATGCACTACATAAGCCTTCATTGGTCATTTACTCATTCCAACTCTCTTCATGGACGTTCTTTATGATCGCCTAATCTGTCGTAAATCCCAATAACATGTTAGATCAAGGAAGATCACTTTTGTTTAAGGCATCAGCAAGTATATATAATCACAACAGTGCTGCATATTTGACCTTTTCTCTACACAGTAATTAGTCAATAGTTATCAAGTGAAGTAAAAAAGTAAATATACAAGTAAATTCAAAAAATTTATTTTCAAAATGGGAGTTGGAATAACAAACTAGGGTAACGATCATTAAAGCCCCACTGGCCAATCGGGCCCACTCTTTTTCCAAAAAGAACAAAAAAGGTGATCACACCATTGATATCACAAATTTGTTGTCTAATTAAATGGGCTAACAATTAAAAAAACACTAAAATCGAATAATTTCAGTTCCATGAGACACTAAAATGCCCACAAAACAATTTGTTTAACTTAATAGCTAAACTGAAGTACCTTTGAAATTTCATGTTTCTATACATGAGCATTATACTCAGCAGAACAGGGACCATTGCTAAACATAAATGCTCCAATGAGTGCCCACTGATAATGTAACGATTTACACGGTATATTTTCCTATCAGCAACACCTTCAAATTTGGCTAGAACGTGTATTCCTGTAACAAAGTGTTGCCAGATTTTAAATAAGCCAACAACCTCATGGGTAAGGCATGACAAATATATTGACAAGATAGTAGACATATCAGAATTCATAAATTCATAACTCTGATTAATTCCTCAGAAAGATATTATGACAGACCACAATTATTATTATTATTATTATTTTGTTGATGAGAAACTAACCAGAAAAATTTATCAAATAGAAAAAGAAAGAACAAAAAGAAGAAATTGAAATAACCAAAAAAAAATACATTCAAATCAAATGGAAGCTATTATTCACCCAGAAATGCATGCAAAGAAGAAGATAGGAAAAGAATAGGAAATTAGTGAACATCAGTTTCGAGGGGTCTGAAAGCAAACTTCAGTACATCCTTCTAATTACTAGAAAAGAAATCATTTCCCATGAATTGAGCAAGTGCCCTAGAAAACAAGAGCTAAATCTAAATTTTGTCAACCAAGAAACTGATACTTCCAGCAAAATCAAATCATTTCTGCATACGCCCTCCAATTACTCCAAGAATAAAAATTCACCTTTTTTTTTTTATGACGTGGAACCTCACATAAAAACTCCCCTTTTCTCTTCCTTACAGATTTACATTAAAGTAAAATATCCTCTAAAACCGAAAAATGCTCAATAAAGAATCACTTTATGCTTATCAGAATGTAAGACAGAAGTCTTGAGGCTCCTCCGGTGGGTTAATTCCTAGTAATTAGAACAATGCTAGAACTTCCATGAACTAATTTAACTTAGAGAACTGGATTTATACGACAAAAACTCAATCATTTCAACCATCCTCCACACGTGACATTATATATAGTTTTATACAAATATCTTGCAGGAGGCAAAGTGGCCAACTAAAGCTGGGAGAGAAGGTTTTTTTTTTTTGGGGGGGGGGGGGGGGGTAAGTTACCAAAACAGTCGACATCTCCTACGAAAAGCTTCTGCCTCATTCTCATTTAAACTTTCCTAAGGGCATCATTGGACACATTCAAGTAATTCAATTCTTCTGAAAGTTAAAATGTCACTGAAAAAAGTTCTATTGTAACTGATTCATGCACCTAATTATATTCTAATAGTAAATTCAGGTTTAATGATGATTCGTTTTAAAGAAATAGGTTTTAACTTGTGTTTTATGCACATTAATATACATGTATATGTATTTATACAACAAACATTATGCTCCTGTAGCTTGTCAGACATTTCTACCAATACCAATGAATTTCCACAGAAGTATTTGTTCACACTGTTCCTCAATAGGCATCTTATATTACTATATTTCTTTAGAAATAATTTTCCCTTCATTTAAGTTGCTCAATAACCAGATGGTTGCAGGAATTTCCCAGGGCAATACCGTGAAAATAAGTGGCTTGCCATGCTTAACATATAAGATGCAATACAGAAAATAAATATTGCAAGTACAGTTATACCTGCCGCAAAAAGCCAATATCTTGAGTGAGTATATTTAGGTCGGAACACATACATCATTCCTGGAATGGCTACCGATGGAATCAACTGGAATGCCATGCACAACCGAAGATCATTATATGTTCTGCAGCCAACTAACAATATTCAGCAGAGAACTTAGGTATATTTCAAAGCATACATACTTGAAGAAATTAGACAAAAAGAATGCATACTAAAAGGAGGGCAAATAACTTACATTCCGTAAGCTGTGCTAAGAAAAGCAAATAAAAGGAGGGCAAATAGAGAACTTAATCCAATCTTCTCCCCCATTCTTTCCACTATAAAACTAGAGAAAAGTGAGGAGTACGCAATCATCATCTGCACATAATGATGTACTATAACATGAGTCATGACCAAAACAAAAATAATAAAAGAATATCAAAATTAGGAATTCTTGAGGTCAAGTCCTATATATATTTTTTCCTTTTTAAGCCATCGATTACTCCATATGATTGCTCAAAAACTGAAGAGGGATTTTATGTTGACATTTTTGTGACAATCTGCTGTTTGTTTCTGAAATAATAAAACAGGAAAAATCTTACCTAAACTAAAACTCACCTAATCTAGGACAATCATTAGGCACAGATTTTTATGCTTCTCCAATTTTTTTTTTTTTTTACCATGGCTACAAGAGGCTCCACAATGATTACTCTTTTTGTAGGCAGGATTTGAACCCAAGTCCCTTATTCAAGGGCAAAAGAGTTTATTAGGGGAGCTAACTGATTTGAAACTCAATTGGGTGCACTACAGTGGAGGCCTTTTGTTACTAGAAAGTAATAAACATTCAACATCATCATATTTTCTTTTATCTCAAATTTTTAGAAATCAAACATAGGAAAAAATAAATTAAAAAAAAAAAAAAGTAATGTAAACAACTAAACTTGAGAGTGCTGTAACAGTATAGTAATGCTAACCGGAAACGTGTCCCACATTACTCTATTGTCATCTGGCTTCAAATGATAATAAGCAGACCCAAAAGCCACCCCTGCTGTTCCTGCATAGAATAGCACCCATCCCCATAGCTCTCCTCGCAAACTACACCAAATGCATTTCCAAACAAAAACCATAAATATAATCACCAAAAAGAACAACACCAACAAAAAACAATCACACAAAAAGGATAAAAAAGATGACCAATACATTATGTTAAAAAAGTTCCTTTGGAGACAGAGAACAAAACCCAGAACACCCACAACCAAAAATGGGAAATTTGTAATCACATTCAACGTATTAGGCACTCCTGTCAAACACCCAGATAACAAAACCACACAAATTAGCCAAAAAACCAAGCAATTACACCTATAAAGAAACATATAGAGAAATGGGTGATGTAGTGTTTGGTTACCGAGAAAATTGCGCATGTCAGCATAAAGATGGTGCTTTGGAGAGAGAGGGATTTTGGGAGTAGCAAACATGAGGCAAAGCCAACAAAGCAATGCTCCTCCCCATATCTGTGTTCTCTTCCCCCTCATAAGCTGTTGTTTCACCACCCACCCCATCTGTGTGTATTTTTGTGTATGTTATTAGATAGAGAGAGAGAGAGAGAGAGAGAGAGGGACAGTAAAAATCTGCACTTTCTTATTTGTTTTTCACAAAGTTATCTTTTTCCTGTCCCTTTGCGCACTGCTGGTTCTGCGCTTTCTGATATTCCAATGTCCTTTTTCTTTTCATATTCCTTTCCTTGCGTTTTTTTTTTTTTTTTTTTTGGTTAAATGTTACGTACACCAAATTCTCAGAACGAATATTGCTAAACTCAGAATTTATTTCCATTATAATCACTGTTTAAAGTAATTTAAGAAATTGAGAAAAGAAAGTGAATTTTGGTAACCGTGTTACTGAAATTCAACAAAATTATGAGAGAGAAAGAGAAAAAGCATGAGAGACAAAATTTTGAATTTCCACAATAGCATCACCGAAATTTCTACCGACTTAGAAACCAATTGTGACAATGTCATTACCGAAATAGGGAAAAAAAATTTGTGGCAATGCCGAAAATGGGAGGAAAAAAAAATAGTGGTTGCCAAAATCACATGTGAGGAATTAAAAAAAAAATGTGCCACATTTACAATATTTTTATAATATTTTCACTACAAATCACAAGTAATTAGTTATTATTAGTTCAAATTTGAATTTAACATTGAGATTAGTTTTTTAATCCAACAATAACAACTTGTCACTTAAAATTCGTTATAAAAATATAGTAAAAATTGAGTGCACATATCATTTCTCAAAAAAAAAATATATATATATATATATATATATATATATCATTTCTCAAAAAAAAAAAGTGTAATGGAATTGTGGCAATGGTATTGCCACAATTGCTACAAACTTTTTCCCACCTATTTTGGCAATGGCATTACCACAAACCAAAACTTTTTTTTTTCCTCCTATTTTGGCAATGCCATTGCCACAATTCCATTCCATTCAAATTTTTTTTTTTTTTTTTTTGAGAAATGATAATAGCACACAATTTTTACAATATTTTTAAAACAAATTTTAAGTGGCATGTTGTTATTATTGGATTAAAAAAGTAATCTAAGTGTAAAATTCAAATTTGAACTAATAATGTAAAAATGTTGTAAAACTATTGTAGATGTAACACTTTTTTTTTTTTTTTTAATTCCTCACATGTGATTTCGGCAACTACTATTTTTTTTTCCTCCTATTTTCGGCAATGGCATTACCACAATTGGTTTCTCGGTCAGCAGGTTTGGGCAGCAGGAATTTCGGTGACCTCAATTCCCTAAATAACTTTGAACAGTGACTATAATGCAAATAAATTCTGAATTTAACAATATTCAGCCAAAAGACTCAAATTCTCATATCACTTTTAAAATATTCTCCTTTTCCTTTTCTTTTTTTTACCCCTTTAACTGCATTCTTGAATGAACTTATTAAAAAAAATTTGTCCATTTTAGTATGAAAATTTACCTTTTTTTAGTTTATATATTTTCTTTTCAAAACATCACATAAAATTATCTATTTTATATTATATTTCATTAAAATATCATTTATTTAATAATTATTTTGCTTTTTCTGACACAACAACTAGTCAATCACCATATATTATCTTCCTTTATACTTAGGATACAATTAGATCTATAGCAATCATATATATTTATATAACTTTGCATGGCTTGATGTTATTGAATTTTGAACTTAGTTAGCTAAAATGTGGTAAATAGATCTTCTATCCAAGTTCATGATTAATACTTAATATTATGGTTTTAAAAATTGAATCGAATCATTCTAAAAAAAAACTGAATCGAACCAACCAATTCAACCGAAAATTGAATACCAATTTGGTCTTGTAAAAACTTTAAAAATAAAAATATCAAGAACCAAAACTAAAAACGGTTCTTTGACCGTATGGGTTTTTAAAATCATGTTTAATATAGCTGCTGTTGTAAAATGTATATTTCCCTCCCATTTTCTCTCTTCCCCCACCTTCTTGTCCTCTACTCTTCTCTCCCCCTAAACTTCAAACTAAACTAGAAGGGTTAAAAGTGTAATTTTGACTTCTTGAAGCAATTAAAAATATACTATATTTTATACTATCTTAATATGGAAACAATTTCAAATATACTATTGGTAGCGGTTTTTAAATATTGTCATTTTATTTTTAACGTTATAAAAATACATATTTAAGTGTTATAAAATTACGTATCAGAAGTATTATTATTATTTAAACACTGAAACTATTTAAACAACAGTGCCTAATACCTCCTAATCAATTTTCAAAACTTACAACTTTACATGATTGACAATGATGCTTGTTTGGATGAATTGATTTTTATTATTATTATTTTTTTTTTTTTATTAAGGCATAAATGTACCTTAAAAATTATGCTTTGTGAGCTAAAACTTTCCTTCATATACGTCGCTTCCATGGTTCCATCATCTCGTCCATCATATTTTTGTCATTGACATTGTTACCACATGTTGATAGAAGGAACAAGTTAACATCGTTACAACATGTCGATGGAAGGAACACGTCAATATTGCTATAATACTTAATACTGTAATTAAAATTTTCAAAATGAAAAAGGATCAATTTAAAGTAATTTTAATTTTTAGCCATTGAAATATTATTATTTTTATAGATTGAGAGAGTGAATTTTAAGATTTAATCAATTTTATGACCCAAAAAAAATCAGTTCTCTTTTCGTAATTTTTTTTGAGAATATTAATTAGTTTTAACAAACACACATAAAAAGTGACATTACACTAATAGATGGAGTATTTGCCAATGCTCTTCAATAAATTATGAAGAAAAAGATAATAAATTCCTCCAGTTATTTTCTGGACCGTTGGAATCAAGGCGGCTCGTGATACTCGTAGTCACAATCAAATCTATAAAATATTTTGGATATAGAGGAAAAAATTAATGGGCCACATTAAGTTGGGCCCCCACAGTGGGCCATCTCAGTTTAGTACGGTGGAGACCAGGCTGTACGCACTTAAGGCTATGAGCCTATGACTATTAGTTGTCCAACACTCCCAAGTCCCATCTTCCAACACATTATTTACCTTTTCACCTTAAATTTTACACTTTTACTATTCACCCGAATAAAATATATAGTGTATTATTTTTAATTTATGGCTGTATACCATTGACCATGCCACTGCCAAACCTAATTTTTATATAAAATGCTTAAGGATAAACTGTTACTATTTTGTTATAAATTATAAGTTACAGTTCAATTTCATTGTTGAATTATCGTTTATGTCAATTTAGATCTTGTATCCTTCCAAACTTTTGCTCTCATATTGGTAAGGATACAAATTAACCATAGATTGCATTGCTTACTTTGTAAAACAAAATTTATAGAAATCATTCCAATGAAAGTAAGGGTAAAGGTAACATTAAACCATATTCAAAATTTTCAGTAATTAAATTGAAAAAAATATAAGATAGTTTATGACCAATTTCAGATTTTAGAAACCAAAATCGTAGCTTAGCCACAAGCTATAGCAATTGTGTAAATGATTCATCACTAAAATATCAAATAATGCAATCCAAACTTGCCAAACTGAAATTGGCAAATCTAAGGTAAAGAGGAAAAAAAAACACCCAGTACCAATGGTTAGATAACCAAACAAAATTGATCCTTGAGACCTTGACACATTAACAACCCCGTAGAAATAGTTGGAAAAAAATTCAAACCTTCGAAAAGGAAAGGAAAGTGGCACTGCCCTGACCGACTGGTCATATTCCAAAGAGATAGGCATTAGCACTTAGCATTCTTCTGGAACTTGCCTAGTGTGTACATCTCGAAGACCTGTAATGGTGACACTGAGATCTTTTATTATTATTTTTTTCGGCTCTGAAAATAAATTATGTTGATTGGCCCCGACAGGGTCCTTAACGACGACTAATTGTAGAGATATAGAAAAATTCACAAATATGCTGAGGTACCGTTTCAATAAAATCTCCTTAATTTTCAGATTTTTCAACCACCCAAAAAAAAACACGGATACCACTTATGGAGATTACGACATGAATTATAATATTTATTACTAATAATAAAATGTATTGTAATGTAATAACTAAATATATTCATTAGTTTGGTGGTAAGTTATAACATTAGAATGAAACTTAACATTTATTTTTAGAAATATCTTACTCATACAATTGTATTTTCTTAAAAATTGTTATTTTTAAATTTAAGAAAGATATGTGTTATTTTTTATAATTTTTATTTTTATAATTGTTAGATATATATGGAAGGTTTGTTTATTTGGAAATATATTAAGTTTTGAAATTATTACACTTACTAGGGAATAGTTAATACAACATTTTAAAGATGAATAATTATGAGAAATGACATGTCTACAACATTTCTACAACATTTTTACAACAAATCTTAAATGACAGGTTTTTACTGTTGTTATTGTTAGGGCAAAAAAGTAATCTTAGTGTTAGTTTCAAATTTGAATCAATAACAACTAACTACCTATAATTTGTTGTAAAAATGTTGTAGACGTAGCATCTCTCAATAATTATTCCTCATTTTAAAGAATAACTATTCCTTGTAATAAAAACATAACCAAACTAAAGAATAAATAAATCATAGAAATAACTATTACGTTACAGTACCTATTACAGTCTACCAAACATGCCCTAACATTACCTATTACAGTCTACCAAACATGCCCTAACATGTCATTTTTCTTCTTCTTTTTTTTGGTTCAATACAGTTGTGATCTACTCTTTAGAAAAAAGAAAAAAAAAGTGTGACTTGTGAAATATGTTCAGTTATGTGTTTTTTTTATTATATTAAATTTCCCAAAATTATGGAATTTGAAAGGATTTTGATTTTGATTTTGTTTTTTGGGTTTACAGGGAAAAACTTACTCAAATGTTTATTTGCCACAAGGATGACAGCTTTAGCACATGGTAACATGACTTTGTGAAAGAGATTTTAGCAAAACACGTTAGGCATAATTTTTGAGATCATATAACATAATCCCCACTCCAAGCTGGACCTGGATCAACATCAAACATTGCTTCCTCTATAATCAGATCTCATCCTCTTTAGTTTTCAATTAATCAATTATTATTGAAATCAATGGAATATCAAGCCCCATTTATCTGAAATTCTTTTTTCTTGCAACCGTTTTAATAAAGCCGAAAGAAGAAGAAGAGTAAGAGAAGAAATATACTACAAATTTAGCAACTTTATTCTTGGCCAGACTCAAAAGCATTCTATTATTCTTCACCACTTTTACAATGCATTCATGATTTTTTTCAGAAGCCAGATTAAACCAGATATAGAGGGTCCCTGCATTTTCATCACAAGGACAAAACAAAAACAAAAAAGATTATTATTTTACTTTTATGTTTGACACTTTTGACTCCCATTTCTTATTTTCAGCTTATTCCATTTATGCAGTTTCAAGCTTTACCCTCTTTGTTTTCTCTTAAGCACGGCTGTAATTTGGATTAGCTTATTGTTACTTTGAGCTCAACAAGCCAATTAGAATAAGCTCCTCCTAAACAAGCTTCTGATTCTTTTAATTTTTTAGTTCATTGTTTATATATAGTGTTTTTTTCATCACCCTAAAATTTCCAGACTAAAACAAAAGCTTTTGTTGTTGTTGTTGTTGTTATATAGCTTTTTTAAACTTCATTTTTTTAAAATACAATTATTAAGTACAATTATGTTTTTGCTGACTTTATAAAACTAAACTTTCAATGAAAAACAAAATCCAAAAGTTCCAAACGCACAAAGATGATTGATAATAGGTCACCTCCTATCCAAGAAGTTTCAAGAAGACAACAACATTGTGGCATTGGTAGATTGAATGTCACTTCTTGCTATAAAAATATAATCCAGCCGCTAACAATAAGCATTTGTGCTTTAAGCACACCATTAAACTTTTATAATTTGGACCCACAAATGCTTAAAAGAAAAGTGACAAAGTGGTCCTTCAAATAAAACCATTTTTATCCTATTAAGGACCACAGACTAGTGACTTCTATGGCCGATTGCAGTTTTTAAAAGCTTATTTTAGTAGCTCCCACTCTTCAAGTAATAAAATATTCCACACATCAAAATGGTGTTATAGCGAAGTAGCCAAATAAAATCTCCCACGTGCAATATGACCAGCCACACCATATGATACGGATAAGCATGATGGAGAAGCCAAATTGACACAAACAAATACATATTGATGCTTTTATTATACTAAAATTGGTAATTAGTTTAGCATATTCTTTTTCCTGAAGACTATGACGAGGTTGTGGAAGACATATGGACCAAAATGGCCCCAATGCACAGCAAAATCTTCCCTGGAATTGCAGTACAGATGGACAAAAATGGCTCAAAACCATAGGCAAACATTTGTTAATTAGTGACTGGCAGGACCCTTCCATATTTATAAAATGATTGCTTTATCTGCAGACAAAGGCTAAATGTAACCTTTTTCTCCTAACTACATCATGGAAAAGAAATGGAAATAGACAAACTTAGTTAAGCATTTGAGTGCAATTCACAATTCTCTCAATTGAACTTTGACAATGTCAATCATTTGAGTGGTTGATGACTTGATGGTTAATACATAGTACACTGTACAATATATGAAAGTGGCCAGTGTATTATACTAATTGATCGTGCATCAACAAAATGTCCTTGATGTCCCTCAAATTAACAACCAAATTATACTAGTATGAAATTATGAGTAATTTAGTTAAAGAACTAATAATTGCACATGAAGCAAATAGTTCCAACAAGCATAAAAGCAATAGAATAGATCTACATCACATCCCCAATAAACCCCTTAACTTTTTTAACCAATCCCTTTTTTTTTCCTTTCTTGACTAAACAAAACATACCCTTACGTCTTTAGTCAATAATACAGAAACAAACCCCCAGAAAGTAACCAAATTTACCTTCACTTTTCTTCTTTACTTCCCACTCCAATTAATTAACGAATCCAGCCTCTGCAACTTCAACTGCTGCTTAAACTTGTTGATGAAATCATCAGCCTTGGCATCCACTTCTTCGTCCTCAGTTACACTAACTTTCCCTTCTCTCACTGTGGCAGGCCTGCGATTCTCAATACTGTTAATATCTTCCTCATCTTCATAGCGTGAAGACTCTAACTTTACACTCATAGACTTCTTTATCTTCTTTGTCAGCTTTGTTGGTACCTCCCCAGAGGTTGGCTTTGCATCAGACTTGCTCGTGTAAACATTAGCCCCCTTTAGCTGCATGTATATCTCATCCAGGCTCCGATCCTCTTGTTGTTCTTCTTCTTCTTCCTCATCTTGGGATAGCTCATCCAATTCTTCTAATTCTTCTTCTTGTTGCAGATGTTGTTGGAAAGTGTAATGGGTGTCTGAATCTTGGGTTTTGTGCAAAGTGGTGGTCTGGGATTGTGAAAAGTTGGAGTCTGGGGAGAAGTAGTTGTGGAAGTTGATGGACCTAAGCCTGTGAAGCAGAGAAGGAGATCTGGTAAGTTGGGGTTGTTCTTCTTGTTCTTGTTGATGGGTGTGTTTGAGAGTGTAATGGGTGTTTGATACTGGGGTTTGGTCAAAGGCTGTGGTGGAGGTTGGTTGTGGGGATCTATAGTAGTTGGAGAAAGACTTGAGCCTTTGTAACACAGATGGAGATCTATCAAGTTGTGGGTATCCTTGGTCTTGAGCTTCTTGTTGTTGTTGTTGTTGTTGTTGTTGGCGTTGTTGTTGTTGTTGTTGTTGGTTGCCTTGTCTTGAAGTAATGGCAATGGTGCCAATCATGAGGTTGAGGAGGACAAAGAGAACAGTGGGTGTGAACCAGCTGTTCATGGAAGCCCATATTGAAGGTATAAAGGAAGTGGATTCTTCAAACATGGCTTTTCTTTTGGTTAAGAGTGAAGGAGAATGAATTGCAAAGTTTAGGACCTGGGGACTTTGAGAGTGTGTGAGAGATAAGGAAAAGACTAAAGAGAATGAGGAGTAGGAGGGGGTCTGGTTGGAGGGATATTTTGGTTAATTAGTTGGGGGTGTTTTTCTTTTGTGAGGATATTCCCAATTATTTTCATGATCTCGAGGGACACGTGTCAATGTATGATGGGCCTGTGATACACTGACAAAAGAGAAGGGGTGTGGTGTGGGTTAGAGTAAATGTGAGGTTGTGGTTGGATTTTAATAGAGGGAGGTGATGGTGAGTGGTGACAGGCTAGGAATTGCAGCCTGGACTTAAAAACCAGACTTTTCATCTATTCTAGACCAGTTCCTTTGAACAAACAAAAGAAGAGAAAAATCTAGGTTAATCATTTGCACAACATTAATGCTGCATTTACAAAAAAATTCACAAAATTAGACTTAGACAAGTTTCATTAATTTCCCCTGCTGAACCCATCACTTTATCATCAATTTTTGATAACTTGCCACTTCAATCATTGTAAAACATTTTATAATATAAAATTGTGGCGCCAAAGTTTTAGGTTTTTTTAGGCTTTGTGGCTCCAAACTTCTACAAATACTTGCAAAAGGCTCTTCCATGGACAAGGTGACATGGAACACCAAAGTTAAACCAACTATTTGTACTCTACAACTGTTTCATTTTCTTTTCTTTTTTTTGTCCTTCATTTAATAATAAGTTTCATTAATTAAACATGTCATTTATTTAAGATGAGCAAATAATAGTACTACTTCAAAAGTTTAGTTTACCAAAAATTTAGTATTGCAATAATGTATAATATGATATGAATACGCATTGAAAAAAACCATATCCCTAGCTTGACAATCAAATCAAAGGGTTTTGGTTGCAAAACTTATGAACCAAAAACTAAATTAAAACGAGTATCAAACCAATCAAAATTGGTCCGAATCTTAATTAGAATCTATATAAGTTCAAGTAGAAAATTATGATCCCCATTTAGAACTCATTGATGGGATCTACTTCTTGTGACGGGGAAAGAGTACAAATGCAATAATTTCTCTTTAACTATAAGTATACATAAGTTGACGTATATTAATTTTGTCAATCATGTCAAGTCATGTATTAATGAAGGGTTATCCCTTCCTCATTTTTTGGTTAGTATTACTATTTTAAAAGACATAGAGTATGCAACAATTATTTAAAAGAGAAAACTTCTCATAAAATATTGATTTATTTTAAAATTAAAACTTTTGTGCTAAGATTATTACCACAATTTTGATGTGACAAATTATGAATGATTATTTATAACTTTTACATAAATCTTACTACCCTTTTTCACTATTTTTAATTGGTCACATCAAAATTGTGGTAAAATTTATGATACAAGAATTATATCGACAAATTTTCTCTAAAATATTACATAGACAACATGCTAGGAATTTCTTCTTGGCCTTTTCAAGCACTTCCACTTTGCATTGTTTAGGGCATTTGGATGTTTCTTTGGCATTATACATGTAACATGTCGCTGATGTTTTTATTAATTTGTTAAAATTGATTAGAAGCGCAGATTTATTTTTAAAAACTCACCAAACATACCAGACGCATACATAACTAATCAAACCACCAAAAATTTGCACACAGGTGTTTTAAGAACATTGAGCTATTTGGGGGACCGCACTAGGTTGGTATGGAACTTGCAATGTCATTGTCCCCATAATTATTATTATTTTTAGTTTGAGTATAGGCCGTTTGCGTAAAAATGAAGTTGTGTTTTGTGTTTTTGACTAGGTCTCATGGCATTGTTCACAACTCCATCAAACTTGTGAAAACGCAAGTTTCTAGGTAAATATTAGTCCCACAGCACTATTCATAACTTAAAAATTATTTTACTATATTATTTTTAGCAATAAGTTTTCAGTTTTCAGCAAAATAAATTGTATCCAAACAGATCTTAAGATTCCAAGAAGAATTGGTCATAAGAATTTTTTATATCGCAATAATTGGTTATAAACTAGTTTGATATAAATGAAGGGAGAAGTTAACAAATTCTCTAAGAAAATTGGTTTAGTAAATTTTTTAGAAACTTTTATTAAAAAAAATGACTTTTTTTTTTTTTTTTTTTTTACAGTTGTATTTATTTTTTATAAAGGTGTTGCTAAAATTTTTATAAAATGATTCATTAACAAATATTCTAAGGGCATCCGTTGACGGGACCCATAAACGAATAATTTATACCTATTAATATTATATGTTCACCAATAAAAGGAACTTGAATGATTTCCTCCTTCTCCAACTCCTAATAAACCCCATTAGGTTTTTATAAGTGGATTTTTAAATTTCAATGGCTAGTAGGTTTCAAATTGTAGTAAGACATGGTTAATCATTGAACTGCCCATTTTTGTTGCCATTTGAGATGAGGAATCTAATCAAATTAACTAACCTTCTGATGTTATTCTGGTATAAAGATTATTTTTAAAGATAACGATGAATTTACTCAAAGCCTCAGGGAAATGAATATCTAACTTATAAAAATATATTGAAGAATACTTACGTACGTGAAATCGTTTGCATGGCACATATTTTTATCAAGTATTAATAAATAAAAATGTTAGGTAAGAGTATATGTTTAGTTACTAAATTTGAGTCAAGTTTTATGTTAATCTTTAAAATTTAAAAAGTTTATTTTGACCATTCAGAAAATTAATGACATATTAAATTAATCTTTTTGTATTTTTGTTATTATAAATCTTGATTACGTGACAAAATTCGGAAAGACACGTTGTGTTTTGTTATGATGGCAGAATTACGTAAAAATTTGATACATTTTCGTTTCTAAAAAAAAAAAATTTGATACATTTTCAATTATCCGAAGACTAATAAAATAAAAAATCTTTGGACAAAAGTAGAACTTAACCCAAATTATAATTTTGGAGACTAATAGTATATTTTAAACCAAATATTACCATAGGTTGAACAGCAGTACAGGACAATAAACATTGACCAATTTTCCTAAAATCATTAATTGATTCAAATGGGCTTTCATATCCAAAATGTTTACTTCCGTGACTGTCTTGATAGTGATACTTTAACACATTCTGAGTCCCATGCCATGCCACCATTTACTCACTTGATTGGGCATAAAAACTGGGCTTGCCCTAGAAACTTTGGGCTCGCTATAAAAAATTCTAAAGATGGTGGTGTTGAAGCTCAGTAGTCAATTCAGACTTAAAGCTGAGCCCTTTATTTTGTATTGAACCACACACTTGGGCTTGACATGGGAAAGTGTAAAAGCTGACTTCACCTGCCTTTTTACTCCTTTTGGGTTGCAATTTGCCATATATATTCAGGAAAAAAGCCAAAATTAGAAATTGTCTTTTTTGTAATCCTTTCCTTTTTTTGGATGGACCTCTTCTAGGTCTAACTCAAAAGTTGTAAAAGATCAAGGTTCAAGTTTACCTTAAAAGATAAAAAAAAAAAAAAAAAAAAAAAAAAAATTGAAATCAAATCTCCTTTATATCCAAAAAGCAACTTATTGAAATTTTGGTTCGATTATAATAACTATCTTGGAATAGACATAGTAGATTCAATTACATCGTTTATGTATGTATGTGTGTGTATATATATTGTATTTTGAGATCTAGTACGGATAAAAGTGGGGTGTTATACACATTTGCATAAATTGAAATCATTTATTGATTAGTAAGTTTAAACAGTTGAATGAAAGTCTAGAGTTTCTATTAGACCCAACAATTTTTTTTTCTAGAGGTGAAGTTCATCATCTTGAGTTTGATCACACAAGGATTAAGATCAGGTGTAATACTCTCGAGTTTGATCACACAAAGTTAGAGATTAGAAGCAATTACCTACTTTTCTCTCACAATTTTTTTTTGGTTTCCTACGCAGTGAGATCCTACCACTAGCCATAAGGTGTTGTAGTTGCGGGGACTTTGTTAACTTTCTAACTTTAACATTTTTACTTCTTTTTAATATTTTTAATTTAATGGTTGAAATTAAAAGTTGCTTTTTACAATCCTTAACCTCATCCATTAATTGCAATTGCATTAGAGCATTACCATCAGATGTGTCAAATGCCAAATATTTGGCATTTGACACACCAAACACCACTATTCAAGCCTTATGAGGTGTTCCAAATGTGTCAAAATTTTACAACATGCTACAGTACTGTGATAACTTTGGCATAATACGGAACAATATAGCATATGAGTTTATTATTTTTTTAGTCAGCTTTCTCTCTCATTCCGATTAAAATATCTCTTCATCTTCACAGACCAATATCGGCTCTCTCTCACTTCCTTGTTCAACCATTTCTTTGCTCTCCCTCCCTCTACTCTACGTCACTGCCTCCCTCTTTGATGAAACCCAAGCTGGAGCATCAAGCCAAGCCGATCTCTGTTTCAGTGGTTTTTTTTTTTTTTTTAAATACCCAGTTCGATAGTGGGTGGGTTGAGATGGTGACGGGCATAGCAGTGGTGGTGGGTGGATCGGCTGGTGATGGGCGAATTGGTGGTGGTGACAATCTCTGTTTTGATTTGTTTTTGTTTTTGGTTTTGTTTATCTGTTTTGGTGGTTGTGATTTGATGGTGGATTCAGCGATGGTTGTGGTTTTTTTTTTTTTTTTTTCCCGGTGATTGTGGCTGTAACAATTTTTCTAGTTGTTGTTGTTGTTGTTGATGACAACGACGACGTCGGGGGAGGAATTTAATATATTATTTTAATGTGTTGTAAATATTATTTTAATGTATAGGATTGAAGAATAAAACATCTGATGAATGAGATATTGTAAAATGATGTGGTAAAATAATAAAGTAGGTTTTTGATGTGTCAAAATGGCATTTTTTATAAGAGACCTGATGTTAATGCGCTTAGGTGTTGATCTCAATCCACACACATGCATGGTCTTCTAAGTTTGGTATAACTGGAATGTGACACCAGAGGGGAAACACAAAACGCATCAATCCTCAAATGAAAAGGAACATCTTTTTTGCCTTTTACAAAACTTGCTATGCCATTGATTCCAAACTTCAGACGTGGGTTGATTGCTTGATTTCACTAAAATATAATAATCATTCTATTCAAGCTAAGATGATTCTATTATCTTTCAAATGAATAATTTTTAGGTACTTCCAGAGTATAGAGAATGATATTTCTTTCTCTTACATTTATGATGGGGTTCACTTATTAAATTTATGCTGAGGTCCACTATGAATGTCAGAGGAAGGAGCACAATTTCTTCGTACTCCGAGAGTATCTAAAAATTTTCCAAAATCATGATTGCTATTGCATATTGATCAAATAATGTGCAGATTTCATGCATATCCTAATTTCTTCTAGAGTGATCAATCATATTAGCAATGATCAAATTCCATTACAAAGGTGTTACTTGAATAGTACAAAACAAAAGACCCTTTTTTTTAAGGATACATCCATAGACATAGAGCGAAGCATATTTTGGACCATGGTTGTTAGATAGGTAGATAATGAGAAAATAAATGATGATATTAAATTACAGTCACATAAAAGTTGTTTAAAAAAAAGTTATGAAAGTAGGATATTTTTATTTGTTTATTTATTTATTTTAGAGAAGGAATGAGGACATCTTTGTAGGCTTGCACACACTTTTTTTTGGGGGGGGGGGGGGGGGGTTACTTATACACTGCTCTACAAACGACACAATTATATTGAAATCAAATACTCACTTTGTTAGCCTCTTAAGAAAAAAAAAAGTCATTCAGTGTATTGCCTTTTACCTAAAAATTTACAAGTTTCCATAACTATATTAATATTATTATTATTGTAAGAGCTAGAAATGTAAAGGCCCAAGCCCACTTAGAATAGTGTTGTTTGGATTCTCAAAACCAAGCCCAAACAATGAATTTTTAATAGAACGGGATTCTAAACCAAGTGCAACACTGAAATTGTTCTTAGTCTAAAACTAATAGAGCTTAAGTGAGAAATAGAAGGAAATGAACCAGGGATTCCAAGAAAATACTTCCTCGGGTAATTTCGAGGATGGGTCTTATATTGATCAATCAAGATGATATTGCTACACAGGGTATTTCTTTACTTTCTCACCAGTTCCTTTTTTCTTAGAAAATCTTCATCCAATTTTTCTGGAGGGTTCCTTTCCTTATATAGCTCCTTCCCTTTCATCCCAACCCTCCATCTGTACGTCTTAGGAGATTTCAAATGATACTTGTCCCATCAAGACCCTTTTGAAGGTGGTAGAGGGAGTTGTTAGCTGTGAAATTATTGTTCAGAGATCAATTCATCATTAATGCAACTAGTTAGGTTGTTGCAGAGTATTGAATGCGGAGGTGAGAGGTGTCTTCTTCAGGAAACTTCCTCCCACCACTCTTGCAGGTCTTACACCCTCCCGTTGCTATCCCTTGCCTTGTCCTTGGGCTTTTAAGGGATTTCAGTAGCCCTTTGGCTCTCTTGTTCTCCTCGGGTAGGCAGAGTCCTTGGAGTTTACTTTTCTTGGTCCTTGACCCCCCACAATTATTAGTATTATTAATTTTTTTTTTAAGTTAACTTTCTTAATATAAACTTTAGTAAAAGACTAAAGCTGAGCCCTTTATTTTGTATTGAACCACACACTTGGGCTTGACAAGGGGAAGTGTAAAAGCTAACTTCACCTGCCTTTTTACTCCTTTTGGGTTGCAACTTGCAATATATCTTTATTCAGGAAAAAAGCCGAAATTAGAAATTGTCTTTTTTGTAATCCTTTCCTTTTTTTGGATTGACCTCTTCTAGGTCTAACTCAAAAGTTGTAAAAGATCAAATGGTAGGTTCAAGTTTACCTTAAAAGATTAATAAATTAAAAAAAAAAAAAATTGAAATCAAATCTCCTTTATATCCAAAAAGCAACTTATTGAAATTTTGGTTCGATAAGAACAATCTAGGAATAGACATAGTAGGTTTAATCGCATCGTTTATGTATGTATGAGTGTGTGTGTGTATATATATATATATATATATATATATATATATATTGTATTTTGAGATCTAGTACGGATAAAAGTGGGGTGTTACACACATTTGCATAAATCGAAATCATTTATTGATTAGTAAGTTTAAACAGTTGAATGAAAGTCTAGAGTTTCTATTAGACCTAACAAAAAATTTTTCTAGAGGTGAAGTTCATCATCTTGAGTTTGATCACACAAGGATTAAGATCAGGTGCAATACTCTCTTAGTTTGATCACACAAAGTTAGAGATTAGATGCAATTACCTACTTTTCTCTCACTTTTTTTTTTTTTTTTTTTATAGTTGTTGTTGTTGTTATTGTTGTTGTTTCCTACATGGTGGGAGCCTGCTGCTGGCCACAAGGTGCTGTAGTTGCTGGGACTTTGTTAACTTTCTAACTTTAACTTTTTTACTTCTTTTTAAAATTTTTAATTTAATGGTTGAAATTAAAAGTTTCTTTTTACAACCCTTAACCTTATCCATTAATTGCAATTGCATTAGAGCATTACCATCAGATGTGTCAAATGCCAAATATTTGGCATTTGACACACCAAACACCACTATTCAAGCCTCATGAGGTATTCCAAATATGTTAAAATTTTACAACATGCTACAGTACCGTGATAACTTTGGCACAGTACAGAACAATATAGCATATGAGTTTATTTATTTTTAATCGGCTTTCTCTCTCATCCCGATTAAAATATCTCTTCATCTTCACCAACCAATATCTACTCTCTCTCTCTCACTTCCTTGTTCAACCATTTCTTTGCTCTCTCTCCCTCTACTCCACGTCATTGCCTCCCTCTACGACAAAACCAGGTTGGAGCATCAAACTAGGCCGACCTTTGTTTTTTTTTTTTTTTTTTTTTTTTTGTGTGCAGTGATTTGATACCTGGTTTGGCAGTGGGTGGGTTGAGATGGTGATGGGTGAATCAGTGGTGGTGGGTGGATCGGCTAGTGATGGGCGAATTAGTGGTGGTGCCGATCTCTATTTTGATTTGTTTTTGTTTATTTGTTTTGGTGGTTATGATTTTATGGTGGATTTAGCGGCGGTTGTAGGTTGATTTTGGTGGGTTTTTTTTTTCCTGGTGATTGTGGCCGCAACAATTTTTCTGATTGTTGTTGTTGTTGTTGTTGTTGTTGATGACGACAACGACGATGGGAGAGGAATTTAATATATTATTTTAATATGTTGTAAATATTATTTTAATGTATAGGATTGAAGAATAAAACATTTGATGAATGAGATATTGTAAAATGATGTGGTAAAATAATAAAGTAGGTTTTTGGTGTGTCAAAATGTAATTTCTTATAGGAGACCTGATGGTAATGCTCTTAGGTGTTGATCTCAATCCACACACATGCATGGTCTTCTAAGTTTGGTATAACTGGAATGTGACATCAGAGGGGAAACACAAAACGCATCAATCCTCAAATGAAAAGGAAAATCTTTTTGCCTTTTACAGAACTTGTTATGCCATTGATTCCAAACTTCAGACGTGGGTTGATTGCCTGATTTCACTAAAATACAATAATCATTCTATTCAAGCTAAGATGATTCTATTATCTTTCAAATGAATAATTTTTAGGTAATTCCAGAGTATAGAGAATGATACTTCTTTCTCTTACATTTATGATGGGGTCTACTTATTAAATTTATGTTGGAGTCCACTATGAATGTGAGAGGAAGGAGCACAATTTCTTCGTACTCTAAGAGTATCTAAAAATTTTCCAAAATCTTGATTGCTATTGCATATTGATGAAATAATGAGCAAATTTCATGCATATCCTAATTTCTTCTAGAGTGATCAATCAAATTAGCAATGATCAAATTCCATTACAAAGGTGTTACTTGAATAGTACAAAACAAAAGACACTTTTTTTTTTTAAGGACACATCCATAGACATAGAGCAAAGCATTTTTTGGACCATGGTTGTTAGATAGGTAGATAATTTGAAAATAAATGATGATATTGAATTGCAGTCACATAAAAGTCGTTTAAAAAAAAGTTATGAAAGTAGGATATTTTTATTTGTTTATTTATTTATTTTAGAGAAGGAATGATGACATCTTTGTAGGCTTGCACATGCTTTTTTTTTTTTTTTTGGGGGAGGGGGGGGGGGGGGGTTAACTTATACACTGCTCTACAAAAGACACACTTATATTGAAATCAAATACTCACTTTGTTAACCTCTTAAGAAAAAAGAAAGTCATTCAGTGTATTGCCTTTTACCTAAAAATTTACAAGTTTCCATAACTATATTAATATTATTATTATTATTATTATTATTATTGTAAGAGCTAGAAATGTAAAAGCCCAAGCCCACTTAGAATAGTGTTGTTTAGATTTTCAAAACCAAGTCCAAACAATGAATTTTTAAAAGAGCGGGATTCTAAACCAAGTGCAACAGTGAAATTGTTCTTAGTCTAAAACTAATAGAGCTTAAGTGAGAAATAGAAGGAAATGAACCAAGGATTCCAAGAAAATACTTCCTCGGGTAATTCCGAGGATGGGTCTTATATTGATCAATCAAGATGATATTGCTACACAAGGTATTTCTTTACTTTCTCACTAGTTCCTTTTTTCTTAGAAAATCTTCATCCAATTTTTCTGGAGGGTTTGCTTCCTTATATAGCTCCTTCCCTTTCATCCAAACCCTCCACCTGTACGTCTTAGGAGATTTCAAAGGATACTTGTCCCATCAAGATCCTTCTAGAGGTGGTAGAGGGAGTTTTTAGCTGTGAAATTATTGTTCAGGGGTCAATTCATCATTAATGCAGCTAGTTAGGTTGTTGCAGAGTATTGAATGCGGAGGTGAGAGGTGTCTTCTTCAGGAAACTTCCTCCCACCACCTGTGCAGGTCTTACACCCTCCCGTTGCTATCCCTTGCCTTGTCCTTGGGCTTTTAAGGGATTTCAGTTGCCCTTTGGCTCTCTTGTTCTCCTCGGGTAGGCGCAGTCCTCGGAGTTTACTTTTCTTGGTCCTTGGCCCCCCACTATTATTATTATTATTATTATTATTATTATTATTATTATTATTTTAAGTTAACTTTCTTAATATAAACTTTAGTAAAAGATGTGTTGAGGTCCGAAAAAATCACAATGATTGTACCAAGGCCCAAAACAATGCAAAAGATTGAAATCCCGGAAAGTAAAACATTTGGGCTTCCAATAAAGAAAAAGGAGGAGGGGTTCAAACCCATTAACGGTCCATAAGGAGGGACCCAAATCCATGAATGGGAAAGTTTCGGACCTCATGAAACAAAGGAAAGAAAAAGCCCAGCCCAACCCAGCCTTCAAAGGTTAGAAAAATCGCTGGGGAGCCCAGGAAAATAACTGGGCCAGGATACCTGGGGATTCCTAGGAGTCTGGGATTCTCGGGATATGCAACAAGGCCGGGTTGGGATTAAGATAGTTCAAGGGGGGCATGCCAAGAAATACAAAGAATAAAAACAGATATGTCCCTATCAGCTACCCAATAATGGGGTCAAAGGGCTTGGGAACCAAGAATTCATGAGTAAGGGTTTAGTATTTCGGGGAATCCAAGAAGAAGAACCATGAAGGAAGGTGGCTTGGGATCTTTCAGCCTGGCAAAAAGGAATCAATTCACTTGGGAAAAATGACAAAAGGGAAAGCGGCCAAAAAGTGGGTCTGAAGAAGTGGAATCTAGAAGCCTTGGAGAAGGAAATAACAAAAGTCAGCTTTCTAGGACCCCCTCAAAATGGGAAAGTCAGCAAGGGGCTTTTTGAAGAAGGAACCTCAAAAGAAGAAAATAATGAAGAATAAGGAAAGGACCAGCCACCAATGTTACTGGCACAACATTGATTCTAGTATTCAGGAGAGTAAATGAAGGGAATCAGTGGTACCCTCGAAACCCTAGGATGACACTATAAAAGGGGAAGCAGCCAATAGTGAAATTCATTCAACCACAATCAACTAAAGTAAAAATACTTGAGAAAACTTTGACGGAATTCAAAAGGGGAGAAAAGAGAGGGAAAACAGCATTCAGGATCCTCAAACAGCCTTAGAAAACATATTCAGATCCAAAAGGATTCAAACTTCATAAGTCTTAGAGGCCTAAAGAGCAATTTAAGTCTATGATTTTTGAACTTATTTCAACCTTGTAACATGTCCTAGTAAGCATGAAGTATCACAAAACTTAAGAAAATAATAACGTTTTTTTATTTTACTTTTCTTGCTCATATATCATTCTTTATTGTCCTTTACTGTTCATACATATATGCTTGTTGTATGTTAGTATGTATGTGTTGTAGGATCTGTGCTTTGTGCAACATTTGGTTTGAAATCAATTCAATTTAGTTGTGGTGAACCAAGCCTAGTCCCTTAAAACATAAAACATCAAGCCCAATATCCTTGTTCTTTAACTTGGGCCTGTATATTGTTTTACAAAAAAAAAGAACTCACACAAAATGAATATTGACTTTTTTTAATAAAGTAAAATAATAAGTTAAGAAATTCATTTTAGGACTTTCCAAACTAAAATAAAGTCATTTTGAAACAATGTACCATCCAAAACATGTAGTTGCAGTACTGTAGTGTTTGTAATTGAATTATAAGTTGATTTTTATTGCTTATTTTAGTATTATTTGCGAATTTCGCATAATTTTATTATTGTAATTTTATTTTAAATAATTTAACTTTCAATTATTTTAGAATAAGTTTATTTTTAAATTTTTTGGTCCTATATTAAGAAAAATTACTAGAAATAATAAGTAATTTTCAAAATGGAAAAAAAGAAGAAGTTAATATATAAAAGTAAACAAATCAAACAGGAAGATAGTTGAGAACTTATAAGGAGAGAGAATGTTAGGCACACACAAATGTCGACACTATCGCGCTCATTCTCATCCGAAAAGTTGCAACAAAAGGCTTCTTCTTCCTCTGTTGCCCCTAACCTTTCGTCAAAAACCTCAAAATATGTCGACACTCTCTGTCTCTCTCTCTCCCACATTAGCTCATCGAATTTCGACACCAAACTGTACGCAGAATCAAATTGGAACAAAGCGCCCATACGCCACAAAGGCATTATAATAAATAACACACTACTAGTCTTCGATTCCCACCGATCACTCCAAAGTCTCTCTTTGAAAAAAAGCATAAATCCGAGATTCTAGTCATCTCTCTTCCCATGTCATTCATCGAGGTTCATTCTTCGAGACTCTATCTCTCTCTCTCTCTCTCTCTCTCAGAGTCAATTTTGTTTCTATTTTTTATTAATGATGACGTTTTTGTTTTTGTTCTATCCAGGATTTCTGGTCCCTGCTCTGTCTCGAAGGGTTCAGAACAAAACTCCAAACTTTCTCAGGTAAATTCAATCCCCATCACCAAATTGAACTCAATTTCACGAAATTCTTTCCCTTTTGGCTATTGGGTATTCGATCATTCAAAAAACCCAATTCAAAAACTCAAATTTTAACCCATATTTGATTCTTTTACTCTGTTTCTAACATCTGGGCATTCTTGTTTTTTTGCATCGAACATCAATAAAGACTCGATCTTTAGCACAGTTTCGGAATCCATGTCGAGCGCGAGCTGTAAAGATGGCGAGTTAGAGAATTGCCGAGACGAGTCAACGGCTTTGATTCTCAAACTCGTGGCCATAGCTTCGATTTTGATTGCTGGAGTGGTTGGAATCGCGATTCCACTCGTGGGAAGGAACCGCCGATTCCTTCGTACCGACGGAAATGTGTTTGTTGCGGCGAAAGCTTTCGCTGCCGGTGTAATTCTCGCAACCGGGTTTGTCCACATGTTGTCGGGCGGGTCGGAGGCGCTATCCGACCCGTGTTTGCCCGAGTACCCGTGGTCCAAGTTTCCATTTTCTGGGTTTTTTGCCATGGTGGCTTCGCTGGTGACCCTATTCGTTGACTTTGTTGGGACCCAGTATTATGAAAGGAAACAGAGAGTAATTGAGGAAAAGATCAGGGTCGGGTCGCAGGATCCGGCTTTGGAGAGTGGGATTGTGACGGGTTTGGATGCGAATGGTGGGAAAGTGTTTGGAGAAGAAGAAGGTGGTGGAATCCATATTGTGGGGATGCATGCACATGCGGCGCACCATAGACATTCTCATCCACATGGACAGGATGCATGTGATGGGTACGTGAGTGATCATGGACATGGACATGGGAATGGGCATGGGCATGGGCATGGGCATGGGCATGGCCATTCTCATGGGATTGATGATGATGAGGAGGATGGGGGGGTTAGACACGTCGTCGTTTCACAGGTATGTGTGGGTTTGGTTTTTTGTTTTACTGTGTTTTTGTTTGGATGTTCATTAGTGATTTTAATTAGTGCTTTGATTGTTGAGGGTGGGTTAAAAGTGCTAGTAGAAGTGTGGCTGGTTGAGGTGGGCCTATAAATAGTACTCTACCACGTTCAAAGGTAAATGTGGGACCTAGTTTTTACCAAGTTATTGGTAGGACCACAGGTCCACAAACATTTGGTTCACTTTTTTTTCAGCAAAAAACATTTGGATCACTTTTGATAATAAACGCACAAACTTTCATGAAACTTTTTGTATTGCATAACATGTTATGATAAACTTTCATGACATTTTTTAAGGTTACACAAATATTGTAATATCACTTTCACATAATAAATATAATATGTTTATTGTATATATTTAAATTTTTTTTTTTGTTATTATTTGACTTATGCTTTCAATTAGTACCTTATTTTGAGCGAGTGAATTTAGAGAAAGGTGGTGGTGTTATGGTCCTAATCCTATTGGTTGTGTAGGGTGATTAGGGTCTCACTTATTTTGTTTGCCAAGTCATAATAAACTTAAGTGAGCATGATGAGTTTAATTCCTATCCTCTTGTTGACATTGTGTATGGCTCATTCTTTCTTTATATCTTTGCTAAAACATCATTGTTGTCTAAGTTGAATAACTCTGTTTTGGAATGTAGTTTGTGAGTTCATTTCATTGTTCGATTTGGTCAGGTTGGTGATCAAACAAATTTGACATGTGTAAGTTTGAAATGCTTCTAATTGGACCAAAACAAATGAATGTCAACAAACTTTTCCTCCTTCCTCGACCCTTCATATTATAAGCCAATTCAGCAATAGCGTATGGTACTTTTACACGGTCCTAAGTAATTTAATTACTGCCCACACCTTCACTGTAGTTGTTGGTTTAGCTTTCAGGCTTTGTTAGTTTCAAAGGAGAACTTTGCCAATGCCTCTCAATGTACCATGTGTTGTAAATTGTAATCTGCATATGCTTTTTCATTGGAAGGATTAGTCTTACATTCTGTATATAAGATGGTTCTGAGAACTTTTAACAATCATTGTGCAGATTGAGTTTCTAGTAGCTACTAATTACTTGACCAATCAAATTGTGTATATAATATTTCCAAACCTTTTCTTTGCAGGTTTTGGAACTTGGGATTGTATCACATTCAGTTATCATTGGACTATCACTAGGAGTTTCACAAAGTCCATGTACTATAAGACCCTTAATTGCAGCATTATCCTTCCATCAATTCTTTGAAGGATTTGCACTTGGAGGTTGCATCTCCCAAGCCCAGTTTAAAAATCTATCAGCAACAGTGATGGCATGCTTTTTTGCCCTGACAACCCCAGCAGGGATTGCTGTTGGGATTGGCATTGCTTCATTCTACGACCCGTACAGTGTTGGCGCTCTGGTTACTGAAGGCATCTTGGATTCAATGTCAGCTGGCATTTTGGTTTACATGGCTTTGGTGGATCTAATTGCTGCTGATTTCTTGAGTAAGAGGATGAGCTGCAACTTTAGACTGCAAGTAGTATCTTATTTTACACTCTTCCTTGGGGCTGGATTGATGTCTTCATTAGCAATTTGGGCTTGATTATTAATATATTGGTTTAGATTTCTCGCTTTTTGTGTGTAATTGTGGCAATGCATCAAAATTCTTTCTTTTTGGATTCTCTTAGCAAGGAGAGAGTAGGAAGAAAAAAGGTTTGTAGTCATAGCTTTTGATTAAAAAAAGAAAAGAAAAAGAAGAATACTCTTTTCCCCATTTTGTATTGCTGACCAATATATTCCCCCCACGTGATAAATATTGTTTTTAACTTTAATGGTTATTTTGAGTGCTAAATTATTCCAACTCATTTTCCAATTGCACGTGGTCATATTCAGCATTTTGTACGAGCACAGACTTATGCCATCTTGAATGGTCTTGGTCTGTGTGGGTTTTTCCTAAAGCTTGTAGTAATAGAATTCGAGAAAAGGATTACCAAATCTGTGATGTATTCCAGAATTTCTAATCAAATTACATTCAGGTTATCTGTAATTGTTTATATAACCCTGATCAACTTAATATATTTTGGATGTGAGACTCTGAAAGTCATTCCATCTAATCTAATATATGATCTATCTGGGATATTACAACTTAATTCAAAAATGATTTCTTTTATCTTTGGATTATACGGGATTGCATTAAAGAAACTAGCACCCTACAATGGAGCATAATGTAAATCAAAAGTGTCTTTTAAGGACATAAAATATATTTGAGCATAATATAAATCAAGAGTCTTAGGCTTGTTTGATTGGAGAAGTGAAAAAGTAAAATGATAGAAAATTGGTGGAAGGATGGAAAAGTAAAATGATAGAAAAAATTTAATTTTTTCTCGTATGTATTTGGTTGGACGTGTAGAGAAGTAGAAGGGATGAAAAATCCTCTTTTTTTTTTTGGTTGAGGAGAAAAATAGAATGATAAAAAATGTAGTTATATAAATTTACTCTTAAACTCTTATTACATAATATGTAAGAAATAATTTATTTGTACTAATTAAATAATATAAAAATTAACACACCATACATGTAAATTTATATTATTTTTCTTTATTATTATAGATAATATAATCTATAATATATATATACACACACCACATTGCTGGGTGGAAGCTAAAAATAAAAAATAAAAAAAACTAGGCAACAAAAAACGTAGAGATATTATGAAAGCTACAATGAAAAAACTGGACAACAAAAAACCTCCTTTGTGCTGTAGAAAGAGAGTGATGACAATAATGGGAAAAAAAAAAGAAAAAAGAAAGAAAAAGAGAGAAGGATCGGAGACATTGCTGTAGAGAAGATACAAACAAAGCGAGGAGAGGCATTAGACGTGCGGGCCTAGTAAAGCTAAAGAAGAGCATGGGAAAAGGAAAGGCCAGCTTTCAAGCCCATCAGCAAATTTTTCCCCTCTTGTGGATCAGTCTCCAACCTTCTCTTGTGGGCTAGGGTCTTCGGGGCCTAATCAGCAGAATGTTGAGAGTGTGGGCCGGTCTGGCAAAGAAATGAGCAAGCCCAAAACCGGTTCTGTTAAGGGCAAAAAAGAGATAGCACGCAATAGGGCAAGTGCTGCAGCTACTTCTACCACATTAGACAAAGCAACTTCTAATGTTGCCATTTCGGATAAACCAAGGTTCTCCATTCCCTCCAATTGGTCTTCATGCATATCAAATATTCGATCTGAGATGAACGGTGAGTTCAAATTCGGTGCAAAGCCAGACAGCAATGTGGGTGATCATCGTGATCGGAGCAGTTGTGGAGATACCGTTTGGGCAGAAAATCTGAGCTTAACCACTAAGCTTGATCATGGGTTGGTTCAAAGCATGGATGTCTTGTCCATTGAACATGGGCTTGGGAGCACTTCCATTGACAGAGGCGAACTGGGAACTGTTGGAAGATCCGTGGTGGATAATCGGAACAGGCACAGTAGTGATGAAAATGGTGACTGCGAGGCGGAGGCTGGACAAAGGCCAGATGAAAAAAATGGTGAGGAAGACTGGATGGAGTCTGATGGAGGAAGTGATTTTCCTACCTCCAATTGATGGGTGTCCTATCGCCATCCTCTGTGTAGTCATGAATATTATGGCGTGGAATTGCAGGGGGGCTTCCAAGCCCTCTTTTCAGAATCATGTTAGGGATTTGGTGCATAATCATGATCCAGCCATTATGGTCGTTATGGAGACCCGGATTGGGGGTGAGCGGGCTAAGGAAATCTCTGGCAGACTTCCTTTTGATGGGGCCATTCACACGGACACTATTGAGTTTGTTGGTGGTTTATGGCTTTTGTGGAATTCCGACAGAGTTCAGGTCACCCAGTTGGCTTTGCCGGAGCAAGAAATCCATGTATTGGTCAAGGTACTTCCTTCTAATTTTGAATTTATTTGTACTGCCGTGTATGCTAGTCCTAGATTCCATGAGAGATGTGTGTTGTTGAATAATTTAAAAAATGCTGCCAACCTTCATGATAAACCTTGGGTTATTGTTGGAGATTTTAATGAGGTCCTGTTGGAAGGTGATAAATATGGGGGTAGGAGCATTAGTTCTAGTAGGTCTCTGCTTTTTAAGGAGTGTCTTGATCACTGTTTTATGGTTGATATGGGTTTTGTTAGGCCTCGTTTTACCTGGACAAATAAAAGGAATTTTTCTGCTCTTGTTCAAGAAAGGATTGACCGGTTCTTTGCTAATTCTAGCTGGTATGCCTTGCATCCGGATACTAGAGTTACTCACCTCACTCGATGTGTTTCAGATCACTGTCCGATTCTCCTTGAGACCAATCCGTCCAATAGGGTGTTCCTGCCTAGGCCTTTCAAATTCCAAAGTTTTTGGCTATCAGATTTATCTTTTCCGGGTTTTGTCAGAGAGGCTTAGGGTAGGGCTAGAACCCTTCGAGAATCCGTTGAGAGTTTTTCTAGGAAAGCTACGGATTGGAACAAGAATCATTTCGGTAATATTTTCGGAAAAAAGAGGAGAGTTATGGCTCGCCTCAATGGCATCCAAAAAGCAATAGCTAATCACCCGTCTCATTCTTTGCTTGAATTGGAGAAAGTGTTACACAAAGAGCTTAATACCTTCTTAGATCAAGAGGAGGAGTTGTGGGTGCAGAAATCCCGTATTAACCGGTTCATTGAGGGTGATTGTAATACGACCTTTCACCATTTGTCCACTATTGTTAGGAGAAGGCGTAACAAAATATCTTGTATTAAGAATGATATGGGGGAGTGGATTCTCAGTGAAAATGGGGCTATGAACCACATTAGAAGGGGGTTTGAGAAGTTGTTCACAACTAGTCTTGACTCTGCTTCTCTCAACCCCTTGCAGCCTCAATGGTGGCTTAATAGCCTTTCTGACGAGGAGAGATCCAGCTTGGGTGGTATGGTTACGGATGCTGAAATTAAAGATGGCCTTTGGGCTCTGAAAGCTTTTAAAGCTCCAGGTCCTGATGGCCTCTATGCGGGTTTCTTTCAAAGATTTTGGCTTATTGTGGGGGATTCGGTGAGGGAGGAAGTGCGGAAAGTGTTTACAGATTGTAAAATGCCTAAATATCTGAATAGAACAAATGTGGTTTTGATTTCGAAGATGGCTGGTCCTCTAAGCTTGGGAAATTATCGCCCAATCAGTTTATGTAATACAGTTTACAAGATTGTCACTAATCCTTGTAGCTAGGATTAGACCCTTTCTTGATAAGCTTGTTTCCCCCCTTCAGTCTGCCTTTGTGCCGGGTAGGAGAAGTGTTGATAACGCCGTTGTGGTTCAAGAGATTATCCACACTATAAGCAATAAGAAAGGTAGAGTGGGTTATATGGCTATCAAAGTGGACCTTGAAAAGGCTTATGATAAAATTGAGTGGAGTTTTATTAGAGAAGTGCTCATGAATGCCAATCTCCCTCAAAATTTGATTAGCCTTATTATGAGTTGTGTGTCCTCAGTTTCCACCTCCATTTTGTTCAATGGAGGTAATATGGAGCCTATTTTTCCTTCGAGAGGAATTAGGCAAGGTGATCCTCTGTCGCCTTATTTGTTTATCCTTTGCATGGAAGCCCTTGGTTTCCTTATTGATGAGAAATGCAAAGATAAAAGTTGGTCTCCTATTAAAAGTTCCAATAATGGAGTTGCTTTCTCGCATTTATTCTTTGCGGATGATTTGGTCCTTTTTGCCAAGGCGGATCTTGTTAATTGTTCAACTATTTGGGATGTTCTTGATAGCTTTTGTGCTAGGTCTAGGCAGTCCATTAGTGAAAGCAAATCAAGAGTATTTTTCTCCCCGAATGTGGATGTGGATACTAGGGAATCTTTGTGTGATATTCTAGGTTTTCAGTCAACTCCAAATCTAGGAAAATACCTTGGTTCCCGTTAAAGCACTGTGGAACCAATAATGCGGATCTCAACTTTGTGTTGGAGAGAGTTAAGCAAAAGTTGGCCGGTTGGAAAGCCAATCTTTTGTCATTGGCGGGTCGGGCTGTGCTCATCCAAGTTTCCACGTCTACCATTCCCGCTTACATTATGCAAAGTACGGCTCTCCCTAAGAAGTTGATTGATAACATTGACAGGGTCAATCGAAATTTTTTATGGGGATCGACGGAGGAGGCAAAGAAAGTTCATTGGATGGGCTGGCATAAAGTCACTAAGTCTAAAGCGGAAGGGGGTTTAGGGATTTAGGCAGCCAAGGGTAGGAACCAAGCCCTTTTGGCCAAGTTAAATTGGCGGTTTAGGATGGAGAAAGATGCCTTATGGGTGAAAGTCCTTAATAGCAAATATTGCTCTTACCGAAGACTTAATGCAAAGAATTGTGATAAGCTTCCTTGTTCTAGGACTTGGAAAGCTAGGAAGATGAGGGGTGAGGTGTTCAACAAGGGAATCCGATGGATTCCGGGGAGAAACAGTGATTTGAACCTTTGGCATGATAAGTGGATGCCCAATGGAAGGTTGAGAGACCTAATTCAAGGCCCTCTTACTGTTGAGGACGAGTCTCTAAAGGTTAAAGATGTTTTTAGGTTGCATGGGTGGGATTGGTCTGTGCTCTCCTTTCAAATTCCTAACAGTGTCATTATGGAGGTCAACTCTATTCGTTTTTTGGTAAGAGCAATTCAGGGGGAGGACAGGCTGATTTGGGTAGGAGCTAAGCAGGGTAATTTTAATCTTAACCACGCCTATACTTTAGCTATGGGGAGTGAAGTGAAGGCTGGGCCCTTTAATGGGATGTGGGTTTGGAAATTGGACACCATTCCTCGGGTTAAAACCTTTATTTTGCAATGTTTACATAATGCTATTGGAGTGGGAGAGTGCCTTGTCAAATGGTGCATTAGCAATGATGATATCTGCCCCTTGTGTCATAGAGAGCCAAAAACAATTCTCCACAGACTTCGAGATTGTGGGACCTCGAAACAAATTTGGGAAAGGTTAGGAGTTAGGCAGAATAACAACTTCTATGAGGGAAACTTGGGTCATTGGCTGGAATACAACTGCAAGAGCAATACTCACAGGTTGGGAGATCAACCCCCTTGGAGAATCATCTTTTCGTTTGCCATTTGGCTACTGTGGAAGCATCGAAATGCTACTATTTTCAGGAACCTGCATACTCAAGCAAATGTCCATAAGGATGTGCTTTTCCGATCCTTGGAGTTTTAGCATTGTGGGCTGAACAATAGGAAGTCAGGCAGCAAGAGGGTGGTGCAAGTGAGATGGGAAAGACCTTAAATGGGATGGGCATGTCTAAATACTGATGGTGCAGCTGTAGGGAATCCAGGCCAAGCTGGGTGTGGCGGCCTTATCAGAAATGAGCATGGAGAGTGGCTGTGTGGTTTTTCCAGGAGTATTGGGTGTGCCAACAGTTTATGGCAGATCTTTGGGGGCTTAGAGATGGTTTAACTCTCTGTATTGACCTCCATTTGACTGTCGTGGATGTCTAGCTTGATGCTAAGGCAGTAGTGCAGCTCCTTGCAAATTCTTCTAGTTCTAATTTGTGTGCTTTGCCTCTCCTTGATGACTGCAGAAAATTGGTGTCTCAGATAGGGCAAGTCCGGATTAGCCACTGTTTTCGTGAAGCAAATTGTTGTGCTGATTTCTTGGCTCAATTAGGAAATCATCAGGATAGTTGTTTTGTTTTGCACCATGATCCGCCTGTGGATCTTTTGGGCTTGTTGAGCTCTGACAGAGCTGGTGTGTATCATATCAGATCCATATATGATCCTTTTCTTCCCCCTTAGTTCCTTGTTGTTAATGAAAATTCTCTTTTACCAAAAAAAAAAGGCATTAGACGTGCGGTGAAATGACTGGAGGTAGGTGAGAAGCATTAAAAAATTTGTGGGCAATTTTGTCATTGTGTTGGATAGAGGTTTTCATGCTTGTTTTCTTTCTAATTCGGAAAGATGAGTTTTTGGTAAGTCCAGAAAAAAAAATATATGGGCTCCACCAAAAAATTTTCATACTTTCTCTACTTACCAAATTACACTTAATTTTATTTTCTCTCATTTATTTTCTGTCATTCTTATTCAACCTCAAACCAAACATATCTTAAGGACATAAAATATGGTACATCGTTAGGTTGAATCTAAAATTTCACAAATTTTGGCATGTCCCTCCTCCCCCTTACCAAAGCATTGGTATGAATCACCCATCTTTCATGTCAACCAAAACTTTGGTCCTATTATAATCCATTATGTTTGTTTTAATTTGTTTGGTTAAATTCTGATCAATTTGGTGATTTAAGTTGGTACGTGAGCAAAACATTATCTTTTGCTTTATTATTAATCTTTTTTTTATTAATTTCCTTTTTAAAAAATGAAATGTGTGCCAGACACACATTAACCATCCATTTTGGGAAAGTTTTTATAGAAAATTGAAAAAGATGTAAAAATAGTGAATTATTTATTCGTTTTTCCATAAAATAATTTCTAAAATAGATTGCTAATATATGCCCTAAGGACAAAGACACACGTAAGTAAATCCCAATTTGATATCATTGATGTGAAAATTCTAAGCGATTTGAAGTATTGATTTGATTCATCATAAATTTTGTTCTTGATTTGATATTAAAATTTAGCCCTACTAAAAGAAGCTATTATTCATGACAACAATTTTAACGTAAAGGTGATTGATAAGTAGTGGACATAATAACTTTTTTTTTTTTTTTTTTTGAGAAACCAGACCTTAAGTCTGGGAGACATAATAACTTTTGCTACCCATTGATTGATGAATGTAAATCTTCTTTCTCATTTTGTGAACCGTAATGGCAAAGTATGGTTGACACAACATTTCGCATGTACCAATCACAATAAACTTTAATTGTACAGTAACAAACCCTTCCCACGCACTAAGGGTTGGTTTAGGAACCATTTATTTAACCGAAATTGAAATTTTTTTATTAAAAATAAGATAAATAAAGGTAAAAATTAACTAAAATAGTATAATAGAACACATGAATATAAATAGTATCAAAAAATATGATAAGTCCGGTAAATAGTAATAAAAATAAAATAAATACTAAATAATTTCACTTTAAACTCTAGTCCTAAATATAACCTAATTGTGAGATAGACATGTGATCTACCAATTTAATACTTAAAACCCAAAAAAAGAAAAAAAAGGAAAGACAAGAGTCTAAAAATAGTTTCAAGGAAGAAGATCCAAATCAACTGAAAAGGACACTAAAACTGAAACAACAACTCCTTCTTCTATAACTTTTAGTTTAGTACTCACTTCCAGAACAAAATACTCATCAATATCTCTCAAAACTCAAAAGGCATTGTGGTTTGTGAGTGTGAGTTTGTCTTTCTGTCTCTCTGAAACTCTCTGAATCCCAACAAACCAAAATTCACGAAAATGCCACTCTTCTCCAACACTCACACTCACCGTTCCTCTTCTCCTTCTCTCCCAACCTCATACACCTCCAAACCTCTCAAACCTCAAAAACCCAATTCTACCCTTGTCCCCACCAACCTCCCATTGCCCATTCTCGTCTTTTCACTTCTCTGCTTTATCTTTGGCCTCGTCGGCACTATCCTTGCCGTTTCTGCTCTCCGGCGACCCAGACCCGTGCCCGTTTTCCGATGTGGCAGATCCGAAGACACTTTCCGGGCTTTCTACTCTAAAGGTGACAATGGTGGGGGCTTGGTGGAGCGGCCTAAGCAACTTGGGTTCGTTGGTATTCACACCGGCTTTGGATCCTCCGATCGTCGCTTGGCTTTGAGGGAGACTTGGTTTCCTTCTGATCCAGATGGGCTTTTGAGGTATCTCAGCTTTTTGTTTAGCTAAATTGTTGTTTTTTGGAAAATGGGTTGTGATCAGATTGTGCGTTGGCATTGCAAATGGAAATCAATGGTGGGTTTTGCTTGCATGTGATTGTTTGTTCTTTGTTGATCTGAATTTAATTAAACTGCTTTTCAAGTAAGTAAGTTAAAATCGTAATGGGATTGTTCGGTGTCACTCAAATAAGTTTGGAGAGAGAGAAGATTTTACAAAAGTTAAGGTGGCATGGTTTGATTGGTGTTAGTAAAAGTAGTAAAAAGATTCTCTCAGTTTAAAATGGATCCATTTCAATGATTTCATGGTTCAAAATAAATATTACAAATTTAAAAGTGTATTAAGTATTACATATCTAAAGCTGTATTCAATGTCGTCATTTAGGCTGCGTTTGGTTCGTGTAAAAGCATTTCTGGAAAATAGATATTTTTCGGAAATGCTATTTTCCGAAAAAGAAAATGTTTTCACGTGTTTGGTTGCATTTCAAAAAAATTTTCGGAAAATATTTTCTGATGTTTGGTTGTATTCTTGAAAATACCATAAAAAACACATTTTTTACTTGTTGCTCACATTTTCTCACATTTTCTCAGCTACCAAACAAACACATAATGTCATTCATTCCTAAAAACTCAAATAAAACCCAGAAGGACAGCATATTTTCTCGGTGAGATCGCGATCGCGATCGGCGAGATCGCAATCGCAATCTCGCCGATCTCGATCGCGATTGCGCGAAACGTTGATCGACGCTTCGCGCGAGATCGGCGAGATCGCGATCGCAATCTCGCCGATTTCGATGATCGCGATCGACGCCGATCGGCGCGATCGCGATCGTGATCGACGTCGATCGGCGCAGTTCCAGTGACCGGCGAGATCGCGATCGTGGTGCGTCGGTGTGGATCGATCTGTTTGGCTTGGTGTGTGGGTCGGAGCAGTGAAGGCTTGACAGAGGCAGTGCGTGTGTGAGAGACTCGTGCGTGTGAGAGAGGGGAGGAAAAGCTTTGAAGTGAAAATAACGATTGAAATCATTTTCAGTCGTTTTTGGCTGAATTTTCGGTCAAATTGAAAACATTTTCAGTTTGACCGAATTTTACATAACAACCAACGCCTTATTTTCCGGAAAATGATTTCCGAAAATCAATTTCAGTCAAAACAAACGGAGCCTTAAAATGTCGCACTCTGTGTACAGTGTACTGTTTGATCCAAGAAATAAAACCTTAACAAAACTTGCCACATCAACTGTTACTCAAGAAGAAATTGGGATGTTAATAACATGAAATATTGAGAAGCAATTACTAGCTTAAAAAATGTTAGTTTCTTTGTCTTCGGTTACGATTAAATAAATGTACTTGGTTTAGTGGAGTGGATGTTATTGGTTTCTTGTAACCCCCTTCAGTGTTTTATCTGCTGAATTCCCGCTACCAGACTGAGAGTATTTATTTTTCGCTTGATCATCATGAAAAAAGAAAAATACTCTATATGTGCTTATTTATTTGTTTGTGTATGGTCTGGACGAGGATTTTGTGGATATTAGTTGAAATTCATGGCTAGTGCTTTTCTTCCTTATGTATATCACTTAAACTTTGTTCAAATGCACACGGAACTCTCCTCTCTCTCTCTCTCTCTCTCTCTCTCTCTATATATATATATATATATATGAACCTGGTGTTATTTTCATGAAAGCTAGAGTATTTTAACAGACATTGCATGAACCTTCTCTAGTTGTTGAGTTGGTAGCATCATTGGTACTAGTAGGCACATTTTTTATAAACGTACCACACTTGCACTTTTCTTCTTCCACAACAAGAGAGCTCCCAAAGAAATCCTGGAAATGTGTAAGGTCACTCAAGTAGCCTTATTGTTTTATGTTTTTAATCCTTCTTTCTTGTCAGTGTGGACTTGGCGTTTAAACATGATGCTCCATTGTGCCTTTCTAAAAGAACACATTTGTGTTAGGTTAAACTTTCTCCATGTTTGCCAGAACTAGTTTTCCTGTCCAAGATATATGCTGTTGAAGTTGTCAATGGAAATGCTTCATTACTGTTGTAAAACATGCGATGCTTGTCTTTTCTATTTTAACTCACTATAAACCCTCTTCCATTCTATTTTCTTGTTTCACTTATCACAACTTTAATAATTTCTGCAATTGTATAGTCACTTCATTTTCATTTTTTATAGGTTGGAACAAGCTACTGGAATAGCTTTTAGGTTTGTAATTGGAAGATCAAAAAATGCAAAAAGGACGGCAGAGCTTCATAAAGAGATGGAGAAGTACAAAGATTTCATGGTTATTGATGTTGAGGAAGACAATTTAAACCTTCCCTACAAATCGTAAGGATTGTGTATATGTACTAATTGTCATGTTGATAATTGGATATTCCTGGAAGCTTATGCAATATTTCCTTTTCCCCTGCCTTGTAGCCTGGCATTCTTCAAAGCAGCCTTTGAACTTTTTGAAGCTGATTACTATGTCAAAATTGATGATGTCATTTATTTACGTCCAGGTACATTAAAGTGCGTATAGATCCTTTAATAATGGTCTAATTGCAATGTAATGCTGTTGATGCTATACAAACATTCTTATAGAATGCAATGTAATGCTGTTCCCATAATATGTCAGATCGGCTAGCAATTCTTCTAGCTAAGGAGCGAACGCATCCACTGACTTACATTGGATGCATGAAGAAAGGACCAGTGATCACTGACCCTAAAATGAAATGGTATGTGGTTTTCCAAATTATTAGTTGACAATTTATTTTTTTGTGATTGCTTATTTACTTTTCTGAAATATGTCTCTGTATGCCTAAAATTTATCAGTGGGTTTATAATCACACAAATTTCAGGTATGAGAAATCAGGACATCTGATTGGAAATGAATACTTTTTGCATGCTTATGGTCCTATATATGTTCTTTCTGCAGAGGTGGTAGCTTCACTGGCAGCTGCTAGAAATAACAGGTCTGTAAACTTTGCCTCTAGTAATTTCTTTATGTTACTTGTTATTTTCTTTTTGCCAGTGATTGCTGTTTTACATTATTTTCCCAGAGGATGTCTTCATCCATCAGATAAAAGTTATCCTTTATAATCTACGTATACACATATGTCTGTGTGTATGTGTTATATTTGATAAATAGATATGTTCTTTACATATGGAGTTAGGCATAATTCTTGAAAATCAAGTAAACCGCTTTTCTCTGCTGGATAGATTTTTTAATTACTTGTAGGTCCCATTGTATCTAGTAATTGCTGGCCTTGTTTGTCATGCATCCGTTCTAATGTGTTGGTGCATCAAAATTGATTGTTTGCTTGATTAAAACAATTAGAGGAGTAAAAGATAGTTCATTGATGATCATATCCACAATTCAAAATTTCCAATTTGAACTAGGGTACAGCTTTGGAAGCCAAAATTCAGACCAAAGTCTATACATTTATCTATATGGAAATATTATTCCTGTAATTTCATGGTCATGATACGATATTTAATAAAAGTATGCATGCCCTAGGTATGGGTTAACTGTTATAAATGATTTGGGATATATGGTTATATATATATTATATAAGAGGGAGGAGGGAAATTTTCAAAAGCCACCCCGCAGAAGGGGGTTGGGGGGGTGTTGGTCCCTCCCTCCGCCAGTGCAGATATGCATGTAACATTTTTATGTTTTGGTTAAGGGGTCGACAAGCCAAGTTAATAAATCATGATTTGATGCTTACTGTTTAATGTTACAATCTGGTTTTACCAAATCCCACAAAGTTCCTTTATAAAACTGACAGCAAGAATAGTACTAGCAAGATTTTTTAGAATGTGTGAAGTTGAACACTGCTTGAACTCCTGTGATTTCCGATGCTCTAGAACTCCTAGATTTACAATTTGTTGTGATTTACAGGAGTACTAACATTTATGTTGTGACATCTAAATTAAAAAGTGAGGGTGATATGTCAGGACAATATTATTCAACTTTATTGTTATTATACTAATTCATTCTGTCACCTTAAACAAGCTTCCTATGCATCTCTTTACGCCATCCTTTCTCATTAGTGTTATCCCTCTCTTATTGAGTACCTTTTTCGCTTCTTTTCTTAATTTTGTAGATTTTTTGGTATTGCAAGTAATACTGCTTACTATCTCCATTAGGAACTTGTTTCTTTTGCATTCTTTCCATATTTAGTTAATTACTTATTAAAAAACAATTTGAACTATAAAATCAGTAGCATCCATATCGAACAGGAGCATGAATTCCTATGAATCTTAATGGTATTCATCCATACTGTGGAATCAAACATTACTATGTCCATTATTTTTTTTCTCCTGTCTGTAAGCAATATTTCTTTATTTGTGTAACTTGTGCTAGAGTGATGTTATCTATAGAGATATATTTAAATTATTCCGACTTCCTATGGTTATCATTCTGCTTACTAGATGCAATTTCTAGTCTTCAGTTTGAGGATGTTTAGCAATGAGGATGTCACAATTGGGTCATGGATGCTTTCTATGAATGTCCATCATGAAGATAACCGGGCAATATGTGACCCTCGATGCACACCTACATCTATTGCAGTATGGGACATCCCAAAATGTTCAGGTAAATCATTTTTCAAACTTATCCTATTGGTTTGTTTCTAATAAATAGTGTACTACACCAATAGTGGATGCCTAATTTCATTTTCCTACTCTAAAGCTTGCTGATTGATATGTGCTGCTTAAATGTTGATGCATGAAAGTGAAGGTTTGTCTTAAGAGAAGTGAGGCTGATGCAATTATTTAAGTTTAACTAGTTTTGATTTAACCATATGCCTTATAACATGAGATCAACTTATTACATCTAACAATGTAGGGTTCAAACTGCAGACATTCACTTTTGCACATTGGTAGCTTGTGAAATGCAATGTTTTAACTTTTGTGGTTTTTTACAGTTCTGCATAGATACTGTCATTTTTTTCTTCCCTCACCATGTCTTGATGATTTTCCTCTTGAATGTTTTCAATTTAATGAACCTAGCACTGAAATCATAAGATATTTTTTCTGTAGCATAATCTAATATATGAAAACTATTGAAAATATTCAGGTTTATGCAATCCAACTAAGAGGCTGAAGGAGCTTCACAAGATTGGTATGTGCTCCAGAAGTCCAACCTTGCCTCCTGATGTTGATGACAGATAGTGTAACACCCCGACCCAACTTTATAATTAAACTATGTGTTTAAGTGGTTAAGTATTATTATTATTTTTAAGCCACTTACTTTCTAAAATTAATATAAGAGTTTTTAATAAGCATATTATCTTATATGCCATTGAATAAGAATTTCAAAGATTATAAATAATTGAATGGCTATTTGTATTATATATATATATATATATTAAGTATGTACAAAATTATATTAAGTGATTTAAGTTATTAGATATATAATTGTTGGTGTTTAATTAAGTGTATTAAGGTAAGAGTTTATATGCATGTTTTTATCTTAATTACTTTTAAGTGCATGAAGCTTTGATTTTGTGATATTATAAAATATATATGCTATTTTAATGTTATGGATATAATTTTGTAAAGGTAAGGATATATGTGTGTATATATATATATATATATGCAAAGTGATAGCATTCTTAGTAGAAAGGTTTTAGTGTGAATGCATAGAAAAGTAAAAAGGTTTGAGTGTGAATGCAAGAAAGTGGAAAAGTGGGTGTGATATTTCTTCCCTAGCATCACACGTATCCCACCCCATTTGTCCTCTTCTCTTATCTGATTTTTGGCTGCCCCAAAAGTCAATTTGTCTTATCTCTCTTTTGCTGCATCTGAAGTCCAGCAGCTCATTTTCCTCTTTCTTTGTTCTTCTTTCTTCTTCCCTTCTTACACGGCAACATCTCTCCCTTCCTTTCTCACCGAAAATTTTAGTCTCTTTAAAGAAGAAATTTAACAAGTAGCCCTAAGGTTTCATCTTCAAAGTGTGTGGGTAAGTAAATTAAACCTCATCTGATTTTGTGTATTTGGATAGTATGATTGTTTGCCTGTTTTCCCTCTTTGTTCTCTACTCTGATTTTGGAAGTTGAATTGGTGATTCTGTTTTAGTTACTTGAAATATTGATGATATTTTGGTCTATTGAATGCTTATTAGGGTATTTTAGTATGTTTATTATAGGTATAAAATACCCAAATGAAATTAAGACCTATTGCTATTTGTTGATGATTTTGTAAGAATATGTACTGAAGCTGTCTCTGTGACAGATTTGGTGTTTACAACAAGAAAATTATGTATTAAATCATATGCTGTGAATTAAGAGGCTAGGAGTAGTTTTTATGAATTCTAAGACATGTATGGTTGTTATGGAATTGGTCTCACAGCATTTGGATGAGTAGAAAATTAATGGTTTAATTTCTAAGTTGCATGAATTTCTGTCAGGACAGATTTGAGTATTCTGTCTTGCGTGATTTTTAATAAATCAAGGGTTGATGATTTGACTCCGAAATTTTTATGGTGTATACTGGACATACAGGGGAGTAGTTCTGTAAAATTTCATGACAATTGGATGTGTTTGGACAGCCCGTTTGTATTTTACAAATGGGGTGTATGCTGCTGGAATGAGCAGTGAACAATATATGCTACCCCTGACTTTGTGGATTTAATTCTCAAGTTAGGGTGTATGTTTTGAGCTATAATTTAATATGATTATTCTTTGGTATGTTAGGATCATATATGAATTTTATGAATTGGTTTCTCTATGATTTGGGTGCATAATGCATTTGATGATTGTATTATGTGTTTTGGGGAACTTTATGTGATGGGAATAGGATTTTCTTGGTTCTAAGATATAGGTTTTGAGATGAATATGTAAGTTTATGATAAGGAGTAATGGATAGTGATAAGTTTTGATATTTGGTTTAGGTGTTACCAGTCCTCAACTCTAAGCTCCTTCGACTGTAGGCTCTCGGTTCCTCTGCTTTCAGGTAAGGGATAAGTTATATGAGCATTTGGTAAGTCATGAGGTTATTTTAAAGTATATGTTGCATTAAAAGGTTTTCGATTAGAGATATAGCATATAATCATTATTCTGACAAAGATATGTTCGTGAGTTCTCAAAAACCCTATGTATATAATTTAAGCATATTGATGCTATCATTGATTCCACGAACATGATGTCTAAAGAAAAGAATGAAAATGCTATTATTATGAAATGTTATGCAAAATAAGAAATTTCAATATGATGTAAAGAATGAAATGTTTTTGGGTTATGTCCTCTGGTGATCTGAACTCAGCCAGTAGGGGTTAATTATTGGCTTTCCATGGAAAAATGTTATCTGTTTGGCCATTTAAAGTAGAGGAAATGGGGCTGCCCGTAACTCTAGGCCATTTAAAGTAGAGGAAATGGGGTTGCCCGTAACTCTAATCTGAATAAGGCCTTCTCCCCAATGTGTACGGACGGCGGGGAGGAACAAAACCTGGAGGAGATGTGCCATCAGGCCTCTCAAAGGGGACAATATCATGCACACGAGGTTATCCAAATGTGATGAGGCCTTCTCTGTACAGACTTATCAGATATGGACTAACCAATAAATTGTTTAAGAACAGCTATGTTATGTTATAAGTCATGAGAGAATATTTTGTTTAAATGCATTATGAAAAGTTAAAAGCTCTCATGAAAAGAAGTTTATGATGAAAAGAAAAGCTGTTCTTTAAAGATAAGAGTTTCTGAAATTGTTATGCTTTAAAGATAAAGAATCTGATGAAAATGTTTTAGTGTTCTGTAAAAGTGAAGCTTCTAACGAAAGTACAAGTTTATATTTAAAAGTTATCAGATATCTGTTCTTATGAAATGTTAAGTTTTTATGACAACGAATTTTATAATACTTTATGAGAATAAGTTTATGAGAAAAGTGTTGTTATTCTTTAAGATGTTTCTAGTTTAATACAAAGTTACCAGATTATCTTATTTAAGTTACAATGATTATTTTGCAATGAGAATGCATATATATTGATATTAAACAATCAATATTATATTTGGTGACTTTGTAAGAAATGAAAGAAGTTCAATCCGAAAGGTTTTGGTAATGTTATTCTGATAAGGAAATGGAGAACAATTATTTTCCTATGAAAATCATATAAGTATTATTATGAATAGTATAAAATACTATGCATGAAAAGTTGTTCTCCTATTCGAACATTCATAGAATGAAATGATCTGATTTACATGCATCCTTATTAAATTCTCATATATCTTACCTTTACTGAGCTGTGTAGCTCACCCCTTCCACTATTTCAGTTAGCAGGTTTTATTTTGGAGCAGAGGGAGCCTTAGTCGAGTTTGGAAGGAGCTGGTTTTAGTTTTATGTGTATAGATCTTAAATTAGCAACTTGATGTTTAGATTTATAGTATGGTGTATTTTAGGATATAATGAAAGTGTGTACCTTAAAGTATTAAGATATGTATTATGTGAAAATTTAGAATTTGAGTAACTGATGGATTGCATTATCCTTTGAGGTACAATGTAGATGCTCTGAAAATCAAGTAGAAAATTATATCATTTAAGTAATGAAACAAGGATTTAAAGAAAGAGAAAAGCTTCCGTAAAAGTTTTGTTAAAAGTTAAGTTGGTTCTTGTTAATATCAGGTTTAGGCTTGATATTAGCATGCCGGTCATGGTCACAAATCCGGGTATCGGGTTTGGGGCGTGACAGTTGTGGTATCAGAGCAAAGGTTATGATTTTGTAGACTTTAAGTGTTGATCTTCATAGTAAGATATATAAGATTGGGTAGTAAAGGGTAGACAAGTAAGATACATCTCTTTTGAGATGTTTGAATTGTTTGATCATTGGCTTATAATTTGATGTCTACTAGCATTTTTGGATATCTTGAATTATGAAAACATGCTCAGTATTGCTATGGTTTTAGCTCTTTTGTTATTGGTACTATGATGCTTGCTACCTTGATGTTTTGTGGTCTGTCTTGTTTCACACATGTCAAAGAGATCACTTTCATCATTTTTTTTTTTGTTCCATAGAAACCTTTGTAATCATCTTTGTTAGAGTACTATGGAATCATAATAGGCTAACTTTAGGTTTGACATATTCTGCATTTCTCTGAAGAAAGAAATTGTGGTTGGCTTCTCTATTTGACTAGAAAAATGAAAATCAAGCACAGACAAGGTGTGTGATGTATCTTTATTAAAAAAAAAAAAATAAAAAAAAAAAAAAGGGTAGATCTGATCACCGAATATGGAAGTCAAATCTTAAAGCCCTTGCTACAATACTTCAGCCTTTTCTATCATTTGGGTGATCTGATTTTTTTGTATCACTGTGACATTCAGAAAGGGAAGCATGCATGGTAGAGCAAGTTTGTTACATCTTTAGGCGATGAATTCTCGCTAGAGATTTTGTTTATTGCAATTGTTATTAACTTGGTAATTTCAGTGCAATAGACATTTCTGAGGTCTTGGAAAGTTTAGGCAGTTGTATGGCATATGATTCTGTCTAAATGGGTGTTTTGGCTTATTCAAGTATGATATGCAATAACTGCTGTTTGGTACTCTATGATTCAAAAATTGATGTCTTGGGGGTTATTCAGTTTTTAACTGGACTCAAATATGTAAAGTTTTTATTTATCTATTCTTTCATTTTCCTTGCACTGTTTTTCTCCATTTCATGTCCAGTCTTTGACAAAGTTATTTTTGTAATAATGTTTCCTGGCATTATTTATAAAGCATTAATTTTAACTAGTTTCCTTTAGATGTGCATGGTGGACATATACTAAGAGATTGGCCCAAGATCCTAGAAAGTGTATATATATGTTCTTAGTGTATTTAGAAAAAAAAAAAAAAAAATTTGTGCTTGCTAACATGCATCTGTTCTTGTATAACAACTGCATGTGTCAATTGAGGTACTACATTTTTGAGTTTTCATGCAAAGTTGAGACAACGTTTCCCATCACAAATTGTAATATTGTTTGAATAGTGAAATAGGGGAAAATAAGGTTGTAGGTTATTTTGTCTGCTGGCTGCTAGTGCTATCTAAAGATGTGCTTATCTCCTTTGCCTTTTTCTTTCTTCTTTATTATTTTAATATGATGCTTCTTAAATGCTACATGGGAATTTACTATATTAAGCATTAAATTAGCATTATTGCCATGGACATTGTGTTTCTATGACCTTATTTGAACACTATTAAGATTAGCTGGGAAATTTGTTCTGCAATTCACTTTAATGCATATTCTGGAGTTAGTATTCTTTTTGAAGCTAATATGATTCTTCTGGCTCTAAAGAATTTTGGTAGTATGCATGAATTGGTCCACCCTGATAATCATGCTAACAGTGGCTTTAGGCAGGTTGAAAAATCTGTCTATGAGTGCTTGTGGTACTCTTAAGATTAAGATAATTTGCATATTAAGGGTTTAAAGCTTTAGAAAGAAGGGTTAGGGTTCAAGAATAACTAAGGTATTGGTAAGCAATGATTATTATGAAGACTATAATTGTGCGCTCTCTCTCTCTTTTCTAGTACAAGTTAACTTATGAGATATCTCAAGTAAACTATAGTGTGGTGATAATATGTTTATACTTCAATGAGGAGGATTCCATTTTGATTTTTGAAATGTAAAAACAATGATTATATTGTTTACTTGGAATTGCTTATTAAACAATGTTTTGAGAAATTTGTCTATATTATTTTTGTAGTCAACCTTCCTAATGTTGGTATGGACTGATTTAGTTGAACACCGCTGGCCACGTGTGATCTGCTAAGTCATTTGCCAACTAACCTTATGTGGGGTGACATAAAATGATTATTTTGCCTATTCCTTGGTCAAGTAATTTGTTAACTATCGTTGAGCTCACGTGTGGTTAAACAAGTTATTGACAATGTATTACTTTAATATCACAAAATATCACTTGTGATGATATTATTTGATGAAGTTTATTTTGGAACAAAAAAAAAAGAAAAAGAAAAAATGTTTTCAAGGTGAATTTTGATAAGTTTTTGGTTGTTGATAATGTATAATGTTATTTATCATTTTTTAATAAAGGAGAGATATATGCTAAATGGATGCTTTCTAAGAAATTCTTTGAATTTGTGGAATTGATCTTTTTGATTGATTCATTCTTGTGTACCTCTTGAAGTATAATCTATTTTCCCAAGTTACTAAAACTTTGACAAGTGAATGATTTTTAATATTTGATTATCACAATTAAGATCTTTTCTTATTAAATCCGTTGATTATATGGATATTATAAGTATTGATATTATAAATTTTGATTGGTGCATGAAAGAATTCCAGAATTGTATTCTTAGATTGAATATATGTTAGTGACATGTGCTCTTAGTACTTGCTTGCATGTGTATATAGTGTGGTATCATTTAATTGAGCATGAAATTGTTGAAAGCATGTATCATAACTTAAGGAAATTTTATAATGGGATAAAGAGTTGTAATGTATATAAATGACTTGACATGTGATTCTATTATGTTTTGCGATTTTCTCAACTTATCCTTTCACATTGTTGTAGTACAAGATATTTATGGTTATAATTTTCGAGGACGAAAATTTTTAAGGAGGGAAGGATGTAACACCCCGACCCAACTTTATAATTAAACTATGTGTTTAAGTGGTTAAGTATTATTATTATTTTTAAGCCACTTACTTTCTAAAATTAATATAAGAGTTTTTAATAAGCATATTATCTTATATGCCATTGAATAAGAATTTCAAAGATTATAAATAATTGAATGGCTATTTGTATTATATATATATATATATATTAAGTATGTACAAAATTATATTAAGTGATTTAAGTTATTAGATATATAATTGTTGGTGTTTAATTAAGTGTATTAAGGTAAGAGTTTATATGCATGTTTTTATCTTAATTACTTTTAAGTGCATGAAGCTTTGATTTTGTGATATTATAAAATATATATGCTATTTTAATGTTATGGATATAATTTTGTAAAGGTAAGGATATATGTGTGTATATATATATATATATATGCAAAGTGATAGCATTCTTAGTAGAAAGGTTTTAGTGTGAATGCATAGAAAAGTAAAAAGGTTTGAGTGTGAATGCAAGAAAGTGGAAAAGTGGGTGTGATATTTCTTCCCTAGCATCACACGTATCCCACCCCATCTGTCCTCTTCTCTTATCTGATTTTTGGCTGCCCCAAAAGTCAATTTGTCTTATCTCTCTTTTGCTGCATCTGAAGTCCAGCAGCTCATTTTCCTCTTTCTTTGTTCTTCTTTCTTCTTCCCTTCTTACACGGCAACATCTCTCCCTTCCTTTCTCACCGAAAATTTTAGTCTCTTTAAAGAAGAAATTTAACAAGTAGCCCTAAGGTTTCATCTTCAAAGTGTGTGGGTAAGTAAATTAAACCTCATCTGATTTTGTGTATTTGGATAGTATGATTGTTTGCCTGTTTTCCCTCTTTGTTCTCTACTCTGATTTTGGAAGTTGAATTGGTGATTCTGTTTTAGTTACTTGAAATATTGATGATATTGTGGTCTATTGAATGCTTATTAGGGTATTTTAGTATGTTTATTATAGGTATAAAATACCCAAATGAAATTAAGACCTATTGCTATTTGTTGATGATTTTGTAAGAATATGTACTGAAGCTGTCTCTGTGACAGATTTGGTGTTTACAACAAGAAAATTATGTATTAAATCATATGCTGTGAATTAAGAGGCTAGGAGTAGTTTTTATGAATTCTAAGACATGTATGGTTGTTATGGAATTGGTCTCACAGCATTTGGATGAGTAGAAAATTAATGGTTTAATTTCTAAGTTGCATGAATTTCTGTCAGGACAGATTTGAGTATTCTGTCTTGCGTGATTTTTAATAAATCAAGGGTTGATGATTTGACTCCGAAATTTTTATGGTGTATACTGGACATACAGGGGAGTAGTTCTGTAAAATTTCATGACAATTGGATGTGTTTGGACAGCCCGTTTGTATTTTACAAATGGGGTGTATGCTGCTGGAATGAGCAGTGAACAATATATGCTACCCCTGACTTTGTGGATTTAATTCTCAAGTTAGGGTGTATGTTTTGAGCTATAATTTAATATGATTATTCTTTGGTATGTTAGGATCATATATGAATTTTATGAATTGGTTTCTCTATGATTTGGGTGCATAATGCATTTGATGATTGTATTATGTGTTTTGGGGAACTTTATGTGATGGGAATAGGATTTTCTTGGTTCTAAGATATAGGTTTTGAGATGAATATGTAAGTTTATGATAAGGAGTAATGGATAGTGATAAGTTTTGATATTTGGTTTAGGTGTTACCAGTCCTCAACTCTAAGCTCCTTCGACTGTAGGCTCTCGGTTCCTCTGCTTTCAGGTAAGGGATAAGTTATATGAGCATTTGGTAAGTCATGAGGTTATTTTAAAGTATATGTTGCATTAAAAGGTTTTCGATTAGAGATATAGCATATAATCATTATTCTGACAAAGATATGTTCGTGAGTTCTCAAAAACCCTATGTATATAATTTAAGCATATTGATGCTATCATTGATTCCACGAACATGATGTCTAAAGAAAAGAATGAAAATGCTATTATTATGAAATGTTATGCAAAATAAGAAATTTCAATATGATGTAAAGAATGAAATGTTTTTGGGTTATGTCCTCTGGTGATCTGAACTCAGCCAGTAGGGGTTAATTATTGGCTTTCCATGGAAAAATGTTATCTGTTTGGCCATTTAAAGTAGAGGAAATGGGGCTGCCCGTAACTCTAGGCCATTTAAAGTAGAGGAAATGGGGTTGCCCGTAACTCTAATCTGAATAAGGCCTTCTCCCCAATGTGTACGGACGGCGGGGAGGAACAAAACCTGGAGGAGATGTGCCATCAGGCCTCTCAAAGGGGACAATATCATGCACACGAGGTTATCCAAATGTGATGAGGCCTTCTCTGTACAGACTTATCAGATATGGACTAACCAATAAATTGTTTAAGAACAGCTATGTTATGTTATAAGTCATGAGAGAATATTTTGTTTAAATGCATTATGAAAAGTTAAAAGCTCTCATGAAAAGAAGTTTATGATGAAAAGAAAAGCTGTTCTTTAAAGATAAGAGTTTCTGAAATTGTTATGCTTTAAAGATAAAGAATCTGATGAAAATGTTTTAGTGTTCTGTAAAAGTGAAGCTTCTAACGAAAGTACAAGTTTATATTTAAAAGTTATCAGATATCTGTTCTTATGAAATGTTAAGTTTTTATGACAACGAATTTTATAATACTTTATGAGAATAAGTTTATGAGAAAAGTGTTGTTATTCTTTAAGATGTTTCTAGTTTAATACAAAGTTACCAGATTATCTTATTTAAGTTACAATGATTATTTTGCAATGAGAATGCATATATATTGATATTAAACAATCAATATTATATTTGGTGACTTTGTAAGAAATGAAAGAAGTTCAATCCGAAAGGTTTTGGTAATGTTATTCTGATAAGGAAATGGAGAACAATTATTTTCCTATGAAAATCATATAAGTATTATTATGAATAGTATAAAATACTATGCATGAAAAGTTGTTCTCCTATTCGAACATTCATAGAATGAAATGATCTGATTTACATGCATCCTTATTAAATTCTCATATATCTTACCTTTACTGAGCTGTGTAGCTCACCCCTTCCACTATTTCAGTTAGCAGGTTTTATTTTGGAGCAGAGGGAGCCTTAGTCGAGTTTGGAAGGAGCTGGTTTTAGTTTTATGTGTATAGATCTTAAATTAGCAACTTGATGTTTAGATTTATAGTATGGTGTATTTTAGGATATAATGAAAGTGTGTACCTTAAAGTATTAAGATATGTATTATGTGAAAATTTAGAATTTGAGTAACTGATGGATTGCATTATCCTTTGAGGTACAATGTAGATGCTCTGAAAATCAAGTAGAAAATTATATCATTTAAGTAATGAAACAAGGATTTAAAGAAAGAGAAAAGCTTCCGTAAAAGTTTTGTTAAAAGTTAAGTTGGTTCTTGTTAATATCAGGTTTAGGCTTGATATTAGCATGCCGGTCATGGTCACAAATCCGGGTATCGGGTTTGGGGCGTGACAGATAGTGCCTCTCTGGTCTGAGATTATACTCTCTACATTCTGGAAATACATGAATATCAGCTAGGATATTTCTTGGTTCCTTGGGGAAAATAGATTTTTAAAGGTACCTTCCAGAAGACATGACATCTCCTTTGACCTTTTGTATCCATCCATTAAGTCTTGTTGTACAAGTGGTGTATTCTTAGTGAGCATTTCTCTTGCGCCATCTTTCGTAGATGATTCCACTCATTGCCTTACAGTACCAGTGAATAGGTTAGACATCATCGGTATCACAGAAATATATGAACAGTATTGCAATGTTTTTTTGTGCTGGATTCGAAAATTAATCAGAAGTGTGAACTATAACTGAGTACAATGTATCTTTGGATCACAACTGTTGTTTGTAGTTTTATGATAGCATCTTATACATGTTGTACACGCTTGTTTTATACTCCAATAATAGCCAACAACATCTCTTTTTATTTCCCTATAAAGTAATCAAAATATAAAATAGGAAAAAAAATTGAGATAAGAGTGGGATGTAGGATTTTTATTCACGTCTAGTTGCCAGCAGCCCTAACACTTCCACTGATGGCAATTTCTTAATCTTCTCTGCCATAGCGGCTACATTGTAAATTATACCTAACTTATGTCAGCATATAGCCGTTATTTTTGTACTTCATTATTACTATTATTATTTCCTTATTTGTATCTTAAACACATGTCGAATGTATTTGTAGATTCCGTACAACTCCTATTATATTGTACAACTCCTATTATTGCTTGAATTAGGGAATATCAAATTATCCTTGATTCAAGCGTAATCAGAGCTTTAGGGAATATCAAATTATCCTTGATTCAAGCGTAATCAAAGCTTCCTAGATCAACTATCATTGTGTATAAATATAGTCATCTGTACATAGCTTAAAAGTTAAAACTCACTAAAAAATATATATAGATTACACAATTTATTTCATTTTCCAATCATTGCTCGATAAAGCCATTAATCCCCATTGATTGTCACTGGTCACTGTTATCCAATATCACTTCCGGCCAGGGCCGGCCCTTCCACTAGGCCAATTAGGCCATTGCCTAAGTCCCCCAAGTGGAAGGGAGGCCCCAAAATTTTAAAAAAGAAGGGGCAATGGAAAAAAAAAATTTAGTTTCAGATGAAACTCCAAAAAATGTTATACATCCTTGTGACCAAAGAATAGAAAATTTGGAATATCCTTAAAAACATTGGTATCCCAAAAAATTCTTTGGTCTAAACAAAATCAATTATCCCAAAAAAATCATCCTTAACTTCTAGACAAATCAAAAATCAACTAGATAAAATGCAAATTCGGTCTAAAAAATTACCCACAAAACAATCTCAAATCAAAACAAATCAAAAATCTTAAATCCTTAAAATTTACTCATACATTTTCTCTCTAAAACGAGATAATCAATTTTCACCTTAGGCTCCCAAATGCATCAAGCCGCCCCTGAACTGTATGTATGTTTTTGCTGCTGGAATACAAACTTTATTTAACCCCTCTCCCTTGTTAGGAATCATGGCAGATGTGGAGTATGAGGACAATGGGTTCGTAACGTTTCCATTCTACGACCAAACTTTCCTGATATGCAAACTGAACCAGTGCAGCTACGTACCTACCCTTAAATTCACTGACTTTGGCTACCCTGACTTAGATATTAGAGTTCCCGCTCCACCACCTTGGACCCTCGCCTCGGAGGTATATGTACTGCTGTGCTACTACATTGTGCGTTGTGAGTGTAGTGTATGTCTTTTTTATTTTTATTTTTTTTTAAATTTTTTTTATGAGGAAATAATTTGCTTTTTCCTCAGCTTTCTGAGCAGAAAAGAAATGAATTTACTTGCCATGCACGGTCGATGTTAGATCATTACAATAAAATGAAGGTTTATTTCTTCTTCTTCTTAATATCCATCATCTATATATGCTTTATTTGTATCTCTTCTTAATTCTTTGATTTTGTACAATTGTTATAGGATACAAATTTTGAATTTGTGAGACTTGTGAGGGTGCGGACACACCTTGGCAGAGGAGCTCATCATTATATTCAATTCGAGGTCAAGCCCAGGGGTGCTGCTGACCACACTCTGAAAACATTTGAAGCTGCAGTATACGAGCAGTTTTATCCTACTCCTGAAGTTTTTCCCCTTACTTGTGGACTAGTTGGCCCCAATTATGGACAAAATGAGTAGTTGTCTCCTACTCCACTTCTCTCTAAATAAATTCAAGATTAGCTTAATCTTTGTGCTTGGGTCTGTTGGATCTTATTCAATTGGCTGTTTATCTGATTGTTTGATTCATTTGACTTGAGCATATCTAATTTTTTGGGAAATGGTATTCAATGTGTTGTTTGTTTGTCACTACCTCTATGTCAGGTTGGTTAAGGGGGAGTTCATGGCTTTCTCCCATAACAAACGGAGATATAACTCTCTCTATTAGTCACTGGAGTTCTATTTAAAACCCAAAATTATGGACAAATGGATATCAAAGAAGGTGATACATCAGATTTAGAAGCTAGATTTAGGAAAATATTCATTCCTTGATGACAATTTAAAACATTTTGTGCATCAGTAAAAGCTAAAAGGTAAGTTTGTGAGTTCTTATGAAGCGTGGCAACAATTGCTTTTGAGAAACTCTTACCTGAGTATCCTTCACAAAGGTGTTGTGCTTGGGTCTGTTGGATCATCTAAGCGATGAAATTCCGTTAACGTTAGTTCAACTGTAAAAGTAATTGTTTGCCACCACATGGTTCGGTTCATATAATAAACAACAAAGTAAGCTAAGTAGCATGATTATCTAGAAAGCCTAATATAAAAGAATAATTTACCTGGAACAACATAACCTTAAGTCCCAGCAAGTAAAGTCTGATTGAAAGAATTAGGATCAAGAAGTTTAGCCGTGTTGAAATCAGCGATAGAAGCCTCCAACTCAAAGTTCAATAGTATATTGTTGCTGGTTATATCTCGATGAACAATTACTGATGCATGTAAGACAAGGCATATGCTATACTTTATATGACCTCCATCCTCTTTATCCAATCCAATGCCACAGCTTCAACATTATTGGTTAGGACACAAAACAAGCTTCCCCTTTCCATATCTTCGACATTATTGCTTAGGACACAAAACAAACTTCCCCTTTCCATAGACTCAAAGACCAAAAACATGCTACGTTTATGTGAACAATAGCCATGTAGTTTAACAATATTTCGATGTTGAATTTCTGTTAACATTTTGACTTTTTTTGTTTTGTTTTTGAAACTCTTGTCAAAACTCAGTTCCTTAGTCTCTAAGAGATGAAATTTCTTTAAGGTAACCACTTTACCACTAGGCAATTGTGCTTTGTAAATTCTACCATAACTGCATATTCCAATACAATATCTAATGTCAAAGTTCTTTGTTGCTTTAATAATGTCTTCATAGGCAATTTTGCCATCATAATCCCATATCAAGAATATGTCCCCATTTTTTGTTTCCTTGACTCGGATTCAATTTTCCTAACCCCATATCGATAGATGAAAAAATACCCAAGAAGTGAAAGCACAAGAAAAAAACTCAATAGAACAAGAATTTTTATTTTGTAGTCAATTGATGTATTCTTGTTTGGGGAAGATGAAAGACAAGGAGGGAACTTTTGATATCACCACATAAATCTTTGTTGCCGATAAGTGTGTCATAACTACAATTTTTGAAAACATTCGGAATTTGACCCTCCAAAGAATTTTATGACAAGTTAACATATGGTTTTTTTTTTTTTTTTAAAGGGAGAATTTTTCCTGTAAGGTTATTGTAGCTAAGGTCATTCCAACGAATTGAACAAGGGCCACCAATTTGAGAGGGAATGGTTTGAGTTAAGTAGTTATGGCTTAAAAACAAAGTGTACAAAGAATGGCAATTAGCTATTTCAATGGGGATGGAACCACTGATTTGATTCCAATCAAGGTTCAAAATGCTCAACTGAGTCAAATAACATATAGTTGAAGGTATTTCACTCGTAATGCTATTATTACTGTGGTACAAGCAATTTAAACTCTTCATATTGCCTATTTCTGGTGGAATGGAATTGTTCATTTGGTTTTAATCGAGATCCAATTCTGTCAAATTGGTTAAATGACCTAGAGGCGAAGGTATCGGACCAATGAGCTTGTTATATTTGAGGGACGAGCTTCAAATCCTTCATGTTGCCTATTTCTAGTAGAATGGAGCTGTTCATTTGTTTAGAATTGAGGCACAATTTTGTCAAACTGGTTAAATGACCTAGAGACGAAGGTATTGGTCCATCGAGCTTGTTATGTTCCAGTTTCAATACTAACAACTTCTTTAGCATTCCTATTTCTGACACTATAGAACCATTGATTTCATTATAAGAAAAATCCAAATTGGAAAGATTAGTTCAAAGACCGAGAGCTGAAGGGATTGGTCCAACAAATGTGTTATTACTAAGATCTAATTCAAAGAGATTCTTTGAATTTCCTAGTGCTTTGGTGATGGCACTAGTGATGAGATTACTAGAAATGAAAAAATCCACCGAGTAAGATTGGCAAGTAGAAGTACGTGGCAAGTTACCTGTAAGTTTATTCCAAGCCAAATCGAGATACATGAGTTTCAAAAGATTACCTATCTCTTGTGGGATGCTCATGCTCCCTCGAAGTCCAGTATTATAAAAATAGAGTATGACTAAATTTGGGAAGGATGTGAAGTTGAATTTTCTAAACTTATCATTGAACCCACTCATGTTAATCTTTGTAACACTTCCGCCACTATTGCATTTAATTCCACGCCACTCACAATGAATTGAGGTAGCATTGGAATAGCTACTCCTCCACTCACTCTCCCGCAGAGCCTTTGCTTCAAAATCCAGCGCAATAACCATATTTGTCGCGTGCATGAAGATACAAAGTGCCCATGCTACTACCAGAATGGAAATGAAGACAGAGGGAGCCATGTTAAAGTTTACTTGATGGATGAATGCAAGGGCAGATGGTTGATTGTTATATTCATGACTCAAGACACCTTTATAAGTGAGATATGGGTAGATAAAGACTACAAAGTCACTTTTTCTTTTTCTTTTTTACTTTGAAAACGGAACTTTGAAATCTACCAGCAAAATTTCCTGGAATTATCTTGGAAATTTTTGCTGATTAGTCCACACGATGCAATTGAAGTGAACATTTGCCACATTGCGCTGTGGTACATAACTATTAGTCTATTAGTCCAAGGGAAGTGATTTTTATGCTAACAGCAGAGCATGGCTCTGCTATTTGAAGCGAACATTTGCTACATTGCGTTGTGATACATAACTATTAGTCCAAGGGAAGTGATTTTTATGCTAACAATAAAGCATGGCTATTCTATAAGCAATGCATGTATTTAGAAATGAATCTAACATTTTTATATAATTTAGTATGTCAATTGGAGTATATTTTTTTATTTGTAAATTTCTTTTAAAACAATTATCTCTAAAAATAAATCTAAATCATTAATATCATAATAAACGTCATGTATGAGAAAAGATTCAAGTTTAAGACAGTATTTTTGTAAACTATAAACTATCATCATCTAGCTAGCTGAGAGAGAGAAAATATATGAGTAAATAATAGGGATTTAAGATTTTTGATTTGTTTTTATTTGAGATTGTTTTGTGAGTAATTTTTTAGACCGGATTTGCATTTTATCCAGTTGATTTTTGATTTGTCTAGAGGTTAAGGATGATTTTTTTGGGATAATTGATTTTTTTTAGACCAAAGAAATTTTTGGGTACCAATGTTTATGAGGATATTCCAGATTTTTTGTTCTTTGGTCACAAGGATGTATAAGATTTTTTGGAGTTTCATCTAAAACTTTTTTTTTTTTTTTTTTTTTTTTCTGTTACCCCTTTTTTAAAATTTTGGTGCCTCCCTTCCAATTGGGGGCCTTAGGTAATGACCTAATTAGCCTAGTGGAAGAGTCGGCCCTGGCTGGAAGTGATATTAGATAGCAGTGATCGGTGACAATCAATGGTGGTTAATGACTTTGTCGAGCAATGGTTGGAAAATGAAATAAATTATGTAATCTATATATTTTTTTTAGCGAGTTTTAACTTTTAAGCTATGCACAGATAACTTTATATTTATACACAATGATAGTTGATTTAGGAAGCTCTGATTACGCTTGAATCAAGGATAATTTGATATTCCCTAATTCAAGCAATAATAGGAGTTGTACGAAATCTACAGATACATTTGACATGTGTTTAAACAAATAAGGAAATAATAATAATAATGAAGTATAAGTACAGAACGGCTATATGCTGACACAAGTTAGGTATGATTTAAAGAAAGGTCGCTATGGTAGAGAAGATTAAGAAACCACCATCAATGGAAGTGTTGGAGCTGCTGGCAGCTAGACTTGCAGGGTTTTTTTTTTTTTTTTTTAACTATTGAAAGTGGGCATTTGGGTGTCAAATGAGAATGGAAACCATAACATTACTTTAATTCAACACTAGAAAAGGGATTACAACAACGTTGCACACGAACTAGCTATATATGCTAGATGTAATGAAGCCAATCAAGTCTGGAAAGGGGTTTCGCTTTCAATGGTGCAACACCTAGTCAAACTTGATGGCACCTAAAGCTTTTCTTTGCTTTTTCTCTTACTTCTTCGTCCCAGTTGTAACAATACTAATGCTTTATACTAGAGGCCTAGACTCCAAAACCCATATTTGTAGTTTGTAGATGGTAAGGTATACCTTATACCTGTGTCTGTTTGAGCCTTTGGGGTGATGTTTAGTGTTATGGTCATTGACTCATTATTGACCTCTGTGAATCTGTTTTGGACTTGCATTATAGAGGGAGAAATTAAGAAAGCTTGAGATTGGAATGTGAAAAAAGGCTTTTAATTTGGAGGAATCTATTGCACAATACTCCTAATAAATTTAAAATGTTCACATGGGGGGACATCTTGGATGTATTGCCCACCAAACACCTATGACCTATTGATATTGTACAAGAAGAAAAGGGATTGAGTACAATTTAACGGAATCTCTTAAGTATTGGACACATCCTGGAAAGTACAAAGGGATAAACATGTATTTCTAATTGTGAATATATATATACACACACATAGTGTGACAGACTTAGGAAATATTTTTAGGGGGGCCAAGGTAAAAACAATAAAGTTCTTATGTATAAAAAAATGACTAAAAAAATCTTAATTTCACAAATTAACTTTAACTTAAAAAGTTTGCTTTTTTACACTCTTCATGACACTAAAATCACTTATAATTGATGCTAAACTAAATTGGTGCAAACAAAATGAGAGGTAATTTTTGCATCAATTGTAAATCTTTCCCCCATAAGTTAATATGAAATATGAAATCCTGAATATTAAATTTTAGAACCTCAGTACCTCAAATTGATAAATTAAACAAGTTTATAATGATAATTTAATTTAATTATCCAAGCCACTAACATCAATTAAACAAACAACTAACAAATTACTATTATCAAAATATAATTAATTCAATTTAAGTACTAAACTACTCAGCCATGCTAAGGACCTACAACTACAGTAATCTATTCTAGTCCTAGACACATAATTACTTTAGTTTTTAGGATTGGAAATTTGGAATTGTTGTATATATTTTTTGTCAAAAATATTTGGAGGGGCAATGGTGATTAAGTTCTTCCTATTTTTATTTTTTATAGTACTATTATTAAGGATATATCTTGGGGGTTATAAGCTAGTAATATTATATTAAATGAAAAAGAAAGTTTGAATGAAATTATGAAACATCAATGCACTTTGACCAAAAATAATAATAACAATAATAAGAAGAAGAAGAAAAAAATTTTGAACTGTATTTTTACTGGCTTATTTTATTTAAAAATGAATTTTGAAAAAGTAAAATTATATTTACGGAAAAATTATTTTATTATTTATAGGTTAAGAAAAAAAAAATGTTTACAAATCTTTTTTCAGAATCACAATTTTTAAATATCTGATTTGCTTCCTAAGCAGTTGACCAAAAATTTCAATTATTTTATGCTAGATTGGGCATAGATGGCCCTAACTCAATGTTATTTTTTTTCTAATGGTAAGTACAATCTCAGTATTAGTGTTGATTATCCATAGTCAAGGCACATTAGACTGGTGTAAAAAAAAAGGACAAAGAAAGTCCCATTTGCAATAAGAAAGGGCCGGGGCCCTTTACAATGAAAGACATTGTCATCTAGCTCAAATGTGATAAGACCCTCCAACTTAGGAACAATATTCAAAATCTTGAAAATCTAAGGCATTTGTTCACATTATTAGATTGCATGATATATATTGTTTGTGATGGTCTCTCTAGCTTGACAAATCTAATCTTACATAGTTCTAACATTCATGCTATATAGGAGTGACTCACGGGTCACATACGTAGCACCCATATTGATCATATAAATTATAGGTCATCCCTTGTTAGGTTATCGATAAAATTATAGATGCATAATTTTATCTTCTCATTTCTCAACCAAGTACGTTATCAATATGCAAAACTTGGTTTGGGTGGTTCCAACGTAAGGAGCTTTGTGATTCACTTATTTTTTTTAAGGCATATAAACGTAATAGGAATCAAATAATTTTTTTCGTCTTGTTCTCAAATATATAGTTGAAAAAGTTTGAAAACGTAATTTTCAAGGGGATCTTTCAAGCAGGAATATCCATCTACAGTATCCAATAAGAGCGACTTCTTTAAAGAAAAGTATTGGTATTCCAAATAACACCAATTTTGGAATTCGGATCATGAAAATGGATTGGAGTCTATTAAGGTTACCATACTAAAAATTACATATTCCTTTATAAACTCCACATTAGATTTATTGTAATATACAATTTGATATAGTAAAAATGTAGTCATTCAATCTTTTCATTATAGTGGGTTCGAGTTAGTTCAACTGGTGAAACCTCTAATGGTTAAATAAGAAATCTGTGGTTCAATTTCCACCTATGTCAAAAATTGATTAATGTCTTAATCTGATAATAAAGAGCTATCAACGGAAACGGATATCACAGGTTAAAACTCTCTTAAAAAAAAAAAATGTATTTCCATTATATGTATGTAAATCACTAAACCGATCGAATTTACATTAATTCTAAATGATAACCTGTCCAATTCAGTACAAGGTAATAATTCTCTTAGTTTTGCTCTTTCTACCTTTATTTTCTTCTATTTTTAACATAGAAAGACAATATCTTCAAAGGTTGACCATTCTACGTGGAATTGAATTTACATAGCATTAACTTTTAACACCTGCGCCGATTCATAAAATTGAATTGGTTTTGTCTTTGTTTGCAGCTATTATGAGTTGACTAAAACGTTTTTAGATTTTTTCTGATGTTCTAAAGTTGCAGCTCTCTCTCTCTCTCTCTCTCTCTCTCTCTCTCTCTAAGCATGTTTGAGACGAAAAATTATTATATACTTTCGAAGTATCATAAATACGTATTCCCTTATCTTACATGAATGGTGGGTTCCACTAATTAAATTCATGGTGAAACCCACCATTCATGTGAGAGGAGGAAGTATATATTTATGGTACTCCGAGAGTACCTAATAATTTTTTGTTTGAGACATATCCTATATATGATTTTCAAGTATAATATAACTAGTAGGAACCTGTGTTAACTTAGGTCTCGTTTAGTAATGGTATTTAAATACTGTTATTTAAACACTATAATACAAATTTTCACACACTTTTTCAACCATACATATTTCTACAAATCTTAAACAACGTTATTAGAAATTTCCTCAACATTTGTCATAGCATATGTATGTTCTGTGATTAGCTATATATAATAGCCACCTTTTTAGTTACAACGTACGACTGTCTCAATGCACAGAATATTTGAACTCAGCCCGCATTTTTCTTTTTTCCAGCGGTTTTGAAAATTGTCATTGGTTCTAAAAAAAAACTCGTACTATATATATTTGTTAATATAGGATATTAGGATCCAAGGAAGAACAAATTAAGATTCTTTTAAATGCTTTAATCATGATATAACTAAGAGAGATGAAGAAGTAGACAAGAACAAAATGTCCTCTTATGAAAGACTGGGTCAAAATGGGCATTTGCTCGTTTCACCAAAACTTTCTAGCAAAATGTCCATATTTTGAAACTTTCTAGTAAAATGCCCATGTTTTAAACCCCATTTTTTAAAAATCGAGTTTCAATGAAAAACTTGATTTTTAGAAAATCAAGTTATGTGAAATCAAACTTTAAAAAGAAAAAAAAAAAAACAAAAAAAAACATGGAACTCGAGTTCCACGTAAAATTTCTCACATTACTCGATTTTCATCAAATCGAGTTTTTCATTGAAACTCGATTTTTAGGTATTTTGCTACATCTTTTAGATGAAAGAGACAAATGTCCATTTTGCTCTGAAAGATTGAGAGCGAGCAAAATGTAAAAAATCATCCATATTCTCATAATCTCAGATCAAGTAATTATTGTGTTGCTCATGTAAGCTAGTTAATTGGATAAGTAACCTCTATAGAGTCCGAAGAAGGGAAAAAAAAAAAATATATATATATATATATATATATATATATACACACACACATATGTTCATTGTTTTATAATATATTTTGTTCACTCTTATTGTGATAGGAGTAGAATCATTTTTATCTGATATACTATTAAAATTATTTTTATTAGTATCAATTACACGACAAACCATATTAAGAATTCTATTTTTAAAAAATATTGTTTCTAAATTTAGATATATAGATATGAAGCAAAGCCTTTGTTATTGGCTCTTTTGTGTAGCCCTCTGGGGTTGTTTTGTTTTGGAATAAAATCGCAAATTATCAAAGAAATAAAAAAGATATGAAGCAAAGCACAACCATATAATTAGGCCACACATGTATAGCTCTGGACACAGATTTTCATTCTTGATATATGTGCTTCCTCTGAGAGCATGGGGAGGAAGAAATCAAAATGACAGACAAGATGACAGAAATAAAAAGGACTGGGCAATTTCATCTTTAATTGAGTCTGGTAATTAAAGGAAAAAAAAAAAAAAAAATGAAAAGATCAGAATTAGCTAGGATTGAAAGCAAAAACTGTGGGGACAAGAGGCTGTCACTGTCCCTAGCCTGTAAGAAATTGATTGCTTTTGGCAAAGCCTAAGGAGGAAGATGCTCCCATGCAAATCCTTACCCATTTCTTCAAATCTTCAAAAACCTCTGAAATTCCTGCCCATTATTCAGAACACCAGAATCTGCAAGAATTTCAACGAAACTAATTGGAATTTTTCTGCACGGAGAGGTCATATTGCCCAATGTGATTGGTTTGACATTGATAAGGATATACATTTCTTAATTACTTTTTTCTTTTGTGTTTTCAAGTTGAAACGTCAATTTTGTAAAGTTTCTTATTTATGCTAAAAGATTGCTTATTTCAAAAGAAGATAAAATTTAGATTATTTGCCAAAAAAATTTGAAACAAAAAGTAAAAGCAAAATGCTAAAAACTTTTAGCCTTTACCCAAACGGATGTATTCATCTAAAAAAGAAATAGCTATTCCTTCATCTTTTATTAATAACATTCAAGTTTTAGTCTCAAATTTTTTGGTATGGTGATATTGAAGTTGGCTCATATTTGTTTATGGGTTAACTAGCCCAAAGATAGTGACCATTTAATTAAAATGGTTTGTGAGCCGAAAAATAAGTTTGGGTTTAGGAGGACAACCACCTTCTTCCCCCCTCCCCCCAAATGATTCAATGGGATCTTGAGGATTTGAATTGGGTAGAGATTATGCTCTATATAAATATTCTTATAACCCTAATTTTCAATATAGTGGGGGGATATATTGATAATCACTCACTTCTATGAATGTAAGCACACTACCTACTGAATCTCGTAAAATCCATGAGTTATTTCATCTTGCTTAACTGGTTTAATTTTCATAATAAGTGACATGTAACATGTGAAACAAAATTGTCCCATACAAAATGTCAACTTGAAAAATTGTTTGCTTGGTGGTCCCTTTTTATGCATGTTCAAAAGCTGGTGATATATATGGTAACTTTAAAGTCAAATTGATAATGCCCACTTCAGGAAATGCGTTTGATCGTAAAAAGTTATCCTGAGAAATATCATTTTATCTGTTACATACAAAAATTTGGAATATTTACCATTATTCCTTTCTGCATATATACGTATCAAGCAGTATTAATAACAGAGTATTTTTTACAATTTTTTTCTTGAACAAGCTGATATAATCTGATATGATTAAAACAATATCATTTTCATCTAAATTTATCATTGACTCTACTTTTATTATGGACAAATCACAACAAACCATGCAATTAGTTGTAAAAAGAAGTTATAAAAAATGTCGTGATTTTATACTTATTCATACATATTTGATGAGTTACTACTGTTCAGTCACAAAGTTAATTAGAATAAACTAAAGAGGTTTTGATCAATGATTAATTGTGTGGACATAAGAAATATTGTGATGTCTATACATGGTAAATGAAACAAACTTTAGATGATCTTTAAGAAAAACATATATACCAATTGATATTTACCAAGTAATATGTGTTTGAAGTTTGAACTGCTTTGAGATTGAGAGGTGAAAAACTACGGATAGGGTAGTGTCATACTGGGGTCGAGTAGTAGCATTCTACAGTGTAAACCACACCTCTTTTTCTATTTGTCTTTTCTAAACTTGTTTTGTTTGGGCGACATGAAGTCACGTGAATAACTTTCAGACCTCTCTTCTTTGCCCTTTCTCTCCTTTATAAACACCATCACCACCATTTGGTCAGTCCCTTTTGGCTTTGTTATTCTTTCACCTATCCCATGTTGTCCACCTTTGCTGGACACCAGCTATAACATCTCTCTCTCTCTCTCTCTCTCTCTCTCTCTCTCAATGACTCCAGCCTATCTGAACCCACCATCATCTCCTTGCCCTCTTGTAGAGCAAAGAGAAGAAGATCAACACCTTAAGCTCTTTATCTCACCACATGATCATCAAGCCTCATCTTCCCTCTTAGTTCCTACTTTTTTTGAGAGGAAACAACATGATGAAAAGGGGATTAAATTTGAAGAGCCACAGCTACAAGAACATGATGATGAAAAGGCAAGCTAATTAAGAAGCATGTATTAATTTACATATTTTGATTAAAAAGGTTCATGCTTTGAAATAATTGATTTTACAATTATTCTTTTGATCTTATATATTCCTTGATCCTTTATTTCATCTTAAACCAAAAAGTTCAAAAGTCTAGTCAAGCATTTCTTTTTAATCCTTGATCTCTTACTAAACATTATACGTTTCCTAGTGGTGAAAAAAAAATATATAATGGTTTGGATTTCTATTTTTTTTTTTTTTTTTGCCCCTCAATTACCTAGTGATCTAATTACTTTCATCTTTTATTTTTATGACCCTAATCTTATAGCAGTGGAAGGTTAGTATTCTATAATTTGATTTCTTGATGATATTTCAAGATCTTAAGCTAATGATTAGATTTCTATTGCCTTTGTGTCCTCAAATTTTCTTTTGATCCTGTTTTTTTAAACTCTTTTCTTGAACATAGATTAATAATCCCATATGTTATGGATCAACATGTGATCATCAAGCATTTTCATTTTCTTCATTTCAGTCTGTGGAGGAAGATTTTAGCAAACACCACAAATTATCCATATGCCAAAGCCAAGGTGGAGATCCAAGTAAAAGTACAACTGGGCCAGTACAGTGGATGTCTTCAAAGATGAGGTTGATGCAAAAAATGATGAACCCAAATTTCCAAGATACAGACAAACCAACAAGAACTATAAAGAACTTTCCAAGTGATCAGCGGCATGGAAATGGAGAAATCAACTCGCCTAACTGCATCAACAACACTATTAGGGTCTGTGCTGATTGTAACACCACCACTACCCCTCTTTGGAGGAGTGGCCCTCGAGGTCCCAAGGTTATACATCTTTCTTCACCATTTTTGTGCATAATTTTCTAGGGCTAAGAATCAAACACTAAAGCCGATCACCCTCACAGATGCCCTTACCATTGTGTTATGTTTAGTAATATCAGCACTTTATGTGTAATGTTTAGTAATAGTAGCACTTTATGTGTATATATTATCATCACAAAAACCACATACCAACAAAGAAATCTTAAATAGGTTAAGCTTGATTTTGCTAAACTTGACAGATAGCTGAGTTTAAGCTATTAGGAGTGACAACATAGTTTTAACTCAGGATCACCTGCTTCTAATACCAGGATGAATTACTATATGTTCCATAAGTTTAAGCCATTAGGAAACTATGACTTTCATTGCCTAACCATTATTATAACATATATAGATAGCTAATTAAATTCTTTATATGCAACATGTTATTGCAGTCACTTTGCAATGCCTGTGGTATTAGGCAAAGGAAGGCAAGAAGAGCCAATGCAGAAGCTGCAGCAGCTGCAAATGGTATAGTAGTTTCCACCAACAATTCAACAACGAAGAGTTATAAGGTGCACAACAAAGAAAAGAAATCGCGTAAAAGCCATGGAGCACAATACAAGACTAAGTGCAAGCTCATGGACACTTCCCACAGCAAAAGGAAGCTTTCTTTCAAGGATTTAGCTCTAAGTTTGAGAAACAATTCGACTTTTGGAAGAGTATTTACTCAGGATGAAGCAGAAGGTGCACTCCTGCTAATGGAACTATCTTGTGGCCTTGTTCACAGGAAAAAATTTTCCATTTAGTTTTAACAAGTTTTTTCTTTTCTTTGTTGAAGTTTGTCTCCTCTCCATTTGAAATGAACCCATTTCATGGTTGAAGTTTAATATCAAAAAATTTAAAAGTGTATCTAGTATCATGTCATTTAAAGCACATGATACTCTATACATTGAGTTTCAGAAAAAAAAAATTACCGTGAAATGAACTCTTAAAATGGAGAGAATCTTGTTCTCTTTCTTATATGCGTGCAACTAAGCGAGTGAGTGTGTGAGAGATGTATCTTTTGAGCAAGTTGTAAACCAAAAGAATGGGTTTGCTTCATTATTACCGTTTATCTTGATAGTAAAATAATGAGGATAATTATACATCTTCAGCTACGTACTTTGATTCACAATTACCTTTGTACTCGTAGCTAGGCCCCATTTCCATGTCAAGATTCATACACAGATTAATTCGAATGAGAAAAGTTAGTTATATCTGTTGTGTGTTTATGACTTTGTGTCCTCAAAGTTGCTCCATTTTTATCATATATGGTAACGTGTCATCAGACTTCCTAGATAGTCATGTGACCAGAGTGGAAATCAGTCCATGTGGTCCTAGTAAAATTACTGATTGAATTGATTGGTTGCATTTTTTCAACTTGGGAAAATCCAAGTAATGCTATGCCAAAATAATGGACAAAGTTAAGTTCTTTTTTCTAACTCTTCTACTAAAGTTTTCTTCTTCCCCTCTTATAATAACTACTTTTTGGTGTTTGGGATCTTACTACTGCTTAAAATGAATTTAAGAGTATTGGTCCATCGCAAAGGACAATTTATATAAGTTGGTATGAAAAATTATCAAACGAATTCCATTGGCTTTATACATATATCTATTGATACATAAGATACCGTCTCAAATTTAAGACTATCATATGACTATTAAATAGCCAAGGTCAGTTCATGACTAAAATTCTCATTTTAGAATGAGTAATACCATATACATAAATTTTTTTTTTTTTTTTTTAATTTTTAAGGTGGTAAGTTGTTACATTATTATTATTATTATTTTTTGCTTATTAGGAACTTGTCGCCTTAGTAATTATAAAAAAAGAAAAGAAAAGTATGTAAACTTGTTGTTTTAGAATTGTTGAAGTTTAACATGCATGGTGTTTGGTTAGATAGAATAAGGAAGTTGTATCTTGTATAATGATTGCATGTAATATCTCTCTCACTTGGAGTAGGTCTCACATTTATCGGATTCACCTCTATGTGATAGAGATAATACACAAAGCTGTTACACAAAATAATTACTCGAAAATAGGAGGGAAGGATGTGAATGAGAGAAGAGGGTGGAAGAGCTACTATTTCCTCCTTTTGGTTGAAGGCAGAGAGCACAGGAAAAGAGATAACGTTGTGTACTGATGCTGTTTTAGTTACACTAGTCTAGTGGTAAGGGCCACCCAAATGAAATCAGGCAAAAATAGAAGGGAATTTGTGATGTGATTCCTTTATCGCTATTAGGAAATTATCTTTACACTCTTGTGATCTGCCTTCGTTTACTACCACACATTTCTTGCAGCCTGCTGTTTCAGTACTCACCCATTGAATTTTTTGTAGGTTGACAATTCTTCACACATCATCATCCATAGAATATTGTCATATGTGCCATAAATAAAAAAAATCAAAACTAATGCATATATTCCAATTTGTGATAATTTGGTATAGTATTAAACCAAAAAAAAAAAAAATCAAAATCAAAACTAATGAATTTATGTAGTTATAACTTATAAGCCCCTTCACAAATAATCATGAATGAAAAAATAACTAGAAATTTAACCCAAAAAAATGTAGTTTTTGGCAACTAGATTTTTGAGGACTGTCAACTTTACTATTCTACTTTTCTTTGGATCATATTGTGTAGCTTTCTGCCTCTACAATTAAATAGAACTGTTTTCCCATTTTTAATGTAATTATATAGAGATTATGCGAGCTTACTGTTATCATTACTAACGTGATTATGACATTTCCATTTTCCTCTTTAAATTTTTATCTTAGGATGTGCAGTATAGGAGTGTCAAATATTTTTAGGGAGTATACCAGTGCATATCTTTAGATGAGAACATCACATGGTCCGACGACTATGTACATGTTTATCTTTTTGGTCAATTGGATAGACTTCAACTTCGCAGGATTATTAAGAATTTTAGATGAGATTTTATTTATGTATTTATTTATAGTTGTAAGTTGAAACTTGGTTACTTTTCCATTTCTTTTTTTTTTTTTAATTAGGCAAGAAGGTAAGCCATGATTATATATATATATATATATATATATATATATATATATATATATATATATATAATTGAATTTAAATTCTATTTTATATTTGAACACTCAATTAAAATCTTAATATGTCATATTTTCTACAAATAATAAAATCTATATAGTTTCATATAAAAAACAACAATATTAATTAAAAAAATTCATAATGATCAAATTTCATATTTATATATATTTATATACAAACACGATTATAATAAATAAATTTCTATTAATAAATACCACAATATCAAATTTCATATTCATATATAAAATTAAATGAGAGAAAAAAAGTTAAAAAAAAAAAAAATCATATTTTATTGAATTTCTTTGAGTTGCTGACTAGTATATCTAACTAAACGCATGACAACTCATCTGCCTAAGAGATCATGGCAATTAATCCAATGCCTGTGGCATATTTGTCTCAGCCACCCAGCCATTTTTTGAAAATTAATAATATAAGTAGGTTACATTAAAAAAAAAAAAAAAAAACTATGTCAGTAATTTAGAAAGATCAAGTCAATATCCAAATTGATTAATATATACACGCGCATGAATATTAATTCAATATTTCTCCTTGTAATTAAAGGCTAGTTATATATAGGGGCAGAAGAGCTTCAACTAGATTTGTAATATGTTCCATCTATGTGTCTTAAAAATGCAATAGGTAGGTAAGAGGGTTGTAGTTCAATGGATTGGTACATTCTGGTGTTTTTAACTAAAATATATAAGCTTCAAATTCTCCCACCTTTAACTATTGAATTATTTCAAAAATAAAAATAAAAATAAAAATAAAAAATACTATGGGTAATTAAGTAAAATAGGATAGCAGACATTTCAAGAACTACCATGCCAAGCAAATAGTTAGTTTGTTAGAAAGCATACATGTGAACTTGTACTATGTGGCTAAAATAGAGACATCAATTGCTACATTAATTACAGGAGACATGCGGTATCTCATATGTACTTGTGTCTCATTGACTGATTGACACGCGAGCAGTGCCGACTCTACAAGTGAAGCAAGTGATGCGGCTGCTTAAGACCCAAGTAGAAAAAATGTTCCCAAATTTTAACTAATAGGATTTTTTTAAATATTATAATAGTACTAATTAAATCTAAATATAAGCCAATAAATAAATTAATATTTTTTTATCAAATGAAAAAAAAAAAATGTTACCTCCACAACATTTTTTATCACACTTTCGGAATAAATAATAATTGGTAGGTTGTTACAAGGTATTATTGATGACAAAAAATTAATGTCAATAATGAATTCAAATTAGAATCAGTAACAAATTAACACCTAGGATTTGTTATGAAAATATTATAAATGTAGCACTTCTTAAAAAAAAAAAAAAAACGATACAAAAAAAAAATTGACAACATTTTTCACAAGTTGAATTAACAAACTTTTACTAATTTTTCTCTAAGTCTATCACTAACATCATTTTTGTACTTACCACTATCAATCTGCCACATCAACAAGTTTGAAAAGTTTTGTCAAATTTTTTGTCTATAGACTTTCAAAAAAGAAATCTACATTGTTCATGTTAATTAGTAGTAATTTTGCATCTAAAACAAAATAATAGAATTTAAGTAATATTTAATATTTTTAGAATCATATTTAAATATATAAGGCCTTAATTTCAATTTTTGCCTTATACCCTCAAATACATTAAGCCACTGCACGTGAGTCTCACGACTCACACCTATAGGACCCACATGTCAGTAAAACGTAAGTCTCATACATTGAGTGCATACAAAGCTTTTACTTTTAATTACAGATTGAAAATCGAAGGTAACATATATACAAAAATGACAACAAACACAACTATTATATATGGTTCCTTACTACCTTTTCTTTTAGATCTGCCTCAAAGACTCTAAACTAAACTACTGTAAAGATGTTTTCATGGGAATTGAAATATTGAATCCAAGTCTGTCACATGATGACTAATACAAGGATTTAGATTTACTTTAGTCCTTTAAATGCTATGTTAATCAATACAGTGCTCAAATTCTATATGTTGTCACTCTTAACCAGCCCAGCTATATATGAAAAACTGGCAGTTGGCAATATTTTCTTTCATATTTCTTGCTTCTTCTTTATTTATTTATTTTGTCTTGCTGACAAAATAAAGTACTAGTTGAAGATTTTAATTGAAGTTAGTTTTATATCCATTTATGGTCTAGTCATCAAAGAAGCAAGATAATTTATAATTTATATAAATCTATGGATCAACTACAATAAACCTTATAATCTCAAAATCTTGGAATTGGTTATGAATTTTTAACAGGCTAATTATGGTAGATCACATGTATTTTAATATACATGCATATGTAATAAATTCGTTCATAATTAAAAAATAAAAGTAAAGTAACTGAATTATTTCTAATGACCGTCAATCTATTGCAACCCCCTCTCTCTCTCTCTCTCTCTCTCTCTCTCTCATTTGGACATGTACGTGAACAAAATCTATTGCATCAAACGCTTATAAAGGAAAACTTAGCAGCTATGGACTTCCAACTGCTCATTCTTGAAGGACAGTAAGGGATGCTAATCAAGCTAAGACCCGAAAGGCCCTATTCAAGTTTGGGAGGAGGGACATCAACATGTACCCAACAATTCAATAATATATTGCATTATAACATCATCACTTGAAAACAAATATAATAAAAACAAAAAACCCAATTGGCCCTTCTGTTGCTGGTGTAAAACGTCATGGGACAAAGGTCAAGAGATCAAATCCACCGACAAAAAGTATTGATATAAATTAAGCAATAAAATTAGAGTATGGTCTCCACGAGATCATCCTTTAGTATAGAGAATATATATATAGAATAGCATTTGATAGCTCAACAAAGTAAAAAAATCAGCTCAAATTTTGACACTCTGATTGTTAGATCCAATTTTACTAAATTATAGTTGACCAACCAAATACAAATTTTTTTTTTTTTAATTATTGTCAATTTTGTCAGAAAATAGTTATACAATTATCTTTATAATCGCACAAAATATGCATCTCTTTCTTTTTTTCCCGTCTTAAATCAGTTTAAATTACAGACAGCTCACGTCACGAGATTATCAAGAAATCTTGTTAGTTGTTTCTCAAAAAAAAAAAAAATCTTGTTAGTTATGATGTCTTTCATTAAATTATACATAATAAGCATGCTTAAGAAATACAGTACATAATTAATAATAAATACAGTATACAACATTTGTCTCAAAAAAAAAAATACAGTATACAACATATGCACATACTATATAGTTGTTATACTATACATTTGTACGGATATGATATATATAATTATTTTTTTTCCTTTAAATGATAGGGGGGGGACAAATAATTAAGCCCTCCCCCACAGGCCACAGCCCACAACCTCCTCTTTGTCGTCGTTTTTTTTTTTTTTTTAATCAGAGAAATTGTTTTAGATTTATATGCTGCATGTGATTCATTCAAAGGTGGGTGGATTTTATGTAGTTTGTGACTCACGTGTAACATATTTCATATAAATGCATTTTTTCTTTTTATATAGGAATTTTTTTTTTTGGTTTGAGAATTGCTTTTTATATAGGAATGTAAATGCGTTGTTTGTGCCCTCGTGGCTTATGCCACATAACGCTCATGTCCAAATCATATTTTCTAAGGGTATGTTTGATACACTAAATGGAGATTACAATAGGAATTGTAATCTTTATTACTAGGAATAAAATGTGTTGTAATGTAATAACTAAACCTATTCATTAGTTTGGTTGTAAGTTATAACATTAGAATGAAACTTAACATTTATTTTAGGAAATTTCTTACTTATACAATTATATCTCATTAAAAATTGTTATTTTTAAATTAAAGAGAAATATGTGTTTTTTTTACGATTTTTTATTTTTATAATTGTTAGATGTATATGGAAAGTTTGTTTATTTGGAAATATATTAAGTTTTGAAATTATTACACTTACTAAGGAATAGCTAATACAACCTTTTAAAGAGAAATAATTATTCATCATTTTGAAGAATAGCTATTTATAAGGAATGATTATTATTTGTAATAAAAACATAACCAAACTAAAGAATAACTAAACCATAGGAATAACTATTACATTACAGTGCCTATTACAGTCTACCAAACATGCCCTAAGTTTTAGCCTCCGTTTGAGAAGCGTGTTTTCGCGCTTCCCAGCTGCGTGATTTTTTAGTAGATATCGTATTGTTTATGAGACTCACAAATATCTTTTTTCAGCAAAATTTTCATTAAAAATAGGTCATATGTTACTATTCACACATTTAAAAATTATTTTGTTACAGTGTTTTCAGTTTTTAGTTTTCAGTTTTCATCAATAAGCGGTATCCAAATAGACCCTTAGTATACGTTTGGATAGCAGTCACGTCCAGTGTCCAAGCACGTCCAGCATTTTTTGTGGGTCCCACGCACTGTTCGTGGGACCCACAAACCTCTTTTTTCAACAAAACTTTTATTAAAAATTGGTCTCACGTCACTATTCACACATTTAAAATTATTTTGCTACAGTATTTTCAGTTTTCAATTTTTAACAATAAGTAGTATCCAAACTGACTCATATCTTTTAACAAAATTCTCTCTTTCTTAGTATATTTACTTGTGGGGTTGGTTTTTTTTTTTAAAGAAAAAAGCTGCAAAATTTATTAAGAAAATTTAGCCAAATAAGCAAAAATAACAGTACTAAGGTATAAAGAAACATCATTCATCCATGTCGAAAAACCACTAAAATGTTAAGTATGCGTAACAAGATTATAAGTTACAGAGCTTCTTCAAAGGAATCTGATAAAAGTTTTGCCTCATCGAGGTGACCAAAAGAAACAAAGGAAGTATCTTCCCTAATCAAAGCTGAGCAAATAAATTCATTTAAGATTTAACTCAAGTTTGTGGAAAAAGGAAAATTCTGTGAGAAAGCTTCTCTAACCAATCCCATTGGTTGCTACTTGGAGTAAATAGCAAGGTTCTTAATTCTCTTACAACTTCTTAATCCGATGATGAATCGAGCGTGTCTGAGCACAATCTCAATTGGAATCCTTGTGATTCCATTACATCTTATCTATAATAAATATGTAAACAATAAGTACCATCTTGAAGAATTAACTTAGTGAGATATCAACCTTTGGTGATAAGTAAATTTAATTGATTTTTAATTATAATTGCTAATACTTACAGATAAATTTGGACTCTTAATGGCCATAAAATTGGATTAGAAGAGATCATTGCAAAAGTGAATATAAGTGGCCTTTATGATGTCTAAAATTTTAGTTTAAATAGAAATTTATATTTCCTAAAAGTTAAATAATAGAGTTTTACATAGAGTAGACCATCGGTAATAGAGTTTAATTTTAAAGTAAACTATTTTAATAATTACTAAGAATATAGACACATATCGTAGCGACATAATGGTCATTTACCAGTTTCAAGAACCCAACTTTTATTTAATAATTATATGATATAGTATGATGTGATGTGATTTTTTAAAATGGGAATATGATATGATATGTTACACAAAAAATAATACTAATCAAGATAAAAATCATACTAGTGAACATGCTCTAAATATCAACGAGAACATTCAGACACTTTTGAATATTTAACTATTTTTTCAAGTGTATGTAATCCCTCTAATTCCACACATAGGAAATTATTACATGAAAAAATTCATTGAACTAACCCCAATATGCTAACAAGATATTTTGAATCCAATGTCTAATGCTCATCATGCTGAAAATATCAACTGTTTTAGCTGATTTTTTCCCAAGACATCATAAACATGGTTCTCACTCCCAAAACCAAAATTATTGGTACAATGAAGTCCTTGTGTACGTAACACTCATACCATAAATTAATGCCTACCGTATTAGATTCCCATTCAGAAATCGTAATGACTAATGACAGACCAAAATTCATACATAATATAGGCTTTCAGATTCCTATCTCTTTCTAAAAACAGAAAGCAATAGAGTTAGATGAACACATACCGTTGATTCTACTAGCAACGGCCCTGATTACATATACAATACCGAAACTAGTATTGTACCAAAACAACATTCAATCTCTGACTCACTCACTTTTGAAACGTACAATGTCAGCCACGTTTTATTACTCAGAGGATAATCCAACCATTTTACCAATATTACCCTCCAACCAGATCCATGGGTCCCACCAAAACCAGCAAATAGAAAATTTCCAAAAAATAAAAAGAAAATTCAATCAAATACATATCACATTCTGACATTGATGGTTCTCCGAGATTTCTCACCATATGGTTCAAAAGCACCATTAGTTTAGATCCGAGTGTACTCCCACTGCCTCAAACCTAACCAAATATCTTATATACCACATTTTGTTTTTATGAGACTAAATTATAAATTATATCTCTTAAATTTTATGATGTTTTAAATTCAATCCTTTAAATTATATGTTTTCTAAATTATAATTTTTTATTACTATATTACCGATTATTCCAAAAACTTAAATTGATGATTTTACTTTTAGTTTATAACTAGATGGATAACCATGTAGCTCGTAGCATTTATGAGCAATATGACCTATAATTCCTTAATATATATAAATGGGTCTTTCTATCTTTGAACTCTTTTAACTTTTATTCGTTTTCAATGTAATCCAATTTTCTCCAGTTTAATTCGCACGGCTAAATCCACCAAAATGATGTGTTTTTTGGTAGAAAGAAAAATTTTAAAAGTAATGACAAGATTTGATGGAATTAGAGATAATAACAAAAGAACTAAATTGAAAACTTATTAATAAGGGCTGAAATGAAAAAAAAAATTTATATGAAACTTAAAAGATTAAAATTAGAGAGCAGAATTTATAATTTTACATTTTTATTATATTGGGAGAGACATAGAGATAAGCCTAATGTGAAAGAGATTCTGCCACCAAAGAAAGAATCTCATATACCCTTTAAAAACCATCCAAATGTCCTTCATTTTCCCTCTGAAGAGATTTTGATCCATTGAAACTCAATCTCATATCCTTCATTTCCTTCCATACATTCACTCGCTCACTTTCCTCAGATTTTGTACACATTTTTTTTGTAGACTAGTATGTTATCTCTGAACAGGTCTCTTTCTCCTCTAGGTGCTTAGTCACCCACCACCCATCACCTCTCCACCAGATCTTGGATTCATATTTTGATTATTTTCCACCATATTTTATTATTATTATTATTATTATTATTATTATTATATTTTTTTGCATATATATCTATAATGTAACATAGAGAAACTCACTCTCTTATCAACAACCCACCACACAACCCAACTCACTCAGTCCAATGGAATAACAAAAAAACCAAGCCAAATAACTTGAGTTCCTGTTTTCTTTGGTCTTTTCATTTTTCTCACCAACCCCATTTCCTCTTTGCTTTTGCTTTTGCTGTTTGTTCATTTACACACCCAAAAAAAAAAAAAAACAGAAGCTTCTCTCATTGTTCATTCATGGAACGTGCAAGGCGCTTAGCAAACCGTGCAATTCTGAAGCGCTTGGTGTCAGAAGCCAAGCAGTTTCGTCAAAATGAGACTTTGTTGCACACTGTCTCACCGGTTTCATACACACCCTCAAGGTACGTAACATCCTTGACCTCGTACATGTCCATGCGTAGAAGTACTAGATCAGATTTGTCACATAACAATGTTGGTCAAGGTGTTGGGGTGTCTCAAACTCGTTCTATATCTGTGGAGGCATTGAAACCCAGTGACACTTTTCCACGCCGCCATAACTCGGCAACCCCAGAAGAGCAAACCAAAATGGCTAACTTATGTGGGTTTGATAAGCTTGATTCGCTTGTTGATGCCACTGTGCCTAAATCTATTAGAATCCAATCAATGAAGTTTGATAAGTTTGATGAAGGGTTAACTGAGAGTCAAATGATTGAGCACATGAAAAAACTAGCTTCAAAAAATCAGGTTTTTAAGTCATATATTGGGATGGGATACTATAACACTTATGTTCCACCTGTGATTTTGAGGAACATAATGGAGAATCCAGCTTGGTACACTCAATACACACCTTACCAAGCTGAGATATCTCAAGGGCGTCTTGAATCTTTGTTAAATTTTCAAACTTTGATTACGGATCTTACTGGTCTCCCCATGTCAAATGCTTCATTGCTTGATGAAGGAACAGCCGCTGCTGAAGCAATGGCTATGTGTAATAATATTCAGAAGGGAAAGAAGAAAACTTTTGTAATTGCCAATAATTGTCACCCTCAAACAATTGATATTTGTAAGACTAGAGCTGATGGTTTTGATCTTAAAGTAGTTACCGCAGATCTTAAGGATATCAATTACAAATCTGGGGATGTGTGTGGTGTTTTGGTTCAGTACCCAGGGACTGAGGGTGAGATTTTGGATTATGCGGAGTTTATTAAGACTGCTCATGGTCATGGGGTCAAGGTTGTGATGGCGTCGGATCTATTGGCATTGACATTGTTGAAGCCACCAGGTGAATTGGGGGCTGATATTGTTGTTGGTTCTGCTCAGCGGTTTGGGGTTCCTATGGGGTATGGAGGTCCTCATGCCGCGTTTTTGGCTACATCACAAGAGTACAAGAGGATGATGCCAGGGAGAATCATTGGTGTAAGTGTTGATTCTTCAGGGAAGCCTGCTCTGCGAATGGCAATGCAGACAAGGGAGCAGCATATCCGTAGGGATAAGGCTACAAGCAATATTTGCACTGCTCAGGTACTAAGCTATTTCTAACTCTGATTAGTCTGTTGAGGATTTATAGCTGACCCCTTAGTTTTGGGTCTAAAGCTTAGTTGTTATTGCTATTTTGCTGCTTATATGGAAATTTGAAAATCTTGTGAATCATTATGTTTTTGACAATAATGAAATATGTAACTGCGGTCCAGCTCAATTTTTTTGCTGGGCGTAATTCTAGAATAGCTGTCTTAGTGTTCAAGGAGTTGGCTTTCTAGTTTGAATATCTGTCCTGTTTTATCTAGGCCCTGCTTGCAAATATGGCTGCTATGTATGCTGTTTATCATGGACCTGAAGGCCTTAAATCCATCGCACAACGGGTTCATGGTCTTGCTGGGGCATTTTCACTTGGACTGAGGAAGCTTGGGACAGGGGAAGTTCAAGGCCTTCCCTTCTTTGACACTGTGAAGGTTAAGGTTGCTGATGCACATGCAATTGCTGGTGCTGCTTACAAGAGTGAAATAAATTTGAGAATTGTAGACCGGAACACCGTAAGTGTGATTTTGTAAGTAAACCAATTAGTTGGCTATAGGTCTATGTGATGAGATTAATTGGGTCTATATGCATTTCAGATAACCGTTTCTTTTGATGAGACAACCACCTTGGAGGATGTTGATAAACTTCTCAAAGTTTTTGCTGGTGGCAAGCCTGTGAGTCTCATTAGTTTTACATGGTGATGGTGTTTGCAATCAATTAGGATTTTCATCCACCTGACTTAGACTTGTGGTAAATTTTCAGGTTCCATTTACTGCTGCATCTCTTGCACCAGAGGTGGAGACCGTGATTCCCTCTGGGCTAGAAAGGGAGAGCCCATATCTCACTCATCCAATCTTTAACATGTATATCCTCAAGAAATTTGAACTCTGCAAAGTTTACATTTCATAACCAACCCTGAGTTTTCTTTTCTCTTTATTAGGTATCATACAGAGCATGAGCTGCTTAGATACATTCATAGGTTACAATCAAAGGATCTCTCTCTATGCCACAGCATGATTCCATTGGGATCGTGTACTATGAAATTGAATGCAACAAGTGAGATGATGCCAGTAACATGGCCTGGCTTTACTGACATTCACCCTTTTGCCCCAACTGAACAGTCTCAAGGTTATCAGGTAGTTACAAATGTTTACTTGCCACAATAAGTTCCAATTTTTTTCTTTGCCCAAAATTTTTGGTTTTATGTTGTTTCTTCTTTGTATAAACAGGCAGGTTTACATTATTCTCTTAATGAATGGTTTCCAGGAAATGTTCAAAGATTTGGGTGAACTATTGTGCACCATCACTGGCTTTGACTCTTTTTCCTTGCAACCTAATGCTGGTGCGGCTGGAGAGTATGCTGGCTTGATGGTTATCCGGGCATATCATTTGGTATGGTAACATTGGCCAAATTTAAATAGTGTTTTCTTTCGATTGTACTAAAGAAAGTAAGAGGCATTTGATGCTTTCTCCTTAAGGCTCACTTTGATGCAAACATAAAGTAATCACCTCAACTTGAAGCCTGGAATCTTAATATGATGATTTGTATGCTCCTAAAGTGCCTTGTGCACGTGAGGCAGGCATCAAAGTTTGAGTTTTGATTTCTCTCTCTCAGAGTGGAAAATATCATTGCAAACAAAGAAGGATTAACCTTTGGGTGATATAGTTTCTTCTCATTCACTACTTAGAATAAGGATTTTCATGGTAGATATTGAAGGTATTCAAGCTTTCTAGGAATTTTTCTTCACATTTGCTGTGAATGATGCTGATGATTAAAATCTGCAGTATGTGTGTGTGTTTGTCTGCATAAATATATAATGGAATAGCATTTTGTTTCTCAAATATGTAAATCAATGGAAAGCAAGTCTAAATTGCAGTATTTTCTTGCCATAAATCTAGAAGTCCTCAGATTTTCACTCCATTTCAAAAACAATATGACATTGTATTAGTCTTATTTTGTCAAAAGCTGATGCTGAATGAACATTGTAGGCAAGAGGTGACCATCATCGCAATGTGTGCATTATACCTGTTTCAGCACATGGGACAAATCCTGCTAGTGCTGCCATGTGTGGAATGAAAATTGTCTCTGTTGGAACTGATGCCAAGGGAAACATCAACATTGAAGAATTAAGGAAGGCTGCTGAAGCTAATAGGGACAACCTCTCTGCTCTTATGGTAATTTCATTTTGCATCCTATGCTGGGAATCTGCTTTTGTCATTTGACAAAATTAAAGTAGATGGAGGTGGAGATTTAATTCAATATTGACAGTCTTTTAATTTTGGTTGACATGATAGGTCACATATCCTTCAACTCATGGAGTCTATGAAGAAGGTATTGATGAGATATGTAAGATAATTCATGACAATGGAGGTCAAGTATACATGGATGGGGCTAACATGAATGCACAGGTCAGCTATTTGCCCCATCTTCCTTTGTTTCCTTCATATGTTAATTGTATTCATTGAGCACATAATCTAGTAAAATCAACTAATAGCCTTTACCTTATAATCAAATGGTCTACTAAAATATATAGCTGTAGGGCTAGTTTGTGTGTGTGTTGGCTGATTTTTTTATTCTTTAATTTATATTCCCTGGGTTTAAGTAGATAATTTCTGGGTCATTTGAATTTTTGCTCTTTAAATACATATCTACATATTGTTGTAGTGGAAACTTCAGCTTCTATTTATGCATTTCATTTTTCCTGGCATTTCTTTTCAATTTAATTTCACATTAAATCTAAAAAACCTTTGGTCCTTATAGGTGGGACTGACAAGCCCTGGTTGTATTGGAGCTGATGTTTGCCATCTCAATCTCCATAAAACATTTTGCATTCCTCATGGAGGAGGTGGTCCTGGCATGGGTCCTATTGGTGTGAAGAAACACTTGGCACCATTTTTGCCATCGCATCCTGTGGTAATTGCTCTTTTCATTGAGTAACTTTATATATGAATATGATTCCATTTAATTACATGTTAGGTTTATATATGCGTTAAATGCATGCAGCTTCTATTGACAAATTAGTTTCATTCTCATCCATCTTTCATTTCTTCATGATCCATTGTGTAATTCTAATTGTATTGGAACTGACAGCCTCACACACACACACACACATGCATGAACAATCAGAGCATAACCCACTTCGGTTAGTAATGTTAGATGATGGTGATGATTACTTGCATGCTCTGCCACTACTATGTCTTTTATCATTATTGATTCTTTTCTGGCAAGTGTTTTTCTTATTCAATCATTAATTTCATCCTGCTTTTACTTTTAAGGTACCCACTGGTGGAATACCTGCTCCTGACAAGTCTCACCCACTTGGTACCATTTCTGCTGCACCTTGGGGCTCTGCACTTATTTTGCCAATATCATACACATATATAGCCATGATGGGGTCAAATGGTCTCACTGAAGCATCAAAAATAGCTATTCTGAATGCAAATTACATGGCAAAGCGTTTGGAGGTTCCTGCTTCTTTCTTTACTTTTTCTTTTGAAAATCCATTCACTACTATAGAAGTAGGTAGGTGCCATGCTCTAGTCATGCTCCTATCTTCGGAAAAGAAGAATAACATGGACTTCATTGTTTGTCCTAGCTAGTCCCATGATAATGTGGGTACATGTTTGCACTTGAATAAGAAGTTTGTCCTGTGCATTGCACTCACATGTGGTTTTCCTGGCTAACCAACTTTGAGGTTTTGAGTTATTTCTCCCTTCTGAAGCTGAAGTCTCAATGATGTTTGTCCTGGTGTTCTTAATATTGTTTCCGTATTTTGCTTTGCCTTTTTGCAGAACTATTACCCCATTCTTTTCCGTGGTGTCAATGGAACAGTTGCCCATGAATTCATTGTTGATTTAAGAGGCTTCAAGGTAATTTTGTTCATTTCTAGGTTATATTTTGCCTACTGTTTCCATTTTTGGGAGCAATTGTAACCAATTATTGTTGCAGAATACTGCTGGGATAGAGCCTGAAGATATTGCCAAGCGTTTAATGGACTACGGATTTCACGGACCAACAATGTCATGGCCAGTTCCAGGCACACTTATGATTGAACCCACTGAAAGTGAAAGCAAGGTATGCCCTTTGGGAGTCCTTCCACTTGACAAACCCTTCTCAACCTGTTTCTTTGTTCTGTTTTAAGTAAATTTAAAATTATTTGCAGGCCGAGTTAGACAGGTTTTGTGATGCTCTTATTTCCATTAGAGAAGAAATTGCTCAGATTGAGAATGGAAAAGCAGACGTCCACAACAATGTCCTGAAGGTGAAATGACTATTCTTTTTCCTCACTTTGGCCATTCACATAAGAAATTGTTAAATTGATTGCTGTCCTTGCTCAAGAATTCATGTGTCCAACTTTGACTAGTCTATTGAGGATCCATAAGATAACCAACCTCAAAAATTTTGGGACAAAGTAGTGGTTGCTGTTGTCCTTGCACAGTTATGGACACATGTTTGAAAATAATCCAATTGTGAACTTTTAAAGCAATTATCTAAAAAAATATTATGCAGGGAGCTCCTCATCCACCATCCCTGCTCATGGGAGATGCATGGACAAAACCATATTCTCGGGAATATGCAGCCTTCCCAGCTGCTTGGCTTCGTGTTGCGAAGTTCTGGCCTACTACAGGTATCCATATCCATCTTCATCTAAATTTATAGTTTTGGATGTTATATAGTTGCCTTGATACCCCATCTCTTAATTGCTTGCTTTTCATATAAACCATTGTTCTTTCAGACTGATCTGTTGTCTATAATTGAGGAACTTTAACAGTTTCTTTTATCAATCAATACTTGCAATATTATAATCATTCAAGCACCACATGCATTTTAATCATTGATACAAGATCTACTCTACTTAGTCCATGATTATATTTGCAAGATGCAAATGCTACAAATTGTGACAAACCTTGAATACTTTAATGCGTTTCTAGTCTATGCCTGCTTAATTTTACCTAACATTGAGTTCTTTTGCACTGTTATATCAGGGCGTGTGGATAACGTGTATGGTGACCGCAACCTTGTCTGCACCCTTCTCCCAGCATCACATGTTGTTGAAGAACAAGCGGCAGCCACTGCCTAGTCCTCCTCATCATGCTCGCTGCAAGGTTTCTCTATGAAACCGTTTGCTTCTCCCTCTCATTGTATATAAATATTTCCTTGATTAAGTCCTTCACAGCTGGTGACATTCATTTTCCTAATACCATATTGATAATGATCAGCTGTTCTAATAACAATTGTTGCTGATTGCAACCCAAAATGTTGTAATTATAATTTACTTCATTCTCCCTCCTCTTTTGGGTCTTAGCCAATATTAAACAGAATCTAAATGTTCAACCTATGTTAATGCTAATTGTAATTCATAGTTCCCAAAGCCAAGTATTGACATGGAACAAACATAACTAAGTCCACAAGAATGGATTGGATAAGATACTAATCTACTGCTTTGAATCCAGAGTTTTTAATTAGAATAAAACGAGGAAGAGTGTCTAAACGAACTGTAGCTAGTGTTGGTGGCCGAATCTATTTGGATCCTCTGCCAATAGGCTCTGCTTTGATAGAATATCCTATAAAGTATAAACGACTTGTGACCAAAAAGCAGCAAAAAAAAAAAATAATAAAAAAAAAATGTTGCTGAAAAAACTCTTGAGATTGGACCGTCTGTCCAATCTCAACTCCTCTTTACCAAACATGGGGTTATCTTGAAGCTCAAGCATCACAAATGCACTTTGATCCTTTAAATATCTTTAACTGAAATGGTTATATATTTGCCAATTTTTTATTTCTAATAATTTGATAACAATTAGGGTGGGGGATTTAAACTTGGATATTTCCATTGCCAAGCCTACATATTACTTTGTTAAGGGTCTGTTTGGATAGAATTTATTTTGCTGAAACTAAAAACTAAAAACACTGTAGCAAAATAAATTTTAAATGTGTGAATAGTATCGTAGAATCCATTTTTAATAAAAAAAAACTGTTAAAAAGTGATATTTGTGGATCTGTGAATAGTGCATATGTGCACTATTCACGGTTGAAAAGTCAACATTTGTGTCTACTGTTTATGAACAGTAGTCACAAATCTCTTGAAACGCGTGCCACAAAAAAAAAAAAAGGGTAAAACGCGGACTTGAGACGTGAACGTGGATCCAAACTACCTCTAAGTTTTTAAACTTAGTATTTGATTTGCTAATTTTGAAATTATAACAATTAGAATATCTTAAAACTATAGGATTTATATATATATATATACACTTTTCTTTTCTTTTCTTTTGCAACTTTCATGGTTGTAGTCCCATCACATAGTATAGGCACGCACTAAAATGTCTAAATATTAGAATATACTCTTTAAGACAAATCTTGAACAAATGTTTACCTTTAGGTTTTTTAAAATATTTATTCTCTCGTCACTTTCGTTCTTTTGTACTTTCATCGAATCTTACATTCATTGTGTTATCACTTGTTACCATTACCTCTCTTTAAATCTTAAAATGGAGGATTTATCAAAACAGTGGAAATCACTCTCACTATCTGATAAGGAAGGCCCAGGTCTAACTCTGAGCTCTGATCAAGCCACCAAGGAATTTTCCATGGTGGCGCGCTTCCTAACAAAACGACCGATCAACCTAGATGCCATCGCAAATACCTTCAACCCCCTGTGGAGAACAAAATCTGGTTTTAGAATGAAATTCATTGGTGACCATTTGATACTTTTCTCCTTCGATTACAAAGAAGATGTTGATAGAATCCTAGCAGCAGAGCCATGGAGCTTTGATAAGCACATCATGGTGATTTCAAGATTTGATAATGCGGCAACGGTGGATGGATCAAACTACAATATAGTAACCTTTTGGGTGCAAATTCATGATATTCCATTACGGTTCAAGAACAGAGGTGTAGCCGAGCAGATTTGTGAGGCTATGGGAAATGTTATTCAAACGGAGAACCCAAATGATTGGGATGGTGGCAGCTTCATCCGTTTACGAGTAGCGATTAATATTTCTCAACCTTTGTGCCGGGGTCGTCTTATCACACTGGACAACGATGAGGTCCATTGGGTCTCCTTCAAATACGAACGCCTACCAAATGTTTGCTATTGGTGCGGATGCCTCACACACCAAGACAAAGATTGTGAAAAATGGATAGATAGTGAGGGGTCTCTAAGTAAAGAAGACCAACACTTCGGCCCCTGGCTAAGAGCTACTCCCGTCACAACCTCTAAGAAAGGCTCACTTTCTGTTCCTGGATTTTATGCTCATAAGAAAGCAGAACAAAGAGGCCAAAGCAGAGCCGGAACACAACACCAGACCCAAGCGGCCCCAGCAGCGACGGAGTGGGTAGCTCCCGAAAACACCCTGCCAAAATCTCAATTACAAACAGTAAATTTGGCAGCTGACAACTCTGCTGAAGTGACAGCCCCAACTTCTGTCGCTTCAGCGCCCTCCCTTCTGGTGCCCCCTATGAAACCTACTCAAACTTTTACTTTTGATCAAGTAGTAGAGGAGATAGACAAAGATATTCATCTCTTTGATAAAGTGGTTCCTATGCAAAAAATCCCAACGGACTCCAATTCGGAACAATCTATACTACATACAAACGGGCCGAACACTTCCAAAAGCCCACTTAGTGATACTTCCACGAACTTCCAGGACCAAGTCACTTTAGTCCCTGTGAGTGAAGGGAAATGGACCCGGATTCAAAGGCCCAACATCTTGTCTATTGAAGAGCCATTAGAGACCTCCTTAGGCAAAAGAGGTCCATTACCTTATACAGAAGAATCAACTCCTCAGAAACGCAGGGCACCCTCAGAGGATGGAGCCCCCTCTTCTTCTCCCCAAACGGCGGTGGCTGCTAAGCAGCCCCGCCTAGCAAGATGAATCTCCTATTTTGGAACGTGCGTGGGCTTGGGAATCGACGCACTGTTCATGAGCTTGAAGGATTCATTCGAGCACAAGATCCCTCCGCCCTCTTCCTAGCCGAGACGTGGGTGGGAGAAACTAGGCTGATCAGTTTGTGTTCTAAATTGGGTTTTGATAATTTCTGGGTCACTCCGCAAGCCAATAGATTGGGGTGCTTGGCTCTCTTTTGGAAGAACTCGTTAAAGGTGGATGTCTCATCTTCGTCGCCGAATCACATCGATACTGTGATTGGCGAATCCCAGGATTGTAAATACCGCCTCACATGCCTCTATGGTTTTGCCGATCCTGCCAGAAAATGTGACACTTGGGCTCTCCTTCGCCACCTTCAACCTTCGCCATCTCTGCCTTGGGTGTGCGCAGGGGACTTCAACGAAATTCTTTGGTCTCATGAAAAATGTGGTTTGGGTCCCAGAAGTGAAGCCCAAATGATGGCTTTTCGTGATGTCTTAGACGAGCTTGGCTTGAAGGATTTGGGTTTTGTGGGGAGGAAGTTTACCTGGAAAGGGCGCCGACGCGGTGGCTTTGTGATGGAGCGCCTTGACAGAGCTGTGGCAAATGCTCTTTGGCAGTCTAAATTCCCGGGGTCCAAAGTTCAACATCTTCACTCCAACACTTCGGACCACCAAGCCATCCTTGTGAAGCCGGAAGGTATCCTCCCTAACCCAAATCGTTCTTTCAAATTCGAACAAATGTGGCTCCGGGATAAAAGCTGTAGTGTCACAGTCAATAAGGCCTGGGGTCCCCCTATTGGCGGGGCCACAATGCCTGAGGTGGCTGAGAAAGTTAATTTTTGTGCTTTAAAGCTCACTGAATGGAGCAAAAATTCTTTTGGTAGTGTTAAAAAAATGATTGAAGAGAAGAAAAATCTCCTCGCAAAAGCAGAATTGGCTGCTGCTAGGGGGGGAGATTCTGTGGTGGTAAAAACCATTCAGAAGGAAATAAATGACATACTAGATAAAGAAAACCTGATGTGGCAACAGCGCTCTAGAGTGCTATTCCTGAATTATGGAGATAGGAATACTGCTTATTTTCACAGTAAGGCTTCTCAAAGATTTCGTAGGAATAGGATTTTGGGGTTGAGAAATTCCCAGAACAATTGGTGTACGGATGATTCTCAAATTAAGGCCATTGCTGTTGATTACTTCCAGTCTCTTTTTTCCACCTCTTCCCCTTCTAAGTTTTCTGCCATCCTTGAGAGGATTCAACCTTCTGTTTCGGAAACAATGAATGAGAAGCTTCTCAGAGAGTTTACCCGGGAAGAAGTCGAGACTGCCATAAAGCAGATGAAGGCTATCTCTGCCCCGGGTCCAGACAGTATGCCCTCGCTCTTCTATCAAACCTTTTGGAATACTGTAAATGACGATGTATGCTCTGCTGTATTAGACTGCTTAAACAACTGTAGGATCCCAAAAGAAATAAATCATACGCACATTGCTTTAATCCCAAAAGTAAAATCCCCTGAAAGAATGTCGGAATTCCGCCCTATTAGCTTATGCAGTGTGATCTACAAGTTGGTGTCTAAAGTGCTGGCAAACAGACTTAAATGCATTCTGCCTTCAATTGTCTCAGAAAACCAAAGTGCCTTTCAGGCAGGGAGGGTAATCACTAACAACATTCTAATGGCTTTTGAAACGCTGCATTACATGAAGCATCACCAATCGGGCAAGTCGGGTTTCATGGCCTTGAAATTAGATATGAGTAAGGCTTACGACCGGGTTGAATGGTTATTCCTTGAGCATTTGATGAAGAGTATGGGGTTTGCGGATAGATGGGTGGCCCTAATGATGGAATGTATCTCAACAGTAAGTTACTCGATACTTATCAATGGTGAACCCTCTCCAATTATCCACCCAACTAGGGGCATCCGACAAGGAGACCCGCTCTCCCCTTACCTCTTTCTTCTCTGCACGGAAGGACTCCATAGCCTTCTCCATCATGCAGCGGTTTCTGGTCAAATCCGCGGAGTATCCATTTGCAAAAAAGGTCCCAGACTAACTCACCTTTTTTTCGCCGATGACAGTATTCTTTTTTGTCGTTCCTCAACGGCTGAATGTCTTAAGATCCAAAATATTTTAGACATTTATGAAAGAGCGTCGGGGCAGCAATTAAATAAGTCCAAGACTTCTCTCTTTTTTAGTAAATCTACCCCATCTGAGACCATTGATCAGATCACAAATATTCTGGGAGCCCACGAGGTTAGGCAATATGAAAAGTACCTCGGTCTCCCTACACTAGTGGGAAGAAACAAGAGGGCAAGTCTTAGATTTATCAAAGAGCGTGTGTGGAGCAAGTTACAGGGCTGGAAAGAACAACTCCTCTCCCAAGCAGGGCGTGAAGTACTGCTAAAGGCGGTAATCCAGGCGATACCAACATTCGCCATGAGCTGCTTCAAGCTCCCCACCACGTTATGCAGTGACATTGAACTACTGGTCCGTAAATTCTGGTGGGGCCATCGTGGGAATCAACGGAAGATCCATTGGTCCAAGTGGAGCACTCTTTGTCTTCCAAAATACATGGGTGGCATGGGATTCAAGGATCTCCAGAAATTTAATGACGCAATGTTGGCAAAGCAAGTGTGGCGACTCTTAGAAGATAAGTCCTCTCTCTTCCATAGATTTTTCAAAGCTAAGTTTTTCCCTAATGGTTCTATTTTTGATGCAAAAGATGATAAGGGCTCCTTCGCCTGGAAGAGCATCCTTAAAAGCAGAAAGGTTATAAAAAATGGATCTCATTGGCGTGTGGGAGATGGTGAAAACATTCAAATCTTCTATGATAACTGGCTGCCTGACCCTCATTTTCCGAGAATTCAATCTCCAGCTGCTTTCTTTGGTACTGATGCCAAGGTCTCAATTTTGATTGATAAGGCCCGTAAATGCTGGTTAGATGAGGCAATAGACAACAATTTCTTGATGCATAAAGCTCGGCAGATCAAAGCAATCCCCCTAAGTATCCAAGATGTTGAAGACAAACTGTGCTGGGGCAGTAACTTGGATGGGCGTTATTCAGTTAAGGCCGGATATAACCTCCTAGTGAATGAGGAATTGAATTCGGTGGCTGCTGCTTCTCCAGTATCCATGCCACAGAAGTCGTGGAAGGGTCTGTGGAGCTTGAAGATTCCTAACAGGACAAAAATTCTTCTGTGGTGTGCAATTTCAAATGCCTTGCCAACTCGGGCTAATCTGGTGAAAAGGAAAGTCCTCACTGACCCAAATTGCCAGGCTTGCGGTGAAGCCCCAGAGTCTCCTTTGCACGCACTATGGTCCTGTCCCAGGGTTAACCTGATTTGGTCTGTCCATTTCAGCTTACTGCGAGCTGAAGCGTGGGACTGCTCTTCCTTTCAGGATGTTTTCCGCTTATGCTTGGAGAACTCTCACCCCTCTGAACTATTTGCAATGCTTACTTCCCAGATTTGGCTTAGACGAAACAAAGAGCGTTTGGGTGAAGCTGTGGCAGACCTGAAACTCTTAAATTCAATGGCGCAAGATGCTCTCATGGAATTTCAACGGGCCACGTCAAAGCCTCTAAATCCCCCTTCTGCTCGTACCAACCCCAAATGACTGCCTCCCCTTCCTAATTGGGTCAAAGCTAATTTTGATGGAGCTATTTTCCAAGACAATGCTGAAGCGGGTCTTGGCACCATCATCCGAAACGACTGTGGTCTAGTAATGGCTGCTCTAACGCAAGTAATTCCTCTACCCATTTCTGTGGAGATAGTGGAAGTGTTGGCAGCTAGACGGGCTCTTATCTTTGCCTTAGAGCTCGGTTTTGATCAAGTCATCCTAGAGGGCGATTCTGAAATTGCGATTCGAGCAATGAACTCGGACGACTACATGGCAGCCCCCTTTGGGCATCTAATTGCTGATATTAAGGCCCTTGCTCCCCACTTTAGATCCTTGGTCTTCTGTCATACTCGTCGGCTGGGAAACAAAGTAGCTCATAGTCTAGCTAGGGAAGCTTGTAATTTTTCTTCTTCTTTTTGCTCTTGGATTGAGGAAGTCCCTGTATGCACCTATGCAGATTACTCTGCAGAAATTATCAATAGCACTTAATCCCCTTCTCTTTTGAGTGGGGTTTCTCAAAAAAAAAAAATTCCTCTATACAATCAAAACTACCGCCACCGCCACCTTAGATGTTGTCATACCACTGTAGTTACCACCCTTACAACCACTATTGCCATCACCACTATAAGAACTATACTAATTAAAAAAATCATTAATTGTTTTTTAAGCAAATCAAATGGCAACAAATCTTCAAACTCATTAATGTCATAGTTTTTGTAAGGTCTCTGTTTGCGGCTCAAACCTAAAGTATGGGGTGTGTTGACCCAATGAACCCACGATAATAAATTTGTAGAGAGTGGGCTAAAGAGCTGGGCCCTAATGAGCTGTACAATGATTAGTATGGGTTTAAGAGATGATTCGAATAAAACAACTGACACAAATATGAATAGATTCTCTGTCCGAGGAGGTTTACGTTCGTATAAATCAATTGAAACTTAGTACAAGTACAGATTAGATCGCTACAGGCCTATTTTCAGAGTTTTCCTCCCATTTCTTTCAGGGGTGATCTCTCACATTATATAGCTCCATTTGGATCATCTTCATCTTATACTTGTTGGTCATCTGAGCCTTTACTTGAGTACATGTCCTATCAAACACCTTCTCTAGTTTTCTGTGAGTTGTGGTAGCCTAGGCAGCACTGTTTAGAGGTCTTCTCCACATAAATGCGCTCAGAAAAGTAGCTGTTATGCATTTAATGCGGTGGTAGTAGTTTTTCCTTAGATATTTTTGGGTTTCCTTCCTTCTCGTATGTTCAAGGGACACGTCTCCATCAATGGAGCTTCTTGGAGGATCACTCTAGTTGCAGAAATAGATACTTGAGTTGCATGTATCATATCTGAGGAGGAGTTCCTCCTCGGACTACCTTCCATCTGTTCCTTAATAATCAGATTTCAAATTGGGACCTCCAATAACTACTTGTTCCTCCTCGATCCATTCAATGTACTTGGATAGGGCCAAAGCCCAATCCGGGAATCTAGGACCATATCCCAACAATAGCCCCTTAAAACTCCGATTTTTTCCCTTTCATCCGAGGAGAAAAATTGGGGCTTTGATTTCCAAGAGATAATGCTAACTAACTCATTAATTCGCACGTATGGGAACGCGGTTTTACACACCTCATAATTGCTACTGACGCTTCGTAGCCCACGAGGCGTCATTAATTGCTCTAGGCGACATGATGTTCCCTGCATCCCGCATCCAATGGTGAGATGCCAATTTGACAGATGATATTTCCCCTAGAATTTTGGGCGGGAGTCTTTCCAT